>JANZLF010119913.1:0-15112 GCA_026546835.1 Erythroxylum foetidum | reverse complement strand
TTTGGATTTTTGTTCTGAGATTTATGATATGTAATATATGTGTGCGGGTTGAGTTTCTAAATAAAATAAATATCAGTATGATGTTTGGTTTTGTTGTTCTGTCTTGGGTGGCATCCATGTATCCTCCCAGGGCGTATTTGGGTGTTACAGATTCCATTAGAGGAAAATTGTTTCACTACTTTCTTGACAAAGGGGCTTGTAATTTCCCACGATTTTTGGTAGAAATAGCCACTGAGTTTGTCCAGATCTGGAGCTTTCATACCATTCACATATATAAGAGTTTCCTCAATTTCCTTGTCATCAACAACTTTAGTCAACATTTCAGTATCATCGCTTTTATAATTTCCAGATGGTTTCAAAGCTGAACTCCGTTAATAATAGAGATGGAATAGATTCTATTTTGTTTCTACAAGCTGGGATTGAGTTGGAAAAGAACTTTGTGCATTTGTCTCCATCTTTAAGTCAATTCATTCCTGCTCTTTTTTGGAGGAATAAGTTGTGATTTTGAAATGTGATAAGAGAGGGTATATTTTTCATTAGCGAGTAGTTGTGGATCATAATGGTATAATACAAGACTATGCTAATTCTAATAAGCTCTTGCTTGGCTTTAGAAACAAATTGTTCAGCGGAGCCTCTGAAGGAATGTAGGGATTTCTAATATTTCTTGATTTCATTCAATTTTTGGACATAAATGACATATTTGGTCCCATGAAAATAGTATTCAGATCCTTTCTTACAAGCTCAACAAATCCTAGTTCTTTGGCCAAGTGATTGTTAAACCTGAAAGTGAACTTCCTAATAACCGATTGAAATAGATGCTCCACCCTAATTGGGGTATGATTTAAGAAAAAAGGGTTAAGGAATGTGGCGCTGCTATTGGGGAACTAAGATAGTTAGTAGCCATTAACTAGGGCACAATCAAGCTTCATTTGAATGAACCAATGTGAGCTTTGTTTGTTGGACCATATATATTTGCAGCTAATATACTACAAATATGTCATATCTAGCTAATCTACACAGGTCCTGAAATCTTCAGAAAAATTTCAAAGGTTATAGTTACCATTAGCCTTAGACCTATACAATATAAAATTGAAGTCACCATATAAAATTCAAGGCTATTAGATGTCTGTGCTGAGTTTTAATAAATCAGACCATAATATTGCTCGTTGGAGTAAAAAATTATTAGCATAGATAATGGATGAGATGATATTAGTGTTGCCATAAAAAATAGATATTTGTGTAGTATCTACTTAAATGAATGAGGGATCACGACTTTCACTTTTTCGGCCTCATAATATACAATAATTCAACCAAGAATATGATGTGAATGGTTTATAAGCATCTGCCAACTAGAACCCAAATTTAACTTACTAATATTGTCTTTTTTTTTTGGTTTCTAGTAATCCTACAATTAGAGGCCTTTTCCTCTAAACAAAATCCCTTAAAGTAGCTTGCTTTTTAGGGCAATTTAGACCTTAGACATTCCAAACAATAATTGACATATTAAAGAGTTTTGTTTTTGGAGCCTTTTTTCTTACTCCATTGAGATCTATGCCTTTCAATGTTTGGAACTGTATCTCATTGGCTATTCTAACTTCTAGGGTTTACAAGTTGCAAGGTGAAAGTTTAGGTGTTTTAGGACTATTTTGAGGAACTAGTAAGGTGCTCATGGTTTGTTCATTGGAGAAATCTCCACTTTCAGCTAGGCTAATAGTAGGATATGGTGTATGTTTAGAAGAAGCCTCCTTCTTTGCATCATGTGAAATTTTGATGGATTCATTTGCTACAATGTGATAGGTGTAGACTGTATTGTGTTTTTGTGGGTTAGAATGTTAGTAAATATTTGTGTTTTAAGTGTTTTGTGGGTTAGAATATGATGTTGAGCTTCAATTTTATATTTATAAGGTGCCTTGATGTGTTTGATAGTGTTTCAGGACAATTAGAGCAAATTCGAAGAAGACCTAGGAAATTACTAGGGTCACGAGTAAAAGTAAAGAGCCATGATTGTGGGGAATATTCCAAGATTGTGACAGAAGCTAATACAGGGAGCCATGATCGTGACATTATAGGTCATAATCATGGCAGAAGCAAAAACTTCCAACAGTCTTGACTTAAAGTTTCGAGGAATTTTTTTGACCTTTTGGATCTCGAAAAAACGCTAGTGTTGCCGTAATTGGAAATACTATATAAGACTTAAGGATGTAACCCTAAGGGAGCTTCGACATTCTACCAATTTTGGAAAGTTCAAGAGAGAGAGAAAATAAGCGATAGAGAAGAAGAAGAGGAAGAAGAAGCAGGTCCTGACGCTGGTATTTTTGGCTTTATGTGGTCTTTCGATGCTACTTCTCGATATAAGCTCTATTTCCTTTCCATTTAATTTTTTATTCATTTAACTTATAAGATGGAAATGGATTGTATGAGGATGGGTTTTGCATTGTTGACGATGTTCTAACTCTTCCTTTAAGATTTTACTTTAGTTTATTATTAATACAGTAGATTTTGTGTTTTGTTGATTGGTTGTTGTGATTAACTTCAATTTTTGCATATTTTAGTAACAAACTGAGAGGGTGAGCTTGATAAAAATGATTGGATTAGATTAACAAGAGTTGGGTGATCTAATAAACCATTTAGTTAATGATATACACTTTTATACATATAGAGATCTCGTGTAGGACCCGGTAGTCTAGTAGAGAGCTTCCGATCTAATTTTAATTATGGGTCTTTTGTTAATTGATAGATTGCAACTTTTATAATTTAATTAGGGTTAATGATTTAGGGCCTAGAATTATAAATTAAGAGAGAGTAATTCCCCTTACGATAGTTTAGAACTGACACCTCAATAATACATAATTCGCTAGGTTAGCATTAATGATAGGTAGAATCCCCTCTCTCATAACTTGTTAATTTCTCTAGACTAATTTCCATAGTGACCTTTTATGTTGCTCAATTTTAATTCTTGCTTTGTGTTAATTTCTTGAGTTGAATTCCTGCAATCAAATTCTAGTGTTTATATTCTTATTTCATTTTTTAATTTCACTTTATTGTTTCTCTGATCCTTAGACACCCTAAAATTAGATTAGTTCACCCTCCTCACGGGATCAACCCTTCAATTACTACAATTCAAGGCCCATGTACTTGCGAAATTTGAGGGCTATAATTGTAAAGCTCGACGAATAAGATTAAGTTTTTGGCACTATCACCGACGAGGCAGAGGATTAGTTTAATTCTTTTAGTCTAATGATTAAGAAGTTAGAAAAAACAAGGAAGTTTGGGCATAAGTTAAAGGCACATCTTTTGGACATTATAAGGCAATTGTAAGGAATAAAGAAGGTTAAATGCTAAGAAGAAATGGAAAAACAATGATGGAGGATATATGTTATAGGGAGCAAGGAACTCTGGCGGACTTCAATGAGGCATAATTTTGTGGGGAAAATTATCATCCATATATGAACACGTACACTCTAAGGTGCCAAAACCACCCAAATTTCTATTTTTCTAATAATATAAAGACTCCTATAAGACATCAAAACCCAGTAGGATTTTAGTAAGATGAGTCCAATATATGGGATAGTAAGCTAGACAAAATCATGGATAAACTCACAGACATGGAAAAGGCCCAGAAGCAACTGGAAGAGAAGTTTGAGCAAGTAAAAAAAGATCATGCCTCTTCTATTCAAAACATAGAGATTCAAATGAGACAGCTTTTTGGTGAACTTCTTGAGCAGTATATAAATACATCAATAAGAACCATATCAGGTTGTCACACTTAGGAATAGGGTAGATCTAGAAGAATTAGTGAGAGATCAAGTTGAACCCCACCTTGTAAAAGACTAAGAAATGAATAAAGAGGATGAAAACCCCCTATCTATTCACCAGATCTTAGTATACCATGCTTGAACATTGAAAAAGCTTTAGTAGATGTTTATGAAAAGAACATTATCCTTAGGATTAGTAGTGACGAGTGAAATTTAATATGAATGATGTATTAAACAATCCAAAAGAGGGTGACTAATTTAGGAAAATTGATGTGTTCAAATCCTTAAAAGGGAAAAAGGAAGAAAAACATATGACAGATACAGAGGTTGAAGAAAACATCGAAGTCTCTGCTCATGAAGTGCAAGAAGAAAAGGAGAAGGGGTGACTAGGGAAGGGTAGGAACAACTCATCCTCTTACAAGACAGACTTTAAAGAGTTTTGTTATTCCCTATTTTGTTGACAATTTTTCGACGAAAAGGACATTACTAAGCTTATTAGGTTTCCTTAATTTGATAGATTATGATCTTTTCATTATCTAACAATTTGTAACTTGCTCACAGGCTACAAAATTAATGTTGAATGAGAAAGGTGGAAGCAAGCAACTTATAATTGATCTTGGATGAGCTTTATAATTGATCTTAGATGAGCTTCCAAGGATGCAAGGTCAAGCTAAGGACCTTAAATTAGAACATCTAGTAGTTATATTTAAGTTCTTATATAGTTAGGTTTGTTTTAAATTTTAAAATAAGTTTTGCATTTTTTATAATGGTTTAGATTGCTAATTCTCTCACTCTCTTGAATTGATTTTAAGAAAAGGAACCTAGCTCGGTGTCAAGCTCATTGGGTTTCCAACTCTGACAACATCACTACCTTAATCACCTTGACAGTTTCGTCTTCTAACACTTTTTTTCCATTTTTATTAGTATTTTCTTCTTATGTTTTTCGTATATTGTGGTTTTTATTTCACCTTATGTTTGTTTGAGTGTCCTTTTCACATTGAGGACAATGTGTTATTTCACCTTATATGGATGTGTCAATGGCTAGGACTTAATGGGATATATTTTGCCTTAATCATAGTCTTTTAGGTTGCGATAATTTATTAGCTTGCGAAAGTAGTGACTTAGGTTGCTTTAGCTAACTTTGTAGTTTAATTAGGATACGATTAGCTTATTAACATTAATTTATAATTTTTGGCCAATCAACTAAATGGCATTACTAGTATATTTTTATGAGAATTATTAGTAAAAGCAATAAGGTAGACAAAATAATGTGTTAAAGAAAAGTGTATAAATTTAAATGAATTAACTACTCCGCCAGCTTCGGCTTATGAATAGAGCTAGTAGCCAGTTGGGAATGTGATGTGGCTGAGTAACTAGATCGACACGTATCACAAATGTGTGCCTCCACGTTAAAAGGCTATAATGGCATTCCAACCAGTCTGCTTAATAACAATATGACCTAGTTAAGTAACATAATCGACATTATTAACAAATGTTTGCCTTTGTGTAAAAAGATTAAGTTCATGTCCTTTAAAAAATCAACAAAAAGAATGTTTTCAAATAAAACCTACCAAACATGTTAGGAGCTTGATTTTCATGAAAGCTACTTAGGAATAACTACACTTTTGATTTGACCAAATACTAACCAATGTGTGTTTGCAGGTGAAAGGGGAAAATATAATTAACATTAAAATTTTGATTAGTTTGTATATTTATTCTAAGGTATTTAGACACAGATTTAACAAGTTAACAAGTTAGAATAATGTGAGGGATTGTGTTTAAGCTTAAATTCGTTTCATCAGGTCTAATAACATTGACTCATTATCGCATTTGCGTGTTTTTTGTTTCGGTTGTTAAGGTTTATTTGTTTGTTTTTATTTGTTTGGGGATAAGAAAATGTTTAAGTGTGGGGAGATTAGTAGGTGTAGATTGCATCGTGCTTTCATGGGTAGTTTAGTGTGTGTTTAGTTAATAAATTGATTGTTTAGCGTGTGTTTAGATTAGAATTGTTTTAGTTAGTAAATATTTGTGTTTTAAGGGTTTTGTGGGTTGGAACATGATGTTGAGATTTAATTTTATATTTATGGTGTGCCTTGATGTGTTTGTCAGTATTTCAGGAAAATTAGAAGAGATTCAAAGAAGACCCGAGAAATAACCTAGGGCCACGATTATGGCAAATAAGCCATGACCATAATCGTGGCAGAAGCAAAAGCAAAGAGCCATGATCATGGGGAATATGCCACGAACGTGATAGAAGCTTGTGTAGGGAGCCACGATTATGTTGTTATAGGCTACGATCGTAACATAATCAAAAACTCCCAACCACGATTGTGCCACTAAGGGCCATAATCATGGCCTGCACGACAGATACACAAACAATAGTCCCAATTTGAATTTTCAAAGAATTTTTCAGAGCTTTCATACCCCAAAAAGCCCTTATGGTTTCCCTAATTGGAAATACTCTATAAAACTTAAGGATGTAACCTTAAGGATGCTTCTACATTCTGTATTCCGCCACTCTTGGAAAGTTCAAGAGAGGGAAAAGTTGAGAGAGAAGAAGAAGAAGAGCAAGAAGAGGTCCTAAAATTGTTGCATCCTAGATTAGGTGGTTTTATATTGAAATGGATTGTATGATGATGGGTTTTGGATTGTTGACGTTGTTCTAATTCTTTGATTTAAAGTTAATATATTTGATTTTATGTTTTATTGATTGGGTGTTATGATTAACTTCAATTTTTGCATATTTTTGTAACAAAACGAGAGGGAGGCCCAAATAAGAATGATTGGATTGGAGTAACTTGAGGCCACGAGCAAGAGAAAGGAGTGATCGTGACAAAAGCTAATGCAAGTAGCCACTATCATGTTGTTATAGGCTACGATCATGACTGAGGCAAAAATTCCCAGACACGATCGTGTCACTAAGGGCCATGATCTTAGCTGGCATGACAGATACATAGAGAGTAATCTTGACTTGAGTTTTTGAGGGGTTTTTTACACCTTTCATACTAAAAAAAACCCTACTGTCGCCCTAATTAGAAATACTATATAAGATTTAAGGATATAACCTTAGGGGAGCTTCTACATTCAGCCACTTTTGGAAAGTTCAAGAGTGAGAAAATGATTAGATTGGATTAACAAGAGTTAGGTGATCTAGTAAACCACGTAGTTAATCATATAGGTTTTTATATAGAGAGAGATCCATGTGAGATCTGATAGTTTAGTAGAGAACTTCTGATCTAATTTTAGTTACAATTTTATAATTTAATTAGGGTTAATGATTTAGGGTGTGGAATTATAACTCGAGAGAGAGTAATTCCGCTCACGATAGTCTAGAATTGACACCTCGATAACACATAATTAGTTAGGTTAGCATTAATGATAGGTACAATCCCCTATCTTATAACATGGTAATTCTCTTGGCTAATTTCCATAGTAACCTTTTGTGTTGCTCAATTCAATTCTTTTTTTTGTTAATTTTTTGAGTTAAATTCTTGCAATCAAATTCTCGTGTTTATATCCTTATTTCATTTTTAATTTAACTTTATTATTTCTCTAAGCCTTAGATACCTTAGAATTAGACTACTTCACCCTCCTTGTGGGATCGAGCACTTGAAGTATTAAGGGATATAATTGTAAAGCTCAACGAACATGATTAAGTTTTTTGCGCTGTTATCAGGGAGGCATAGGATTAGTTTAATTCTTTTAGTCTTATGATTAAGAAATTCAAAAAAAGGAATTTAGGGCGTAAGTCGAAGGCACATCTTTTGGACATCATAAGACGACTATGAGGAATGAAGAAGGTTAAATGCCAATAAGAAATAGAAAGAAAAATGATGGAGGATATATATTATAGGGTGTAAGGAACTTTTGCGGACATTAGTAAGGCTCAATTTAGAGGGAAAAATTGATATCCTTATATAAACCTGTACACTCTGGGGTGGTTAAGCCACCAAGATTTCTATGATCTAACAATGTAAGGACTCAAATAGGACATCAAGACCTAGTAGGATTTCAACAAGATGAGTCCAATTTATGGGATTCCAAGCTAGACAAAATCATGGATAAGCTCACGGACATGTAAAAGGCCCATAAGCAACTGGAAGAGAAGTTTTAGTAAGTAACAAAAGATTATGCCTTTTATATTCAAAACATACAGATTCAAATAAGACAACTTTCTTGTGAATTTTGTAAGCAAAGTGTGGAGAAACTCCCAAGCAGCATGGAACTACTTCAACAAGAGCCATGTTAGGCTATCATATCTAGGAATCGGGTAGATCTAGAAGAAACAACGAGAGATCAAGTTGAACCCTTGTAGAAGACCAAAGAATGAAGAAAAAGAAAGAAAAATAAGATGAAAATCCCCATATTAATCACCAGATCTTGGTATATCAATCTTGAACATCGAAAAAGTTTTAGTAGATGTCTATGAAGAGAACATTATGCTTCGGATTAGTAATGAACAAGTGACATTCAACATGAATTATGTATTAAAGAATCCAAAGGAGGGTGACTCATTTAGAATAATTGATGTGTTCGAATCTTTAAAAGAGCAAAAGGAAAAAGAATAAATGAAAATATACATAGAGGTTGAATAACACATGGAAATTTTTGTTCATGAAGTGTAAGAAGAAGAGGAGAAGAGGGCGACTGAGGAAAGATACGATCAACTAAACCTCTTACAAGACAAACTATTGGATCCAATGGAAGATTCATTGAGTTTCATTATTCCCTATTTTGTTGACAATTTGTCATCAAAAAGGACATTACTAAGGTTATTAGGTTTCCTTAATTTTATAGATTATGTCTTTTTCATTGGCATACAATTTGTAGCTTACTCACAGGTTACAAAATTGATGTTGAACAAGAAAGATGGAAGCAATCTACTTATAATTGATCCTGGCTGAGCTTAAAAGGATGCAAGGTCAAGTTAATGACCTTAAATTAGAAAGTTTAGTAGTTAGATTTAAATTGTTGTGTACTTAGGTTTGTTTTAAATTCTAAAATAAGTTTTGAAAGAATTGGAACTTTTTGGATTACTTATTTTTTCACTCTTTTGAATCAATTATAAGAAAGGGAACCCAACTTGGAGTCAAGCATATTGGGTCTCCATCCCTGACACCATCACTACCTCAGTCACCTTGACAATTTTGTGTTCTAACCCTTTCTTTTCATTTTTTTAGTATTTTCCTCTTATGTTTTTCATATATTGCGGTTCTTATTTCCACCCTTATGTGTGTTTTTGTGTCCATCTCACATTTCGAATAATGTATTTTTAAGTTCAGGGAGGGTTGTGTGTTTTTACCTTAAGTATGAATTTGACATATTGTATGGTAGTTTATTTAGGTTACATTATATGATTTGTGTGGATATGTCAATGGTTAGGACGTAATGGGATAGATTTAGCAATAAACATAGTCTTTTAGGTTTCGAAGATTTATTATCTTGTAAAAGTAGTGACTTAGGTTACTTTAGCTAACTATATAGTTTAATTAGGATACGATGTTAGCTTATTCACCCTAGGACATTGTCACATTAATTTATAATTTTAGGCCAATCAACTAAGTGGCATTACTAGTATATTTTCATGGGAATGATTAGCAAAAGCAATAAGGTAGACAAAATAATGTTTTAAAGAAAAGTTTACAAATTTCAATGAACTAATTATTCCGCTAGCTTTGGGTTATGAATAGAGCTAGTAACTAGTTGAGAATGTGATGTGGCTAAGTAACTAGATCGACAAGCATCACAAATGTGTGCCTTCTCGTCAAAAGTCTATAATAACATTCCAACCAAGCTATTTAATAACAATATGACCTAGTTGAGTAACTAAATCGACATTATTCTCAAATGTTTGCCTTCGTGTAAGAAGATTAGGTTCATGTCATTAAAAAAATCAACAAAAAGAATGTTTTCAAATAAAACCTACCAAACTTGTTAGTATCTTGATTTTTCATGAAAACCTACTTAGGGATAGTTACACTTTTGATTTGACCAAATAATTATCAATGTGTGTATATAGGTAATAGTGGTGAATATAATTAAAATCAAAATTTTGATTAGTTTGTTTATTTAGTCTAAGGTACTTAGACCCAGATTTCATAAGTTAGTAAGTTAGAATAACTTGACGGATTGTGTTTGAGGTTAAATTTGATTCGTTAGGTCTAGCAACATTCCTACATTATCACATTTGCGTGTTTTGTGTTTTATGTTTTGTGCTTTGGTTGTTGATGTTTATTTTGATTTTTTTTTCTTTGTTTGAGGACGAGCAAATGTTTAAGTGTGGGGCTGTTGATAGGTGTAGATTGCATCGTGTTTTTGTGGGTAGTTTAGTGTGTTTTTAGTTATTATATTGATTGTTTAGTGTGTGTTTAGGTTAGAATTGTTTTAGTTAGTAAATATTTGTGTTTTAAGTGTTTTGTGGGTTGGAACATGATGTTGAGATTCAATTTTATATTTATGAGGTGCCTCGATGTATTTATTAATATTTCAAGAAAATTATAAGAAATTCAGAGAAGACCTGGGGAAATAACCCAGGGCCACAATCATGGCAAATATGCCACGATTGTGAGAAAAGCAAAAGCAAAAAGCCATGATCATGGGAAGTATGCCACGATCGTGACAGAAGCTTGCACAGGGAGCCACGATTATGACGTTATAAGTTATGATCGTGACATAATCGAAAACTCCCAACCACAATTATGCCACTAAGGGCCACAATCATGACCTGCGCAACAGATACACAAACAATAGTCTCGGCTTGTATTTTCTAGGAATTTTTTAAAGCTTTTAGATCTAGAAATGACCTTAAGGTTGTCCTAATTGGAAATACTTTATAAGACTTAAGGATGTAACCCCAAGGGAGCTTCTACATTCTGTCACTCTTGGAACATTTAAGAGAGAGAAAAGTTGAGACAGAAGAAGAAGAGGAAGAGCAAACAGGTTATGACGTTGCTACTTCTTGGATTTGGTGGGTTTTAAACTAAAATGGATTGTATGATGATGGGATTTGGATTGTTGATGGTATTCTAACTTTTCCTTTGAGATTTTACTTTGATTTAATGTTAATATAGTCAATTTTGTGTTTTATTGATTGGTTGTTGTGATTAAATTCTTTTTTTTTTCATATTTTGGTAATAAAGTGAAGGGTGACCAAGATAAAAATGATTGGATTGGTGTAACTCGAGGCCACGATCAAAAGCAAGAAGCGATTGTGACAAAAGCCGGTGCAGGTAGCCACTATCATGTCGTTATAGGCTACGATTGTGACAGAAGCAAAAATTCCCATACAAGATTGTGCCACTATGGGCCACAATCTTAGCCTGCACGATAGATACACAGACAGTAATCCCAACTTGAGTTTTCAAGGGAATTTTTAGACCTTTTAGACTTGGAAAAGACCCTAGGGTTGCCCTAATTCAAAATACTATATAAGACTTAAGGAAGTAACCCTAAGGGAGCTTCTACATTCTGCCATTTTTGGAAAGTTCAAGAGAGAGAGAAAATGATTATGTTGGATTGGTTTACATTAATAAGAGTTAGGTGATCCAATAAACCAAGTAATTAATCATATAGGATTTTGTGAAGAGAGAGATCCTGCATGTGACCCGATAGCTTAGTAGAGAGCTTCCGATCTAATTTTAATTATAGATATTTTATTAATTGAGAGATTGCAATTTCTATAATTTAATTAGGGTTAATGATTTAGGTAACGAGATTATAACTCAAGACAAAGTAATTACCCCTACGATAGTCTAGAATTGACACCCTGATAACACATAATTAGCTAGACTAGCATTAGTGATAGGTAGAATCTCCTCTCTCATAGTGTGGTAATTTCTTTTGACTAATTTCCATAGTGACCTTTTGTGTTGCTCAATTTCAATTCTTGTTTTGTGTTAATTTTTTTAGTAGAATTCCTGCAATCAAATTCCTGTGTTTACATCTTTATTTCATTTTTTAATTTCACTTTATTATTTCTCTCAGCCTTAGACACCTTAGAATTAGACTAGTTCACCCTCCTCATGAGATCAACCCTTTAAGTACTATAATTCATGACCCATGCACTTACAGTATTTGAGGGATATAATTGTAAAGCTCAACGAACTTGATTAAGTTTTTGGCTTCGTTACTAGGGAAGCATAGGATTAAGAAAAAAAAAGGAATTTTAGGCATAAGTCGAAGGCAAATCTTTTGGACGTCATAAGATGACTATGAGGAATCAAGAAGGTTAAATTCCAAGAAAAAATGGAAAAAACAGTGATGGAGGATATATATTATATGTAGTAAGGAACTCTTGTGAACTTTAGTAAGTCATAATTTAGTGGGAAAAATTGATATCCTTATATGAACATGTACACTCTGGGGTGGTAAAACTACCTAGATTTTTGTTGGTCTAACAATGTAAGGACTCCCATAGGACATCAAAACAACAAGATGAGTCCAATTTATAGGATTCCAAGTTAGACAAAATCATGGATAAGCTCACGGACATGGAAGAGGCCCATAAGTAATTGAAAGAGAAGTTTGAGCAAGTAAAAAAAGATCACCCCTTTTCTATTCAAAACCTAAAGATTCAAATGTGACAACATTCCTATGAATTTTGTAGGCAAAGTGTGGAGAATTTCCTGAGCAACATGGAACTACATCAACAAGAGCCATGTCAGGCTATCACATTTAGGAATTGGGTAGATCAAGAAGAACCATTGAGAGATCAAGCTGAACCCTACCTTGTAGAAGACTAAGATATGAAGAAAGAGGATGAAAAGCAGGATGAAATCCCCGTATTATTTGCGATATCTTGGTATACCATACTTGAACATTGAAAAGCTTCAGTAGATGTCTATAAAGAGAACATTATCCGTCAGATTAGTAATGACCAAGTGAAATTCAACATGAATTATGTGTTAAAGAATGCAAAGTAGGGTGATTCATTGAGGATAATTGATGTGTTCGAATCTTTAAAAGAACAAAAGGAAGAATAATAGATAAAAATAGACATAGACGTTGAAGAACATATGGAAATCTCTATTTATGAAGTGTAAGAAGAAGAAGAAAAGAGGGTGACTTAGGAAGGATACAAACAACTAATCCTCTTACTAGAAAAACTGCTAGATTCAATGGAAGATTTAGGAAGTTTCATTATTCCCTATTTTGTTGACAATTTGTCATCAAAAAGGACATTACTAAGCTTATTAGAATTCCTTAATTTTATAGATTATGTCCTTTTGCATTAGCTTACAATTTTTCGCTTACTCATAATAAAAAAAAAATTGATGTTAAACGAGAAAGGTAGAAGCAATCCAATTATAATTGATCCTGGCTGAGCTTCCAAGGATGCAAGGTAAAGCTAATGAACCTAAATTAGAATGTTTAGTAGTTAGATTTAAATTGTCGTGTATTTAGGTTTCTTTTAAATTCTAAAATAAGTTTTGAATGATTTGGAGTGGTTTGAATTACTAATCCTTTGACACTTTTGAATCAATTATAAGAAAGGGAACCAAGGTCGGTGTCAAGCATATTTAGTCTACATCTCTGACACCATCACTACCTCAGTCACCTTGACAATTCCGTGTTTTAGCCCTTTCTTTTCATTTTCGTTAGTATTTTCTTCTTATGTTTTTCATATATTGTGGTTTTTATTTCCGGCCTTGTGTGTGTTTTTGTGTTGTTCTCATATTCAGGACAATGAGCTATTCAAATGTACAGAGGGTTTTGTATTTTTATCTTGAGTGTGAATTTTGCATATTGTATGATATTTTGTTTAGGTTGCATTATATGATTTGTGTGGATGTGTCAATGGATAGAACTTAAGGGGATAGATTTCGTCTTAAACATAGTCTTTTACGTTGTGAAGATTTATTACCTTGTCAAATTTGTGACCTAGGTTACTTTAGCTAAATATGTAGTTTAATTAGGATATGATGTTAGTTTATTCATCGAAGAAAGTTATCACATTCATTAATAATTTTAGGTCAATCAACTAAATGGCTTTACAAGTACATTTTCATAAGAATGATTAGCAAAAGAGATAAGGTTGGCGAATTAATTTGTTAAAAAAGTGTATATATTTCAATGATTTAACTATTCCGCTGGCCTTCAGGTTATGAATAAAGCTAGTAGCCGATTGGGAATGTGATGTAGCTAAGTAATTAGATCAACACAACGTAGGGACGACACATGAATGCAATATAAATGTCATAATTATGTTCTCATCATAATTTCATTAGCAATTCATATTTATTACATAGACTTTATCATATACATTGGAATATGTATAAAGTAAGGAATGTCTTTCAAATATTTTATCATTAAACTACAACTAACTGATTGGTTTTAGGGCATAAATTAATAATCTCCTACTTACACTAAGCTAATTATCTAAGTATCTTATACCATATCTCCATATAACGATCATGCTACTGCTGTGACAATTGTTTAGTAAGAGAATTCTATAAGATTCTCTATAATGAGCACTTGCTTAAATCTTACAACTTTAATCTTAATTATGTCCAAAAACATACTTGGATTTCTTATAAGACTAAGGGCTCTAAACCAACATGTCTACCATGTGATACATTCATCACTAATGCTATTATAAACAAGAAATCTATTTCTTAGACAAAAACAACAACAAACCATTAAAGATGTTGATGATAGCTCTTACAAGAGGAGAAATGGTAATATTTCCTTGTTCATGTGTCCATATCAATTAATTGAATGTTATGTGATTTTTATTATTACAAATGTAATTTCTTAAAGAACGAAGTAAAGATGATGTGGATTATATTTTGAGAGATATTCCTTTATTTATTTAATAAAAAATAAATTAATAAAAATTATGTTTTCAATTATTTCATAGTACACACATTTTTAAACATATTATTATTACACAATTAAGTAAATTTTTAGATTTAAAATATCCTTTATCCTAATTATGCAAATTTAATTAAATCTAAGAAATATTGATATCATTTGAAATATACAAAATCTTGAATTGATGGATTTGAAATTAAAAGATCTCTATTTTTACTCTCTCTCTCTCTCTCTCTCTCTCTCTCTATAGCCCCGTAACTTTGGGAGAAGGGGTGTCTCCTCACAAAGGGGGTCGCAGTGACCGGGCCTGGGCAATTGTTTACTAAAAACATAGGTCTCGACAGTTTCATTAGATATTTTACAACTAGAACACCTCTTTTTTCTGATCCAGTTCCTCCACCACTTCGAATCCTAGTTAGATTCAGATATAATACACTTTTTAGTTATTGGAAGAACCCAAGTACTCTCTTTCGGATCTGGGAAACAACTCTCAGAGATCTTTTTTCCTTTTGGAAGATACAGGAGCGAAACAATCAACCTATTGA
>JANZLF010119892.1:0-15115 GCA_026546835.1 Erythroxylum foetidum | reverse complement strand
GGAGTTGAGTAATATGTGTTAAGTAAAGGTGAATGAGAATTGGATATTATGAGAGAAAATAATGCTAGAAAAGAAATGATGAGTAATTGAATTATGCTATTAGAATAACCAAATGTTCTTGAGGTGTAAACCTAAGAATAAGCTAGACACATACAATTGATAAGGTTTGAATGACCAAGAGACGTGATTAAGGAAACATACACAAAATAGTCAATTTGAGCATGCATTATACATTACACATATGCATATGTGTATAATTGAATGCTTGTGTAATTGTGCAATTAATAATGTGTGCAATATGCGAATTACATAATATTGATATACAAGATAGAACATCCACATTCAGACGTTTCTAGATTAAGAAAGCAAATGCTAATCTGAAGCGTATTGTGAGTTGACCTAGTTGGCCTCACTTTCATTGTTTGTTTTATTCTAAATTTCTTTATTGAATTACTACTGATACGATTGATGTGAATGTGGTGATTTCAGGCAATAAATGTTTGAGCCATTTGAAGCATGTAAAAAAATAATTAGAAGTGCTCCTTAAATATGGATTTAAATATAAGTGATTCTCAATGTAATTATTGAATGCCATACTTAGGTCCAATGACATGTGAAAATGAATGTGTAAAGTGAAATAAAGTGACTAATCTATCTTATGTGATTTGATTTAGTTCATTACATGAATGCATGATAATATAAAGGCAGTTGTGACCAGTCTGATAGAGCTTAAAGCTCAGGTTATACACAAGAGCCACAAGCTCAATTGTTAATGTGCCCAGTATCCACAAGGGAGATGGTCCAATATTTGAAACAAGCCCAATATCCACAAAAGATATGGGCCAATAAAAAGGCACTAGATCACAACAGTAACAATTGAAAGTGAGTCTCAAGAGCATTGCATATGCATCTGATATGTATGATTTAAATGGTTGAAATAAATAGTTTGAGTGGTTTTGGAATGTGAAATACGATTTAATTGTTGGATCGAAAACAAAAGCATGTAAGATTTGGCTAAAACGGTAGATTTCAAAACTTTTTCAAAATCATAATGCAACAAAAATAACATAACCAAATCAACATATTTTAACCATACACAATACAATATAAGGAAAATAATTTACATAAGAACAAGGTGGTAAAAATATATTGACTCCTTGCTATAGATTTGACTCCTCGCTTTTGTATCCTCTCCAAATACTTGCTATAGCTTTGACTCTTTTGTATCCTTTCCTTTGCCAATGTATCCTCTCCTTGCTGTTGTATTCTCCACCAATTCGATCCACCATTTGTTCTTTTTGGACAACTTGCTTAATAAGATCCTCTGGTGGGAAAGGAGAAGAAATATTTTGAGAAGATTTTTCTTAGAAGAAAGAAGCCAAAAATGAGACTCTTCTCATTCAAGTTTTGGCTATGCATGCATGAAAGGAGAGAGTGAGTCAAAAATGCAAGAACACTTCTTACTCTCCTTGTAAATTTCGGTTATCATGAAAGAAAGAAGTGATGTGCATCCAATGCTTCACTTCATTCTTTAATTAATCATAAAGAAGCCAATAAATGAGACTCTTCTCATTTATTTAAGATGGCTATATGAAAAGACCAATAACCTAAATGAGACCTTCTCATTTTCGGTTATGGATGAAAAAAGGAAGAGAGAGTACATCAAATGCACCTCTTCCTTTCTTTAATCAAATGAATGCTGAAAGGTTACATTACATGCCATTATTAAAAGAAAACCATTAAACCATTTAATGATAAGATCATTACTCCATTTAATGATAATAAAGCATGATAAAAACCATCTTTAATTTAGCAATTCAATGCCCTACTTCTTTCTTTAATAACTTTGTTTCAATTTAATTAATCTAATTAATCAAATCAAACTAAAGTCAAGCCCAGTATTAAATGCTCATTTGCGTTTCTAATTAAAGTAAGCCCAACATTCAATTATGGGCTTTAAAACCTCTATTTACATTTCTTACTTTGCTTGATAATCTTCCTAGAAACCAAATGAGGAATCTAATTGGACTTATATAATTCAAGCTCTAATAAGCCCGGAATTAATTTAATCTCATTATAATTAATTCTAGCTTATTAATCAAATGTCATTCCCCTAAAGACAATTGGTTGAACTCTTGAATTACTAAATATTATAAGAATACATGTTTTAAATAAAATGTCCAATTGCAAACTTTATTATGAACCATATTATAGTCATCCATATAATAAAGAGTAAAATTACCATTTTGCCTTTATATTGACTTTTCCTTCTAGATCTCCTATTTTACTCTATATGGTGATTAACATGTAAGATCTCATTTTGGTGTTAAAACTTGATGTGTAGCTAGTCCATCAAACTACTGCCGCCACTTTAATCACCAAACTTTGTAAAACATCTAGAAGTAATGATATCACTATAAACTCTTTATTTGAGTTAATGTTTCTTAATACATGTTTCAATTAATAATTCTAACATGCAAACACTAGATTGATACTTTGTAAAAATCCATTCGAATCATATCAAGAATTATAATGAAACACATATGAGTTCACCACTCATCAAGATTATGGTTCGTAATAAAATAATGCTAAGTTGTATGTTTTAAGATTAAAGTAATGGCCCATTTTATTCTTTAAAAAACATACTTAATTTCATATTCATTTAATAGTGCCATTATCGATAGTCAACTACTATCATGATATGAAACTCATCATTCCCTTGAAGTAATACTTACACAGAGATAAATCACAACAGTACAATCTAAACCATAATCAAACGAACAATTTGATTATTTACTTGTGAATTAACTATTTTAGATTCTAATAATATACATGTTTCCCATACATCTCTATGTATATATATATTATTTACAAAAGAATATTGGTACCTTATGACTAGATATATAATGCTCATACAAACAAAACCAAACTCTTTTGTTCTATTAACAATAAATATTTTCATTACAAAAGTAACTGGAAGAAAATTAAGTTATATGTAAATACACTTGCTTTCTAGGGCATTATATTTACATAACTCCAATAGATCCTTCTATATGATCTTTATCTCTTAGAGTTGATGTTCATCCACTGTGATCTTATTTGCCTCATCATCCAAAATCTCCTTATCTCTATCCATTGATGATGAGTCATCTAAGTTAATAGCGCATTGGTCCATCCACCGCTTTCTCATGCCAAATTCATTAGCCATGGTTCGTCCATTTTTAGCCAAGTTAGCTTGTACAAAGTCTGAAACTCTTCCAACCATACTTAATCTACTTTCTAAGTCACCTTGGAACTCTATATTTCGTTATGCATATAATCCAGCTAACCTTCCACTTAATGTCCATCTCAAGATGTCACAACCTGATACCATATCAGGGACATGACAACCATCGCATAATCAAGTTAAGGACACACACACGGTGTCCTTAATCTGACTATAAAAGGCTAATTGAACATCTCTCCTTTTTTTGAAAACTTTGGATAGCACAACAGCTGCATTTTCAAAATCCTAAAAGCTCAATCAAATACCTGCAATCAATTTTCAACACACTTCTATGTTCATATAAAAATATTTTATCACAATATCAGGAATTTAAAATCCACTCAAAGCAATCTCAATAATAGTATTAAAAGTTCATACATAAAGTCTTTTACAACAACAAATAGTTACGAGTTAAATTTATATAATTATAAAGCATACCAACATAAGCGATAATAAAAACAGTAAAACAGTTCATGAGCCACTATGCAACTAAAGTACTGAACAAAATCTACCCATGTGCGATAATACCTTGATGTCAAAGGAATGCATGATCCACTCAAATCTTCAAGCTCATTAAATTAACCTGCATAGTTCGAAGAAGGTGAGTATACTATGTACTCTGTGAGCAGGAAAAACATATATCGTAAATAGAACTGATACATGCCAAGATGATATAAATAACCTATGAGGTGAACATACATCACATAGAAATGCATAGGCCTAGCCTATGAGTTATTGTATACTGGTTAGGTACCATATAGGCCTAGCCTATTAATCACTCATCAGGTGAACATAAACTCCAGTTCCAATGCACATAAGCAGAAAAATCACATGTATAAATAAAATATAGTAAGAAAACAAATCTCAGAATAAGCCAAAACAATCATGTATGTCACCACTAGTCGGCCAAACTAATGTGCACACCCATCGATTTTTATTGTTGACTCAAATTTCATCCATGGTGAGCTAGACTACATTCGACAAGAGCATTATAACTCTAGGTAATGACCTCGTTGGTGTCTATATCTTAGGTGTGGAACCACCGACAAGTCCCGTAGAAAGGTGTCGATACAAGGACTCGACTTTTATATACCAAAGTCAAGGTACGGGGTCGCTTAATTTGATATACCTAGCACACGATTGGCCAATCATTTCCTCACCAATCACAAAAATCATATATAAAAATTAAGTACAAAAATTAAGTAAAATGAAATTGTGCCATGGCTCTAAGCCAAAAGAGAACAAGAGCATGTAGTATACATGACTCGATTATGCATATGTAAATTCCAAAACATTATTTCTTGCAATAAAAGTCATCTTTTGCACTCCACGTGCAAAGTTGTTTAAAAATGTAGTTTCAGAAAATAAAACATTGTCCTTTGCACTTCAAATGCAGGTTTGTTGAAAACATTATCATTTCTCCAAATACGTAATAAAAACATCAGTTTCAAAACAATATTGTTTCTTAAATACATAAGTATAGCATCCATTTGAGATTTAATTATACGATGCATTACCTAGGTTCAAAATTCACATTCAAGTCATCATGCATGTCTTAGGATGTTGTAATCCTATTTGAGAGATATGGTTTCCCCAACTTACTTCAAAAGAAGATGTACACTCCCTTAACTTCAACAATCCTCGGTACAATCTCCTTGATTTACAGCTCGCGAGCCTTTATACATAAAAAATACAATGTATTTACTACTTAAACATGAATTTCATATTTATACACCATCACATAAGTGTATAAAACACAATATTGCTCTCTTTAAGCTATAAAATTCGACTATTAAACTTCTCATATGGTTACTTCCTTACTATATATATTAGCTTTTCTTTTGCATTTTCTAAGGCATTTAATGCCTTTGATCCAATACTTACTCATTTCAAAACATAATTAAACACGTTAGGCTAGTATTCATTAATCTAAGCAAAAATTCAAGTTTACTTTAAGTAAACATGAAAGCTGCTTTCAATGTATATCATCACAAATTCTTAAACCATAAGCCAAATTCACTTAGACGTATCAAACACCTAATGTGCATGACTTTCAAGTCATATTTTCAAGGCTTTATCATGGAAATTCATGCTTGTATCTTGTTATATAACAAATACTTCCAATCAGCAACACATTTTACCACTCCATTCAATCCAATTCCCTTCATTTAATCCATGTTCATCATAATTATATAACTCATCACATTCATCCATTCCTTCCTCCATCATTTCGACCAAGCCTATCCAACACACTTCTTCTTCATTTTTCATCATCAATTCACATTATTCACATACACTTGCCACCATAGAATTCATTTAGACTATCAATTTCAAAAGATATCTAAAAATTCACAAACTTTCACCAAAGAAGGTGCATTTTAGTTTTGACTTAAGAACCAACTCTATAAAACATTTACCATGATACCACTTGCCCAAGGAATTCTATTTCCCTCAGCCAAAATTCACATTTTGAGAACTTCGCATATAATTGTCTTTCATAAAGTATTTGCAACACTATTTGGAGATGTCTAGCATGCTCCTCTACATCCTTATAATCAATCAGAAGATCATTAATGAAGACTAAGATAAACTTATCTAAATAAGGATGGAACACCTTGTTCATGAAATCCATAAATACTGCAAGTGCATTTGTCAATCTAAACAGCATCACCAAATATTCATAGCATCCATACCTTGTCCAGAAAGTAGTCTTGTGCACATCATTCTTATCAATCTTCAACTAATGATACCCAAACCTCATAACTATCTTTGAGAATACTGTAGCTCCTTTTAACTGATCAAACAAGTCATCGACCCTGTGGAGTGTATATTTATTCTTGATGGTAACCCTGTTTAACTATCAAGGATCAACACATAAGCAGAGGGTCCCATCCTTCTTTTCGACAAACAATACTAGTGCTCCCCACGGTGAATGACTTGGTCTAATGAAGCTTTTGTTCAATAACTCTTGTAGTTGAATCTTCAATTCTTTCAATTCTGCTGTTGCCATATGATATGGTGGTATAGATATTGGTGTCGTCCTTAGAACTAAGTCAATATTGAAATCAAACTCCCAATTAGGTGGCAATCTAGGTAACTCCTTCGAAAAGGCATTAGAGAACTCACACACAATAGGGACATTTCCCGGTTCAACCTCTGTGCTAAAATGTCAATCACACGTGCAAGGTATGCCTGGCATCCTTGATGAATCAACCTCTTATCCTTGATCACTGATATCAAACAACACAGGAATATTTTTTGGTTAATTTAATCGAGACTCCACCCTAAGGATCAAATTTCACTTCTTTCTTCAAACAACCAACCTTGGTGCGATACCTCTCTAACCAATCAATTCCCAATATCACCTCGAAATCTTGGATATCGAGGGGAATAAGATCTGCCTCCAACACAACATTACTGATCTTTATCTCACAGACCGTATATACTTCATCACAAACCACTTGCTCTCCAAGAGGAGTGACTACAATGAGAGGGGGATCTAATGGCTTTAGGGGATGACTAATATCCTAGGTGAAGGTCAGACTGACCAAAGACCTTTGCATGCCAGTGTCGATCAAAACTTTAGCATTTCTATCGAGAACACACATAACACCTTATAACACTATAGGTTAGCACTTATACTATTTAAAAGTTTACCAGCACTATATAGAACATGCATTGTAATATAACAATTCAACAACAAAGAAATGTTCACTCAGAAAATACCTGTAATTGTGTCTAGATTGGCTCGAATGTCCTCCTTCGTCATTGCATAAACTAGTGCTTGAGCTCATGAAGTAGTACGTTACTAACCTACTACAGCCCACACCAGTCCTCTGTGTGGATCTAGAAGATAGAGCACCTACCTTGGCAGTCTGCCCTTTATGTCATACTGGTTGCATTGAGCTATCTCCTCCTCGAATAGAAGTCCAAACTAGCTATGTACAATCTCTCCTTATAAGCCATGTCTCTCCACACTGAAAACATTTTCTTAGCTCTGTACACTTGCCTAAATGTACCTTTTTGCAGTTCCTACATGTTTGAACCGATATGATCAATGTCGAGAAGCAGAGCTAGTATTAGGGGCAATGCTTTGACCTCTTAGTCGTGGTGACCGTAAACTGATAGCTGATGATGCAGTGCCTCCTATCCTCCCCAATGTTAAACTAACAGCTGATGATGCAGTGCCTCCCTCTTAGGTTGCTGGCTGAAGAAACCTCCTTCCTTCCTTTTCCGGATCTTTTCCTCCCACTATATTCTACGCTCTTTCACCAACTTCTCAACTCTCTTGGCCGATTGCACCATTTCCTTAAATTTGATAGTGGGGGTAAACGTCATCCTCTCCCGGATCACCAAATGCAATCCATTCTCAAACCATCTACCACTTATACAGGGACATAAGTGGCAAGCTCTCTCAACTCTATCTCAAACTCGTGCATCGACCTATTCCCCTGTGTATAGTGTTGTTCGTTGAATTCACTATTAAGATCCCTCTAGGTCATTTGATTATGGTAACATCCCTATACATTTTACCACCAGACTCTAGCATCACCCTCTAGCAATCGAATAACTACCTTCAATTTAATCTCATCAGGCAACCCTATATCATGAAATGTCTCTACGGTTCGTCTCATCCAAGTTTTGGCCTCGGTAACATTATCATGCCCATCAAAAGTACGACGCGCAAGATTCCTTGCCTCATTGATATATCTCGAGATTTCAAGCATCAGCTGTTGCCTTGGTGCAGGACTAGGTGCCACTATTGGCTGCTATGGTGGTTATAACTATGGTGGCATCTGTGGTGCTCCAACCCTAGGCTGCTACTGCATAGTATATTGTGCCCACCATGTCATCACCTGCTGTAGAGCCTCCCTCAACACCGATGGTAAATCTGATTGTGCTATCGCTATTAGTGTTGCAGTGTGAGGAGTAAACTCCTTTTCTTGTATGGAGATAAATCGTAACACTACAGTCTAAACCATAATCAAGCAACCAACTTGATTATTCAACTGCGAATCAATTAGATTTAGATTCTAATAATATATATGTTTCCTATACATCTCTATGTATATGTATATGAATATTACTTACAAAGGAATCCCAGTACCTTATGACTAGATATATAAGCTCATATAAATAAAACCAAACTCTTTTGTTTTATTAATAATAATTTTTTTCATTACAAAAGTAACTAGAAGAAAATTAAGTTATAAGTATATACACTTGCTTTCTAGGGCACTATATTTACATAATTCCAACAATCTCCTACTTATCTTAAAGCAAATTTGACATATCCCTCATTTTTATCCCTATTAGATAAGCCTTAAAACTCTTTTGAGATAGCGTCTTCGTAAATGGATCTGCAAGGTTTTGCTCTGTAAGAATCTTTACCACATTCACCTCACCATATTGTATTATCTCCTTGATGAGATGATACTTCCTCTCAATGTGTTTGGCAACTTTATGGTTCTAAGGTTCTTTAGAATTAGCCATTACCCCACTATTATCACAATAAAATGTAACGTCCTTTTCTGCCTCAGGAACCACCTCCAAATCATTTAGGAACTTGCAGAGCCAAACTACTTCTTGTGCTACTTCACAAGTAGCAACATACTTAGCCTCTATAATTGAAACAGCAACACAAGATTGTTTGATACTCCTCCAGGCTGTGGCTCCACCTCTTAAAACATATATAAAACCAGAAGTTGATTTCCTTGAATCACCATTTGATTGGAGATCGAAATCTATATATCCTGTCAGAATAAGGTTACTTTTAGAGTAAACAAGCATTAAATTCTTCATCCTATGAAGATACTTCAGTATGCACTTCACCACAGTCCAATGCTCTATTCCTAGATTGGACTGAAATCTACTTACTAGTGCCCCTGCATAACATATATCTGGTCTAATGAAAAGCATAACATACATTAAACTTCCAACTACCAAAGCATATGGAATGTTATGCATGCATTCGACTCCTCTTAGGTCTTAAGAGCTTGCTCTTTTGAAAGTTTAATTCCATGTCCAATAGGTGTAAAACCCCTCTTGGAATCCTATATGGCAAACTTATTGAGCATGTTCTCAATGTAGGTTATTTAAGACAAGGCTATTAGTTTGTTCTTACGATCCCTTATAAGTTTGATCCTTAAAATATAGCTAGCCTCTCCTAAATCCTTCATTAAGAACTATTTGTTTAGCCATCCCTTAACCATAGATAACATTCCTACATCATTCCCAATGAGCAGAATGTCATCAACATACAGGATTAGGAAAGTGACCTTGCCTTCTTGTATCCTTTTATATACACAAGGCCCATCTTGGTTTTGTATGAACCCATAAGTTTTGATAGACTCATCAAACCTAATGTTCCAAGTCCTAGATGCTTGCTTAAGCCCATAAATGGACCTCTACAATTTGCATACCTTATGCCCATTTTCTGGCTCAATGAATCATTCTGGTTGGGCCATATAAATGGTCTCGTCAAGATCTCCATCAAGAAATGCGGTCTTGACATCCATTTGTCATATTTCATAATGAAAATAGGCTACTATGGCCAAAAAAATTCCGATGGACTTAAGCATGACAACTGGAGAAAATGTCTCCTCATAGTCTATACCCTCCTTTTGAGTATAGCCTTTATCGATCAATCTAGCTTTAAAGGTCTCTACCTTTCCATCTGATCCTTTTTTCCTTTTGTAGATCCATATACACCATATGGCTTTTACATCTGGTGGTAGATCTCCAAGGATCCAGACTTCATTGGCCTAATGGAATCTATTTCTGATTCCATCGCCTTAATATATTTGTTTGCATCAACACCATTAATAGCCTGTGTATAAGTGATGCGAGTCGCTTCTTCGTAGTCTGAATGACTATAATATCTTCTCCTAGACCTAGATTCCAGTCTGGTTGTCTCATAACCCTCCCACTGCGTTTAGGCATTACTTGATATTCAAGTTGCTCTTTCGATTCAACTCTTGAATCCATTTCAACATCTTGTTCTGCTATATCCAAATTAACTCTTGGTTTAAATGAAATAACTAACTCTTTGAGTATTACTTTACTTCTTTCTTTGTGATTTCTCACAAACTCTTCCTTTAGGAAGGTTGCATTTTTCGACACAAATACCTTACTGTCTTGAGAACTATAAAAATAGTACCTTTGAGTACCTGTAGGATATCCCACAAACAAACATACTTCTGACCTTGATTCCATCTTTGTGGATTCAGACCTTAGAACATGGGCTGGGCAGCCCTAAGTCCTTAAGTGTCACAATGAAGGCACTCAGCCAGTCCACAACTCCCTAGGTGTTTTAGGCACTGATTTGAATGGAGCAAAGTTAAGAAGATAGATTAACATTTGTATGGAAATCCCCAGAACAATTATGGAAGGCTAGCGTAGGACATCATTGATCTTATCGTTTCCAATAGAGTCTTAATTCTCCTCTTAACTACACCACTCTATTGAGGTGTTTGAGAAGCTGACAAGTTAGAAACAATTCCATTGTTAATTAAATATTGCTGGAACTCTCTAGATAAGTCCTCATCACCTTGATCCGATCGAAGTTATTTTAATGGATTGCCTAGCTACTTCTCAGCTTTAGCTTTGAATTCTTTGAACTTTTCAAAGGACTCATTCTTTTTATGCATCAAATACAAATAGCCATGTCTAGATTAATCATCTATAAAGGTTATGAAGTATTCATAGCCTCCTCTAGATTTTACGTTCATGGGCCCACACACATCAATATGTACTAGGTCCAACATGGATTCAGATCTGTTTCCTTTATAAGGAAATTAGGCCTTGGTCATTTTTCCTTCAATACAAGATTCACAGGTAGGTAATGGATCATTATCTAAGCTCATAAGGATTCCATCCTTTACTAACTTTTCAAGTCTTTTTTTATTGATATTACCCATTCTTAAGTGCCACAGATATTTTGAATTAATGCTAGAAACATTAGATTATCTTGGTTTTATCAATTCTATGGTGTTTAGTGAGCCTTTTATAGGTTTTATAAAGAACAATCCCTGTTTAATTATTGCATTACAAATAAAATCCTTATTCTCTTATATTGAAACAATATTTTCAAAATATAAGGAATAACCATATTTTATTAGAAAAAAATAGAATTCATGTTCTTACAATCATTGGCATGTAATAAACATCCTCCAAATATAACCTATGACCACTAGGGAAATCCAAGATAACTACTCCCACTGATTCTGCTAAAATATAGGATCCATCTGCTATCTTGACTTGAAACTGGCCTTTAGGTAGTCTTTTCCTTTGCTAGGACCCTGCAAAGAATTGCAAACATGGTTTGTGGCTCATGAATCTAATATCCAAGAATCAAATAAATCTACACATTTCTAGTTCCTAAAAAATTAGGAAACCCATACCTTGTTTGCTTTTGAGGGACTCAAGGTAGACTGGATAGTTTCTTTTCCAGTAGCCCATCTCATCATAGTGAAAACACTTTCTCTTGATGTTCTCTTTAGCCTTCTTTTTCAGGGCTTGGGCCTTGACCCCTATTTAGGCCTTCTTTTTTATTGGAACTTTTTTTGGCTTACCCTTACCCTTGGGCTTAAAAAAAGATGTTACATTAGCTTCTGGCCTATGAACCTTGATATTTAATATCTCTCCCGTACTCTAAAGGGTATTCATCAACTCACTCAAAGTGTAATCCTTACTGTTGAGCTCATAGTCCAACTTAAACTGGTGAAAAGAATAGTTTAAGCTTTTGATAATCATAATCATCTGCAAGTTTGCATCCATGTCCGTCCCAAGCATCTCAGTCTCAATGATCGCAGAGATTACCTTAAGCATGTAATCCTGCACCGGTTCATCAGGATTTTGTTTGAGATTGTGAAAAGTTTGTATAGCTTTAACCTTTGCAGACCTAGTCCTCACACCAAACATCTCATGTAGGTGATGGACCATTGTACCAGCAGTTTTCATATAAGCAATTTGCTTTTTTAACATACTACTGACATAAGCTAGAATATAACACTTAGTAGCGTTATCAACATTCTGCCATCACTCATGTTATTGGACTAACTCAGGAGTTGAATCTCCACACGAAGATGCAGGCTCATTTTCAGTTAATACCCATGAAATTCGTTCATATTGAAGAACATTGTCAAGGTTATGTCTCCATTCATTAAAATTCTCTCTATTTTTCAATTTGTTATTTGTCAAGAACAAAGTGAGTGGATTCATTTTTATGGTGATTATGTTTGAAAAAATAAATTATTAAAGAACAAGAATACTAGTCAAAAATATTGGAACTTTGTATAAAATCATGATGCATGTATGCATGATGATGGATTTAACAAAACTTAAAAATTATTTAAATCTTTATATGATAGTTATTTTTCTTATCTATAACGGACTAAGTGACGGTGGGCTATCTTATCCATTAAAAGAAAAATTGAGACCCTCCCACTAAAAAAGCTACCAAGCATCTTTATGCCTAACTTTTAAAGAAGCGTCATAATTTGGTCCATATTTTTACCAACAAAGCTACAGTGGGTAGGTTATTCCTAAAATATGTTGAGTGTGTAATCATTTGATTCATCCACTAAAGGTACTTGCAAATCATACCTTGGTGGGAGGTCACATTTGCTACCAATAAATGGACTTATCCATAAGAAGACCCAAACCATGCAAGATTTAGGATTCATGCTCTCTAGTAAGGAATAACTGTAACACCTCACTCTTACAAGATACGTACCTGACATCCCGAGTGATATCCAAATACGTATCCCACGAAAATGGCATGTTAGAATAATAAACAGTCGAAACTTTTCGAATTTTCTTAAACAATGTTCGTAAATGAGGAATATCAATAATCAACTTCGGTCCAACTTATTTATAACCAATTTTAGTTATCAAAAATTACAATCATTGTTTAACTCATCAGAGTTTCAATAGAACTTGGGCCCATTACAAAAACGAAACACTTGTAGTCATAATAACATTACATTTCAAGATCATTTTTATACACATTAAATAACACTTAAGACTACACTTTTCAATACAACATAACAAAATACATATGTAGGCACACATTGATACTGACCTGGAACTCTTACTTGGAGCCTCTCTAGAGTCCTTTACTAAACCCTAAAAGTCACGTTGTAAATTTTTATGAGTTTTGTGAAGTTAGTTGAGTAACCATCCTCGATGGTTTACTTATATAAAAAAACTCAATCATTATATAGTCACACAATTCATATAGTCAAATAGGTCAAATCAATTTATCATTACATTTCATCTTTGCAAACTAGTCAATGAATTCCAATAATATATGAATGTTATATGTATGAAACCTTCATTTTTATAGTGATGTGACTGTATGCCTTTTCATTCTCTTGTATCTGTTATGGACATTGGGGTCAGTGTATAGTAGGAGCATAGGCTCTACCACAGAGCTTTAAGTTCTCTCACTAACATTATTAGTCCATCAGTAGCAACATCAGTCACAATGGCCTTTATATTACATGCATTGAAATTATATGCATGTCACAATTTAGTCATCAATTCAATCACTTTCATTTGCATATATTGTCATAGTATAGCAATCATAGTATCAGTAGTCATCAGACTAGGTCCAGCATTTAACTTTTTAGTTGAGAATCAGAATATTCAATTAGGTAGTCTCATTCACATACAAGTAGCACTTCTAATATTGTTTGCATGCATCAAACACCTCGGACATATATTATCTGGAATTCAGTACACAATCAGTCAATGCAGTTCAGTAATATGTATCAATACAATTTAGTCATATATGGATCAAATAAAGTGAGGTCATCTTAGGTTACTCACAGTTGCTCCTTTAAACCTATTGCTTTGACGTTCTGGCAATATTTGGAAGTAGTTTCTCTAGTCGCTCGTCTATATGCAATAAAAACAATTTCATATTACTAGAGCGCTTATGTAATAGAATAAATACATTTATCAATGTTTCATATCTCGTGCATGTTCAATGACAAATTCTCGGGTATATTTCTATATTACAATGATGTACATATCAATTGTACTCCAATTGTATTGAAATTCAATCACTCATTCTCCATTTCAACTATTTTTGAAAACATTCCACTCTGGTCAACTGTATATGATCAATAAGATCTAGAAAATGAAGGATTTAAGTAACACTTCCTTCTAAATAACTGTTCCTCTATGTCTTAGGTCTCTAATGACACCAAGATCATTCAACTTGGTTCAATTTACTGAAAGTTATACTCCAAATACGTCAGTATGTTCTTAAGCTATAACAGAACTCTTACTTCAACTTCAGAACAACTTTTTGAATTCTTTACACCAGAATTACAATTTGAACTCTTCAAAAAATTGTAGCTTTATGTCTCTATTTTCATTTGAATTAAGAATCAACTTATTTGGAACTCTACAGATTAAGATATAATCAAAATATCAAAGTATGTTTGGTAAAATATTTCAGTTCATACTATTCCAATAGATTCTCACACTTTCATTCAATCAATCTTTTTCAAATCAATTCATAAGGCTACCAATTTTTATGGAGAGTTAAAAAAATGGGTTAGGAATCTATTGGTTCAAGAATCAAGTATTTGGATGTCTAGAGAAGAAGTTATGATAAAAAGAGAAAAGGAAGTTCAAAATTATCTCTCTTTGGAAAGCATGGAAGTCGCAATTGTGCACCTACACGATCGCGACAGTCCAAGTGCTTCAGCGATGTCGCGATCATGCTACTTCTTCAGACAAGTCGCGATCGTGGTTCTTCATGTTAAGTCAGAATGACTTTACTAATAGTTTTGATGTATAACAAAAAGAGAAAGATCATATACAAGAATAACAAAA
>JANZLF010119845.1:0-15132 GCA_026546835.1 Erythroxylum foetidum | reverse complement strand
GGAGCGACGGTGGCGAGCGCCAGACGACGAGCAGCAAGCGGCGACCGACGGAAGAGGAAGAGGCGAGCAGCAAGGAGGAAGAAGGCCGAAGAATCGAGGAAGAAGAAGTAGATAGGCGGGCTGCGTCTGCGGGAAGATGAGGAGGAAGGAGCAGAGGCAACCCTAAATAAAAATCAAAACGACGTCGTTTTGGTTTAAACTCAAACGACGTCGTTTACCTTAAGTGAAGGGCGCGTATCCGACGTGTTCACCGACGCCTTCACCGACGAAAATGGGCGTCGGTACATATTTCACCAAATTCAACGACCGAATGGTTTTCGGTCGCAAAAAATGTAATGCACATCCAATTTCCCCGACGGTTACATTTTTTTGGTCGGTATTTCCAACGATTTATATACTGTCGGTATTTTTCCATCGCTATTTCACATTTTCCTTATAGTGCATATAGTTAATCAATAATATGAAGTGTGCTTTCTATCTTTTAGCTTTCTTCCATGCTTTCTCTTTCCTGAAAGCTTGATTCTTAAATAATATAGTTACAGTCGTACAAAAAGATAAGTATACTCTATACTTGCCTCTTTATGAGAATCCTATTTTTCATAAAGTCTTGGACTATAAATTCTATACGAGGTCTAAGATATATGAGAAAAGATTGGTTAGTTCAGATCCCTAAAAGGTAGACTTTGACAAATGACGTTGGATAAGAGAAGATAAGCTTGTGTCTCGACTAGCGTAACTGGAATCTCAACTGTAGTCATCTTTGATGATCTTAATCTTTAATAGAGATTCAGATATGAAAATCATTTGAAATACATATAGGCTAGAAACCTATGATAAAACTCCCTCGAGACTTATTAGTGAAATATTTCATTAGCCTATAAGACACAATAAGAAGAGTCTTTCTCAATTTATGTGGTTCACGTACTTAAAAGATTTCTATTGTCGCCTTTGCTTTTATAGGTTCAAACATGTTGCAATTGTCAATGTAAGTATTAAAATTGACTGACTCAAGAATTGATACTAGTAGGTAGAATTTAAAGCAGAGATGCATTGTAACATACATCTATAACAATCAAGAGATATACGAGTCGTTGATAATGTATTAAGAAGAAAATTTGTACAATATCATGAATTTATGGTGACAAAATAGAGAGAAGAAATGAGTAAAGTAAATTAGCGGGTACAACTATTAATAACGAAGATAAATTAAGGAGTATTAATAATACCGCGGATATAAATTATAAAAGGTGATATTACTTAGTGTTAAAAATTTAAAAAATTACAAAATCCTCAATGGTCCATCTAGCTTACCTGATGCAAGAATCAAAACATAGGACAGGAAAAAGTTGACCCTGTAGTTTTTGGTACTCAGCCACGCCAACACTTGAACGTTAGTTGGAATGCGGCTAATCCTTGGCTGCCGTGAATTACCCAACGTCATCAAATCTTATTTTATGACAATTAAGAAGTAACGTTTTTGGTACAGCCACTGATGAAGAAGACAGGCCATTTCAGATTCAACGCCGGTTCCCATCAATGATTTATTACCTAAATAAATAAATGATTAAGAAATAAATTGAAGAGGTCGTTACAGTACATATTGGCATTAACCCTTTATGCTTAAGGTTGAAACAAGTGATATAAAGTATTAAACAGCAGCAGGTATGGTACAATTTTCACGACATATTTATGTATTTGGTATACAACTTGTTGATTGAGATATTTATGTATTTGGCATGGTTTTCAAACCTGGATCGGACCGGTCGGTCCGATCGGTGACTGGTCAATAGTCCGATCTGGTTTATCCCTCAAAATCGGCTATAAATTGAACCAGTCTGAATCGGTCAAAATCGATCAATTGACCGGTTGGACCGGTCCGGTCTGACCAGTTCGACTATTTTTTTTGAATTTTTTAAATATTTTTTATATTATATATAATTAAATATAATTATTACGTCACACCTGTTTGATCAGTTGTGATCAGTAAAGCCACCGATTGAATGACCAATCTGAATTTAAGAACATTGGTATTTAGTATAAAACGTGTTGATTGACAGAAATCACAGAAATAGAGGCGCAATGCAACAGTATAGATATTTGGCCAAACAAAAGAGCAACGCAAACGTTCTTGTCCATCCAACACCATAAAATTACAAATTGCCAGATTGGATTCAAGCGGCCTCCATGCATGCAAAATAGATTCTATGAATTTTATTTTTATAAATTATATATTTTAAACAAATTATTTAATAAATTAGTGATTAGAACAATCTACTGAGAAGTTGTACCCAATCACTTTCTACTGCCAGCTACCAAATGCTGAACACAATTGCACAGGACATGTCAGTAGGACACGGGTTTAGATCTTTTGATCAACTTTACGATGTCTTATTCTGTCTTATAAATCTCAGTTATTTATTTATATAAATCTCACGTGGATCACACATAAATGAATGCGAGATTCGCATAAATGAATGGTTGAGATTCATGAGACAGAATAAGATATCATAATATTAGACAGAGGATCCTGCCCTGCAGAACACACCAAGACAAAGTTAAAGGAACATGTGAGGACAATAATGAAAAAGAGATCATTTATGCAGGACTTGCATAAATAGATGGCTGAAATTTATAGGACAGAATAAAATACCATAATATTATACAGAAGATCCTGTCCCGTAGGACACACCAAGAAGAAGTTAGAGAAACATGCGAGGACAATAATGGAAAAGAGATCCAACAGTAATGTCCGTTATGGTCAATTAAAAATAACCAACCAACTAATCTAAATGTGAACCCAGAACAACCTACTCAGCTTAGACAAAACACCACCACTCCGTGTCTCCGTCTGTTGCTACGGACTAAAATCTCTCTCTTTCGCACTCTCGCTCTCACTCTCGTTTTCAACTCCTCTTGGTGTCGTCGCTTCATTCGCAGCGTTCTCTATGGCCTCAATCTCGGGCCTCTGTTCCTCTTCTCCATCTCTCAAACCCAAAACCCACCTCTCTAAAACCTCTCTCAACCCTCCACCCCTTAAGTACTCTCTCCCTTTCTCAACTCGCTCTCGACTAGCTCCGATCCGCTCCGTCGCTCGAGAGGTGCCCGCTAGTTTAGCCGAAACCAATGATAAGATCCCGGTAAATGAGAAACGAGGATTGGAGAAAGACTCCAGTGTGCTGTGGAGAAGATATGTTGACTGGTTGTACCAACATAAAGAGCTGGGGCTTTACTTGGACGTCAGTCGAATTGGGTTCACCGATGAGTTCGTGGCGGAGATGGAGCCCAGATTTCAAAAGGCATTTAAAGCCATGGACGAGCTTGAAAAGGGCGCGATCGCCAATCCCGATGAAGGTCGGATGGTGGGTCATTACTGGTTGAGGAACTCGAGTTTGGCTCCTAATTCTTTCTTGAAGACGCAGATCGATAAGACGCTTGATACTGTTTGTGATTTTGCTAATCAAGTCGTCAGTGGTAAGGTCAGTTTTTGTTGTAAGGAAATGGGATTCTTGTGCTACTTCTTCCTTTCTTATTAGTTTAGTGATCGGTATTTGGGTTGTAATGCTTAGCTTGATTGATGTTGATTATGGGTTATTGATTTTTCTTACTACCTTGTTTTGTGGTAAGTTTAATGCTGGTTGGTGGGAAATGCTTTTCCAATAGGAATTCTATGTCAAATTACCATATTTAAATAATATCCACTGGTCTTCTAATGGAATGGAGATTATACATTGCGTGTTGGATCAGGCCTTAGCTTGGCTAGCTTTTTGCATGGAGTTGTTCTCGTTTGAGATTTTAAGTGCGTGTATTCTCATTGAATGCCTTTTATATTTGGGATTACTTTTCGATTGATTCTTTTGTTTCCTGCTGTTGGATATTTACAGTATTAGTGGTTCATTCTTCTTTCCTCGTGGAATTTGCAGATTAAGCCCCCATCTTCACCAGAGGGCCACTTCACTTCAGTGCTTTCTGTAGGGATTGGAGGTTCAGCGCTTGGACCACAGTTTGTTGCGGAGGCGCTGGCCCCTGATAATCCTCCTCTTAAGGTCTGGCACTAAAACGTTATGCCTTTTTCTAATTAGAAGCAGAAATATATGTCTTTTGCATCATCTTGCTTTATACTCTTTATGCCGATAGGTTATCCAGCAAGCTGATTTTTCTGCATTATGAATCCATCACTCAATGAACTTTCCTGAAGTTGTTATACTCTTACGTTCTTCTGCCCCCATGAAGCAAAAATATACATGCTAGAGTAACTATTTTGCTATGCCTTCGGATACACTCTCTCCCTCTTATTGTCAGTTCTTTTTTTTTCTCATGTTGATTGGTAAACTTTTTTTTTCTCAAATGAGGAAATCATTGGATTATGTATATTCTTAGGAAATTAGTATGCTTTTTATTTTTAAATGTTCTTTTGTTTGTGGAAGAAAGATGGTCACTGCATTGCATATTTTACTGTAGAGAACATCATTTACTTACAAGTGTACCTTCTTACTCTCATGTATTGACCTTGGAAGATGAGAATCTCAGTTCCCTTCTTTAACTAATTTCCTAATGTCAGTTAATCTGTCCAATCAGAAGCACTTAGCATTATCTTTCACTTATCCTCAAAAAATTATTTTGCATAGTTACTGCCCTCCATTTTAAGAAACCTTTATATTGTGGTTGATGATTTTCTTATCTTATTGCAGATAAGATTCATTGATAATACAGATCCAGCTGGCATTGATCATCAGATTGCCCAGCTTGGCCCAGAGCTGGCTTCAACACTTGTAATTGTCATATCAAAGGTTCTCTACTTATACCATGCTTCTTTCTGAAAGATAGGATCATAGGTGAATGCAATTATGTTTCTGAAAGATATGCAAGCACTTTTATTCATGCATATATGTGTGTGCAATTTTTGTTAACATTCTTACAAGTAATTGTATATGCATGCAATTATAATTCATTTCATCTCTTTGCAGAGTGGAGGTACCCCTGAAACAAGAAATGGTTTGTTAGAAGTACAGAAGGCCTTTCGTGAAGCTGGCCTGGATTTTTCAAAACAGGTTTTGACCTCAGGTTCTTGTTCTGATATCATTGATTTTCCTCTTAAGAATCCAAAATGTATTTTTTGTTAATAAATTGGAACAAGGCTTGATGAAACCTTCGTGAAACAGCTGCTCATTATTTTAATAAATCTACATTGTTGAAATTCTTAACTATGTAGCAAATGTGTTATCATGGTTTTCATTCTTTTGTTGACTTCATGTGGTGATAAGCAGAACAATGATTTAACATTTGATTATTGATGACTCTAGTCCTGTACAATAAACAATTTAACCAAAAATTCCGTTTGCATTTTTATTTTGTTTTTTGTAAAATGCTGATGACATGAGAATTCATTTATTTTGCTCAGTACATAGTGCACGACTGAGTTTTGCTGCATTATTTGATTTGGAGCTCCACTTAGTTTATCATGGTTAACTGTATGCAGGGTGTTGCAATAACACAAGAAAATTCATTGCTAGACAACACAGCAAGAATTGAGGGTTGGTTAGCTAGATTCCCTATGTTTGATTGGGTGGGTGGTAGGACATCAGAAATGTCTGCAGTTGGCTTACTTCCTGCTGCACTTCAGGTAAATGATCCTTAACTCCCAAGCTGATAATTTCTTCTTGTTTTTCAATTTTGCATGTATAAATTGCCTTACATGATCTATGTTCCAGGGTATTGACATCAGAGAAATGCTTGTGGGTGCATCACTGATGGATGAGGAAACTAGGTCCACAGTGGTAAGTGTTGGGTCTTAAATATTTCACAGAATTTGTGTAACTTCTTATGATTGAAGAGGATTCCACAAATTCTTGATTCAAAGTTTGCAGTTTTTACTTATTGTTCTTCCTTGTGAGTCCCAGTTAGTTGCATTTCTTTATTATTTTTTCTTGAGTATCTTTGTTGCCAATACGAGACTTGGTCTCTAGCTTCTGCAGCCCAGTAAAAGTTAATAGGGATTTATCTGAACCTGATTCTAATGAGATTCATTTTATGTATGCATGATGAGCATCTTCATATGAGTTTAACTTTGAAGTCCATTACTTCTCAGCTAATGTAATTTTGGTTCTCATAGTAGACCCATAGCAGCTGAAACTTTATAATATAGGTTCCTAATGAGGTTTGTAATATAGCAAAGTTAATGATGTAGATTTAATGTTATTTACTTTCCAAGCACAAGTTTGTACCTTTGAAAAGGATGAAGAGTGTTAAAAGTGCACTCCTTTGTCTAATACGCTTATTATTGGTAGCTTTTTATTATGGATTGAACCATTTCATGCTTCATGCCTCTTAGTAATGCTTTTTGTCTCCTTCAGCTTAAAAGCAACCCTGCTGCTTTGCTAGCATTATGCTGGTACTGGGCTTCTGATGGGGTTGGATCCAAGGTACTTTCTTTTTTTCCCCTATTTAAGGGAGAAGTGATAATTATGTGACTTTTGAAAAAGAAGAAATGAATCATTTTTTTTTCTCAACACTTTTCTGCAGGACATGGTTGTCCTTCCATACAAGGATAGCTTGTTACTATTTAGTAGATATTTGCAGCAGCTGGTTATGGAATCGCTTGGAAAGGAGTTTGACCTGGATCGTAATCGGGTAAGTACAGTCAATCAGAGGACTTATTTAAATTTCTCTTCTCATTTTTTTTTCTTTTTTGGTTTGTTAATTTGACAATTGTTTATGTTAACTGCACTTTCTGAATACAATGTTTTCATCTTGGAAATTAACAAATGTTTTAAAAAATCATTAAATCATATGTAATCTTGATTGATTGTGATATTCGCTTCCATTTTGAGGTTCGGAGAACTTTTTTGTTTTTGATTCCCAGTAGCATCTTTGTATTTTTGGATGATGAGACATATCATTTCACAGGTTAATCAAGGTCTCACTGTTTATGGAAATAAAGGAAGCACAGATCAACACGCGTGAGTTTTATTTTACTCATTTAACACCATTTGATAAAGTTGTTAACACTGTCTCAACCGAAGTTTGATTCGTTAACCGAAGTTTGATTCGTTGCTTTATTTGATTTTATAGCTATATTCAACAATTGAGAGAGGGTGTTCACAATTTCTTTGTGACATTCATTGAAGTCCTTCGTGATAGACCTCCTGGCCATGATTGGGAGCTTGAACCAGGTGTCACATCTGGTGACTACCTATTTGGCATGCTTCAGGTTAGACATACAATAACATACCATTTTATGAATGCTACTAGCTTCACAAGCACTCATGAAAGTTCAACTTCACTTTTTTAAATTGATAAATGCTTAGCATGTTCATTATCAAAACTTATTTGAGTTGATGCAGGGAACTAGGTCAGCTCTGTATGCTAATGACCGGGAGTCTATAACAGTCACTGTGCAAGAAGTGACGCCAAGGAGTGTAGGAGCTATGATTGCTCTTTATGAGCGAGCAGTTGGAATATATGCCTCCCTCATCAACATAAATGCTTACCATCAACCTGGTTAATATATTTATTTTCTTGAGAAGAAATTAAATCTGGCAGTGAAGTTGTGTTCTATAAACTCACTGTTTTTGATTTGTGTTCTATAAACTCACTGTTTTTGATAGCTTATTGTGTTGGTGTCTATGTCTGCACTTAATAATTTTAGGTGTGGAAGCTGGAAAAAAGGCTGCTGGAGAAGTATTGGCTCTGCAGAAGCGGGTTTTGGCAGTACTTAACGAAGCAAGGTAAAATTCTGAAATTAATAGTTCAGAGATAATTCTTTTTTTCTCTTTTCATTCCACTTAAAATGTTTGAATAAAGTCCTTGTTGTTAACTATGTAAAACAATTCGCTAATGTTTTTTGATTACTAAATTTATCATCATATTTAAATAATAGAATAATTTAAATAAGAAATTGTACCTGACAGGATTGGAAACAAGTATGATAAAAAGAGGATTACTATATTTTTTGGAACCAAGTTGACAAAAAGATTACAAACTGAGAGGACTGTTATGATAAATAGTAACCAAGTTGAAGAAAGGTTTGCTTTGTTTTTACCAATATTACTAGGCCTAAAGTAGAAGAATTAAAGTAGGGCAATTGAAATGTGAAACAAGTAGGAGGACCAAAAATTTGATTTATCCCTTAATGGTGAGTGTATATGTTGTGACTGTTTTGTCTGTTTTCTGGCATGCGGGAAAACTATAAATGATCATTAGGGTCTTCACTGAAGTTTTTGTTGAAATGCCCTGCTAGTATGGACCAGATAAGATAAGTGAACATATGAACATGAAAAAAAAAATGTCCTTTCATTTTCCAAAATTTGCATTATCATGAACCAGAGCATGGTAAGACAGCGTGAAATTGTTTAAGGGATTTTCTATCTTAAGAGAAGTTCTAGAAGAATGGATCAACTGCTTCTTGCAATTGATACATTTGAATCTTCTTCTGGGTGCTGAGACTGGACTTACTGACAAATACAGGCTCAAATTCTGATCCTTGTGGGGTGTATTTGCCTAAAACAAAACAAAAGGCTAATGTCTTCATGTGAACCATTGACTTAGGTTAACAATGGAATTTCCTGCTTGGGTTTTTTTTTTTAAATGTTGGGTTCGCTGCAAGTGTTAGCTTGCTGATTATGATCATCGTGCTCTTTCTCCTTCCCAGCTGCAAGGAGCCTGTTGAACCATTGACGCTTGAGGACGTAGCTGACCGCTGCCATGCTCCTGAAGATGTATGTCAATTATTATCATTGCCAAAGTACCTAAAGCAATTAATCTTTGTTTCGGTTAACGTTTTCTTTACTCCTTGCTGCAGATTGAAATGATATACAAGATTATCGCACACATGGCGGCCAATGACAGAGCTCTTATAGCTGAGGGTAGTTGCGGTTCACCTCGCAGCATCAAAGTTTTCCTTGGGGAATGTAATGTTGATGAGTTGTATGCTTAAAACAAGCAAAAAAGCCAAGTCTTTGTTGCTTAAAAGAGCTCCAATGACATTATTGGTTGTAGTACATGGAACACTTTAGTTTTTCCCTTTCCCTCGGATTGGGGAGATGCTGGAAATGAAATTCCAGCTTACTATCTTTGCAATAACAGGTGCAATTTGTCTGAGATCAAAGGTGTATGCTTTGAATGTCACGTCCTAATCTTCAGAGTCCGCTTTGGGGCTTTCAACTCACGAGATGACCGACAACAGGGGTTTTGGCCTTGGTTGGTTGGTGAGTAGGAGCATTTAGGCTATTGTAAGCTTAGTGTCTCGTAGTGGTGGTTGGTGCCTTGGTGGGCTCACCATTTCAATCATTGTCATTCCTTGTACTGATATGATACCCAGTTGATGATGTTGTTCTGAAATGGTATGCCTTCGCCGAAAGCACTGATTCGGACTTGGGAGTTGGGACCCATGAGGGAGCACCGAACTTTCAATCTCAACGAGGAGATTATTAAAAAAGAAAAAAGGCGACAATAAGAAAGTCCCATCCCATCCCATCTCTTACAAAAACTTGTGAGTAATTTCATGGAACTCACAAGTGCATATTTATTATTTAAAATTCCATTTTTTTTCTAATTTACAGACGCAAATTTCTTATCCGAGTTGTGTCTTTACCAAACCTTTTTTTCCTCCCTTTCGTACTCGATGGAGCCTAAACCTTATCTAATACTGATATTCATAAATTAGTTTTAAAAAAATTTCCATCATAATGACCAAAATATCCGTTAATAAATTATTAAATTCTTTAATTCTCTTGCTTCGTATGACTTTATGCAATCTATTGGATCAATAAAACAATCATAATATACAATAGTTATTATTCACATAGACTATTTTCATCAGTTTTCATAATTAAATATAAGACTAACAAGGGTCACAGTAGTCATACACTGTTAATTCAATATAATCCCTTCCATTTAGCACTATACCCTTCTCCTTAATCATGATTGTTAATGAGAAATAAATAATGGATTTAACATTTAGTTCTTTTTTAACAACATATTTCACAATCAAATAAATAGAGAATTAAACATAAAATTCAGAAATAATACATTCATTAACATGTAAAGGGTGTCAAATATATAATAAGAGCTAACATAGCATTATTATCTAAAAATCATCAATACACATAATGCTTGTATTCTTTATATGATCAGAAAATATTTTAGGTACTAACTCTTTTGTCAAAAGGTCAACTGATATAAGATTGATGCTAATATGTTTCATCAACTCTTTACATTTTTGAACTTCCTCTTTAACGACAAATTATTTCAATTTCATGTGTTTAGTATTTTTGAAATACTTGTCATTCTTAAAGAAGAAAACTAATGCAGAACTATCATAGTAATTTTTCAATGGCTTGGTTATACTATCGATAATCTCAAGCGTTAAAATAAAATTCTGCTTTCATTTAGCTAGAATCATAACCTGAAAGCATGTCATAAACTTTGTCTCTAATGTGGATGCAATAATTACTTTTGTACTCTTCCACAATATGTCTCCTTTAGCTAACATATAAATGTAGCCAAATGTGAATTTTCTTGTATCTACACAACTAGCAAAGTCTTAATCTTAGTATTCAACCATTTCAAGACAATCAAACCTCCTAAAAGTGAGCATGTGTTCTTTAGTTCCCTATAGATATCTTAAAGCTTTCTTTGTAGCTTTCTAGTGATTCATATTAGGATTACTCTAGTATCTCCCCAACATCCCAACTGTAAAGCTTATGTCTAGTCTGGTACATATTTGAGCATATATTAGGCTCTCAACCATTGATGCATTTCGAATTGATTCCATTTACTTTCATTCTAAATCACTTTCTGGTCACTGCTTTAGGCTAAGATTGTCCTCTTTTTAAATAAAAATTGTTGATGCTAAACCCTTTTCCATCTTACATATCTCTAATATAGGCTTGTTGAGACAAATCAGGTAATCCTTATGATCTATCACAAAATATTTCCATTCCTATCACATATACTGCTTTACCCATATCTTTTATGTCAAAATGACTAGAGAGAGATTTCTTAACCTCAATTAATAGACCATGATGATTAGCTACAAGAAAGAATTCATCAACATACAAAGTAAAAAAATAAACTTACTCCTACAAATCTTCAGATATGTACATCAATTAATGGTGTTTTCTTTAAATCCAAAGAAAACAATAGTATCATTAAACTTAAGAAGTTTGTTTAAGCCCGTATATTTACTTCTTCAATTTACACACCATATGTTCCTTTACACCCTTTATAAACTCCAATGGTTGGTCCATATATGCGTTTCCTTTAAATCCCCATTCAAAAAGGCAATTTTCACAACCATTTGGTGCATTTTGAAATCATAATCAGCCACCAAAGCTATAATAACTCCTAGTGTATCTTTCTTAGAGATAGGTGGGAAAGTCTCCTCATAATCAATACCATATTTCTGAGTAAATCTTTTAGTAACTAGTCTAAACTTGTAACATTCTAGGTTATTAAGAGATTCACGTTTGGTTTTAAAGACCTTCTTAATGATATTTTTATGGTTAGTCTACTACAGGTGATTCACTTCATGTTCAATTTTCTTATGAACAATGTGTTCATTAATTTAATGTTCTCCATGATTATTAGGTTGTTCAATAATTTGTGGAGTAACAACTTGAGTAGGTGAGCAAGCCATGGGGACTTGCACTTCCATTTCTTGAATACATGTTGTTTCACTTCCACTAACCTCACCATATTCAATGAACCTATCATTCCTAGTTTCTAAAATTCTTGTAATATAGCTAGAAACCTTTTATACTTCTCTGGATAACCAATGAAATAATCATTGATTGTTCTTATATCGAGTTTCTTTTTATATGGATTATAATGCCTAATATTTGCATTGTAAAATAAAACATTAAGGTTTCTTAAACAAAATTTCCTTCTAGTCTATAGTTTAAAGGGATTCTTGGGAATTGCCTTACTAAGAACTATATTCATCAAGTATATGGCAATATTTAAAGCATATGTCCACAAGGAGTAGGTAAAGATGAATTACACATCATACTCCTAACCATATCTAACAAAGTTATATTTTTTCTTTTAGTCACACCATTTTGTTGTGGTGTGCCTAATATTATATATTGCACACAAATTTAAAGGATTAAGATTTTGACAACTTTCATCATACTTACCATAATCCACATCTATCAGACTTGATTATTTTCACTTTTCTGTCTAATTGCCCTTTAACCTCATTAGTATAAACCTCTAAGGTATTTATAACATGAGATTTATCATGTAGAAAATAGACATATACATAACATGAATAGTCATCTATAAATATGATAAAATATTTTTCTTTATTAAAAAGTAGGCATATAAAATGGTCTACACACACCAGTTTAAAATATTTCTTGAAGCTAATTGTTTCTTATAGCTCCTTTCTTTATTATATGTTTTATTTATTTCCTTTAATATAATTCACACAAATATTAAGATCGGTAAGATCTATTTCAAAAAGGATTTCATTCCTTATTAGTCTTTTAGGTCATTCTTTGGAAATGTTTGTCAAACATTTATGCCACAAATAAATGGATCAATCATTGATTAAACTACATTGATACCAATGTTGGGATTTAAAGTCAATAAAGTAAACAATATCAAGGTTTAATTTATATAAATCATTATGTAGTTCATTGTTACCAATCATGAGTTTATGTTTGTACAAAGTGAAACTACTCTTATCATATTTAAATCTGCATCTAGATCTATCAAACTTGGATGAAGAAACTAAATTCCTAGATATACTAGATGCATAAAATTTCACTCAAGTGCAAATAATATCCGATGTCTAGGAATAAGCGATAATTCTCAATAGCTTCTATTGGAACTCCCATGTCATTGCCTATATATAGACAAATCTTTCATTTGATCTTGTGGTTTGTGTTATAAGGAATCTCTCCAAAGTATTAGAAACATGAGTAGTACAACTAGAATTAACCCACCAATTATTATTTAAGTTTATGGAAAAAAAATTAGTCTGCTGACAAGTCTCTTACTATGAATCTTATAAGACTACCATAAATTTAATAGATCATGTATTATTCATGAACAATATCATTGAGATTGATAGATCTTGCAAAAGGACTTAAGTATTTGAGAATGAAAAGTGGATAAGGATTTCCTTGTACAATTTATCTTGATCACCGTGTAAGCACAAGCCTTTTCATATGAACTAATAGCACCATGAATGATAAATGGAATGTGCATGAATTTGCGCAGTATATTAGCCCATATGTCGAGGTTATTGGGATCACATGGGGCAGGGAAGTTTCATGAAATGAAGCACATTGATAAAAGGTGGCTTCTAGCGGTTTTATCCAGCTCAAGCCTGCATATACTTCAGGAGCCTCCAACGTCATTATGGAGCTCCTCTACCGAGACAAGCAAAGAGCTTTGTACCGCAAAACACTACGCTAGTAGGGTGTCTGTAGTTTGAGTTGTGTGGGGTTTGTTTGTTTTATTATCCTTTGTAAGCAAAAAAAAAATACTAATGTTGCTGTTACCCTTCTCTGTCAACAAATAAGTATTAGAAGCTAAAATACCAACTATTCTTCACATTCTTGGATGTTGTAGTAGAAGTCCTATAGGCATAAACTTAAGATTCTATAATTTAGCTTCTAGTTTGACATTGTTATTAATCTTGAAGAAACAAACCCATCAAAGACGAAGATTATAAATAATAAAAAAAAATTCTACATCCATGAATAGGACTAGCCCCTATTTCCTATCCTGATCTTCCAACACAAAATGACCGGACTGCTGTTGGTTCTTAAAGAGCTGTTTTATGTGAGATCATATTTGATTGTTGAGGAAACAATAATCAACTTGCAGGTGTTATTTTTGCAAGTGCTGGATGATACCTTTGCATCAAAAATGCTGAACGAAAAACTTTTTATTTATGTTGTATTATTAAGATTACATGACTGTATGTATATATACAAAAACAAAAGGGCAATTGCAGCAACCAATCATCTGTATACAATATTTCTTTTTCTTTTTATAACATGATTCTGTTTTTGGTAGGATGTAGAACATTCGAGAATATTTTCTGCTTCTGGAATATACTTGTATTTGGGTTTGTGATGCTCATTGTTCTTTTGATCTGGCCCATATACTTCTTACTATCTCTCACATCCTCTCTCAAACTCAATTCCTGTGAAGACAAGAGATTGAGTTTTATACAGAGAGATGAATGTCTTAATGCAACCATTGGTTTTGTAAACAAAACTGCTGGTTGATCATCAGAAGTGACATAATTAACTTCAATGACTCCATTTGCAATTTTATCCCGCAAGAAGTGCACATCGATTTCGATATGCTTTGTTCGTGCATGGAAGACCGGATTTTGTGCGAGAGCTTGAGCACCATTGTTATCACACCACAAGGTGGGCCTATGTGAAGGAGAGAAGCCAATTTCCTGAAGAAAAGAAGTCAGCCAAATAACTTCCCCGGATAATTATGATAACGCGTGATATTCTGCTTCTGTATTGGATTTAGCTACCACCTGTTATTTCCTAAAGCTCCAGTAGATGAGATTCCCCCTGGGAAGATGTATCATCCAGAACTTGACTTCTGATCATCAATGGAACTTGCCCAATCGGAGTCCCAGAATGCATTGATTTGGAAAGGAAGGTGTGAAGGTTTAAACATCAATACATAGTCAGTTGTGCCACGTAAGTAACGTAGAACCCTTTTTAAAGCAATCCAATGGGGTTGAAGAGGATGAGCTTGAAATTTACTTAATTTATTAACTATGTAACAAATGTCAGGACGAGTGTGACACATATATTGATGACCTCCAAGAAGACTTTGATACAAAGATGGATTATCAAATGGAGTTCCATTATAAAGATATAGTTTCACACTTGGAAAGATGGGAGTGGAGCATGGTTTTGAGGCAGCCATATTTGTTTTGACAAGTAAGTCTTCCACGTACATCTTTTGTGAGAGAAAGAGATCTGTTGATGATCTTTGTACCTCAAAACCTAAAAGATTGTGAATAGGAACCAATGTCTTTAAGGCAAATTGGTTATGGAGTTTTTGAATTACAATCTAAATCATATCAGAATGATTGACAGTAACTAAAAATATCATCATCGTACACAAGTAGCAGAGTTAGGAGCCCAT
>JANZLF010119800.1:0-15144 GCA_026546835.1 Erythroxylum foetidum | reverse complement strand
AATGAATTTTTTAGGCTTATGAACAGTAGGGAATATATATATATATATATATATAAAAGAAAAAGAGATCCAATTTTTTTTAGTATATTTGACAGCTGCTACCTCTTTCATGTATTTCCTTTGGTTTATTTGTTAATCAAATTGTCATTACTTTTACCAGCTACTACAGCCACAATGGAAAGAGCTTTCTCCGCAATGAAAATTATCAAGAGTTCACTTCGTAATAAAATGAGAGATGACCCATTGAATAGCTGTTTAGTGTGTTATATTGAAAGAGATGTATTTGTAAATATTCACAATGATCTTATTATGAAAAGATTTCAATCTATGAAAACTAGACGAAGATCATTGTAATTTTAACTATTTTATAATCTTAATAAAACTTTATTTTTTATTTAATTTTGATATGAAAATTTTTGTAAAATTTATATTTTATTTGGGCCCTCTTTTCTTAAATTCTTGGCTCCGTCACTGCTCGTCATGATTATTGAATTAGTTAGAGTAATCGTTGAAATATATAATTCCCCTCAAAAGGATAAATTTCTTAATTAGTAGCGTTACATTATCTTTTTGTTTTATTTTTATTTGAGGAAATCTCGTAGACAGGCCAAGCGAGCACACCTCTTTGAGGGTTCAATTGGCGCACCACCCTACAGACGAACCAAACGGGCGCACTTCAACATTGTCGAACCTGGGATCTAATCAAAGTCAAATCACACTCTCAACCATCGAACCACACCCCTTGAGGGCAGTGTTACATTATCTAGTAAATATATTATTACAAATAAGAACCTCATCTACAATATAACTAACAAACCATGTTGACGATAAAATTATTTGAATTTTCGTACCAGTGGATATAGTTTTTATGGTAAGATTATGTAAGCTTCGTATATTCAAATCAATCTTCAATTTACTCTGACATTTTAATTTATAATCGAGAAGTACATTAGAAGTAGACTACAATTTTTCTTCCTCTGCCGTAATCAAAAGTTTCGAACTTGTCTCTTTATACAACGCCAATTGTTTTTCAGAACATGTCAACTTTCAATTCAGAATAAAGTTTATCCCACCCTAACTTTATCTGGCATTCATGTTTTTCGTATAGAGTTTTGGACATCAGTCACGCAGCTTATAAATACGTTGTTAATTTGCAATAAGTACTTTATGAGTTTATACGATAAAAAAGTTAGACTACACACAAGTTCAAGTAAAGTTTCATCTTAAAATCAAATGGCAGTAAGTGGAGTAACCCACTAGGCTTATATGTTAATTTTCTTTCGTCTCTTTTTTTATTACAAGATATTCACATGTGAGTATTCTCAATATTACATAGCGTCTTTTTTTTTTACAAGTTAGGCAATTGTTTACCTCTAATCTATAATAATTTTAATGGTAAAGTTTAAAAGTTACAAAATAAATATCTAATAGTATTATTATTATTATTATCATCAATATAAGGTATATCTTTTATGACACGCTATACTGTATACCTCATCCTTTCCTATTATTAACATGGACTGATGTGCGAAACTTATATCAAAAAATCAGAATTAATTGTTAAAAAATCTTAAACTTCTTTTTTGAAAAATAAATATGGTATTATTAGTGGTTAAAACTACTACAACTTACAAAGAGTTCAAGATAAACATTGTACAATCTAATTTATTACAAAGAAAATTAGCGATTACTCAAAGTATGATAATTCGTGCTATAGATTCCATCTACGTTTCATATCTAGGGAGAGATTGAAATGTAAATTTTTAGCAATTAAGGCGAGTCTAATCTAGTTAATGATCTTATTTGTAAGATGATAGTTATCCTCTTCAAAGTTGATAAATCTCCAAGAGTTTCGTTCCTTTCAAAAGAAGTAGATGGTAGTGGTGAAAGCAGCCTTATATAGAACTGCATTAGACATGCCCTTTTTGGAATTACGGATTGCTCAAGCCAACGACTGTTCCAAATTATAAGGATAGTCGTTACTTGGTATCATAAGCAAAATTCTCCTCTAGAAAGCTTTTGAGTATCTACAAAGAAAAAAGAAATGATCTATATCCTTGACTTCCATTTTACATTAAAAAAAGCAAGTTGCATCCACAATGTCGTATCATTGACTCTTAGTGTTGAGTTTGTTTTAAATTGTGAGCCAATAGATAAAAGAGGCTTTGGGTAGAATGGCATTTTGCTATAAAATAGAAGACCAAGGTGTTGCAAGTAATCCCGTTGTAAAAATCTAATGGCAAGAATTATTAGAGAACTTACCACTCAGATTTGGAGACCAAATGATAAGAGTCATCCATGTGTTCATTATCTAGGTGAGGGAAATGTTGAGTCAAAGTATCAAAGCCTTAATAATGCCATCTCCATCGACCATTAAAGATTAACTATGAAGTCCTAATATTAAGAGGAATACTATTTCTTAAGTACCTGAGGATTAAGAATAAGGGGACTCATATCCATCCAACTATCATACCAAGCCAAGTTCTTTCTTCAATACCATTAAGGCAAGGAGAAATGTCAACAGGATTACTTCAATAAAATCATAATCATGGGAGATCTTGAATGAGCAAGCTGAAATTGCTCAAGATGGTTTGAAACACTTCCAAAAGATCCCATGATCTGAGGGTAATATTAGCGCTTGCAGTGCAAATCTTAAGACATTTATTTCTGCTAAAATTCCTGAAGGTCAAGTGGATCTTTTAATCAGACATGTCACAGATCAAGAGATAGAAGCAGCGGTATTTAAAATGAAAGGCTCGAAGGCTCGTGGACCAGATGGCCTGAATGGATTCTTCTATAAAAAAACTTAGGATACAACAGGGAAAATTATGAAAGAAGTAGTGCATAAATTCTTCAAAAAAGGAATAATCCTCGAAGAGATCAACAAGACTTCTTTGTGCTTGATCCTAAAAACTCATAACACTACTATATGGAGCAATTTTAGGCCCATCTCATACACTAACTTCAGTTACAAGATTATTGCTAAAATACTAGCCAACAAACTAAAACATGTGCTACACTACATCATCAATGAAAATCAAAGAGCACTCTTAAACAAGTGGAATATTGGGGATAACATCATAATTTTGTAGGAACTTCTGAAAGGGTACAGAAGAGGAAAATCCACTTAGAATTGCAAATCAAAATTTGATCTCCAGAAACCTTTTGATAGTGTTAGTTGGGCCTTTTTACTACAAACTATGGAAGTTATGGGCTTCCCTCATATTTTTATCAATTAGATAAAAGAGTGTATTTCTATAGTTTCCTATGGGATCATGATCAATGGGAGTCCCACTAAGTTGTTTAAAGGAAAAAGGGACTTAGGCAAGGGGATCATCTTTCCCCTGACCTATTTCTAATATGCATGAAGGCTCTTACCCTTATGCTAAAATATAAGATCTCCTCAACTCTAGACTTTAAGTTCTATACCAAGTGTAAGTTGCTTTCACTAACTAGCTTATGTTTTGCAGATGACCTAATCCTTTTTAGTAAGGTTGATATCCCCTTAGTTATGATACTAATGAATACTTAATAAAGATTTAAGGAGATGTCGAGTTTGAGCATCAATTTTTAAAACAGTTTTTTCATCTTATCAAAAAGTGCTACGCAACTAGCTAATGTTATTTCTCTTATCACTAGAATGGGTAATCAAGAGCCTCCTATCCATATCTCTTCGAGAGGACTCCGATTTAGAGAATGCCTACCTTTATTGAAAGGATACAAAGAAGATTAGATTCATGGACAGACAAAACATTATCCTATGGTGGCAAACTTCATCTCCTAAAATTGGTTATTATGTCTATGAATAAATATTGGTGTTCCCACATTTTCCTTTTAAGGGGCTTATCCAAATTGTGGAAAAAATGATGAAAACAATTCCTATGGAGTAAGGGGAAAGGAGAAAAAGGGAATGAGAAGGTTAATTGGACTTAAATTTGTCACCTAAAGCAAATGGAGGGCCAGGCTTGGAGTCAATTGGCAGAAGCAACAAATTCTTATTGTTGAAAAAGTTATGGAGAATTTTAAGTGAGAAGGAATCATTATGGATTAAACGGATGCATACCTATATATTAAGGGGGTAAGTCTATAGGCAATCAAAACTAAAGATAATGTTTCATGGTTCTTTAACCAAATTCTTAGACTAGGGGAGGAAGTACAACGTCAGATTACTTGTAGGATAGGGACACCAAATATAATTTCTTTATAGTATGACAATTGGACAAGTCAGGGAGCTCTAATCCACCATCCAATTGCTAGGGATACTTTGGATAGATTTTCAAACAAAGCTAAAATCCAAGAGTTAATTGCAAATGGAAACTAGGATCTTTCCCATGAGGAGATCAAATCTCTATTGATACCATAGTATCGATACAATGAAGGAGAGGATACATATTTTTGGGATGGACTAGCAGTTACGGACATAACAAGACAAGCAAAACAACAAAAGTATAAGACAAACCCTACAGATGGTTGGGGTAAATTGATTTGGAGAAATACTATCAAGCCAAATGCCAATTTCTTGAGCTAGTTAGCCATGAAAGACAGATTAAGCACTATGATAAGATTATGATTCCTCTCCTCCTCTAAAAGATATATCCTTTGTAACCTAGATGAAGAGGATAGAGACCATCTATTTTTCAGATGTGAGTTTTCTAATAAAGTATGGAGGAAAGTCTCCTCTCTATATACATTCAATGGCTATCACGACGATTTGAATGACATTATTCAAGAGATATTACTGAACCATGCACCCAAACACAAAAAGGATGTTTACATGGTAGCTTTTACAACATGTATTCAGGAGATCTAGACGGAGAGGGATAACAGAAGATTTGCGGAAAGGAAAAGAGGTGTACTTGCCCTCTTAGAAATCATCTCTAATAATATTAGAGAACAACTGGTCATAAACTCGATGGAGAAGAAATACAGCGAGAGACTAGTTATTTCTTGGAGACTCTAACGAGATTCCAAGAATACCCAGTACTTAGAGCAGTAAATTTCTACATCCTATGCTAGCTAAATACAACACATATAACAGTTTTCTAGGAATCTAAAGTTGGATTCTTACCTTACGGAGTCCCTCTTTTATAAGATCTTTATATCAGATCCTTCGCGGGTGCTGAAGACATGCAGTCAGGAGAAGTGAGGTAGTAGTTAAAGCTCAAACAGTCAGGATGACCCATCGAGTATCCCTAATCAAAAAAAAGAGTGAAAACAAAAAGAGAAGATGAAGTTACTGAGATCAAACCATAAAGTTCTTACCTCCTTAAACATCTAGAGACACTGAAGACGGAGAATTTCGAGCCCTAATTTGGAAACTTCTGGTGAAACTTTAAAAGCGAGACTTTTGTTAACTCATTTTAGGAAGATCCAAGAATTACATGAGATGGCTTTGTTACACGGTGATGCTCTTTAGATTAAGAAATCGTTTTGGTCTTTGTTTGGATATGCTGCTAGTAGGATAAGTGTTGTGTTAAACTCCTTTTCTTATTTAATTCATTTTAATTTTAAAAAAAACCTTTGTCTTGAAGTCTAACTTAGATTTCTTTGTATTACTATAATTGTAAATTTTAGTTTTAAGAACCTAGTAATAGTCAGTGACTTTTTCTCCTTATAGTAATGTTATAGATTTCATTTATTACCTCTAAAAATGAGATTGGATTGGGACTTATATTTTATTCCTATAATACACCATAATTGTTAGAACTTATAGATCTTCTCATCTTTGTAAACCTTCTAATACCCACTTCGTATTAAGAACTTAAATTAATTATTCTTTCATACTCGATTGAATATGTTGGAAGTAATTAATTTAACTAAATTTAGTAGTCTCTCATAAAACATTGATGTTTTCTCCAATTTAATTAGATAATGAATGCTCTCACTAAACTCATAATCCTTAGATAACCAATTTATTGATTTAAATATCTTTGGTGTAGTTCAGGGAAAATAAAATATATATCCCTTGAAGTTCTCTACATAGCAATTTATAAAATAACCTTTAGTGTCCTTAGATACAATTTCTTTAGTATAGAATTATAAATACTTACTTTAATAAGACAACCTAATATATGTAAGTGTCTTAAACTTAGCTTCCTTCCATTCTATACCTCAAAAGGAGCTTTAAGAACAAATCTTGATGGAATCCTATTTAAGATATATATTGTAGTTTTAAAAAATTCATTTTATAAACTTAATAAGAGCCTATAATTATAGTACATACTTCTCACTATATATAAAAGTGTATGGTTTCTTCTTTACATCACATTATTTTGTTGTGGTGTGCCTAATATTATATATTATGTAATAATGCCCTATGGACCCTTTTATTATTCCATCTTTATATGACTCCTATAATATTCTCCAGTCATATCAAATCTTACAATCTTAGTCCTTTTGTCTTTCTATTTCTCTATTTCTTTGAAAACCTTAAAGGCATTTAGTGCTTGTAACTTATTGTACAAAAGATAAAGATATACAAACCTTGATGTATCATTTATATATAAGATAAAGTATCTTAGACCATCCAAATAAGGATTAGAAAATGGTCTACAAATATCAATATATATAATCTTAAGAATCTCTGTACATTTAATAGAACTTTTAATGAACTTATTTGTTCTCTTACTCTTCATGCAATCAACACTAAGTACCAAAATCAATAAAATCAATGCTAGTTAGTATATTGTCATTAACAAGCCTTCTTATTCTCTGTGACCTAATCTCTTTTGCCATAATTGATAAATTTCTTTAATAACATTCCCTCATTTAAACTAAATTTATCATACATATTGCATTATTGAGTGGGGTCAAAATCAACTATATAAACCAATAAAGGAATAAAAAGAACACAACTTTAACATGTAAATGCATCTTTTGCTCCAACAAATACTTTGTTCATTTATTTTTGACTTCCTTAGCATTAGAGATCCCTATGTGGTATTGTTAATGTGAATTGTAGTATCTTAATCAATCCATCATATATTGCAAGGGACAAGAATCAAATAAGATTTATGACACATTTAAGAAATATGAATACAACTATTTTTTAGTTTAACTTAAAATTACACATCTTTGGATTGAATTTAACTTAAAATTTAATTAATTTGAGGCAAATGGGTCCAAATCTAGTACCATCTCGAACTTCTCTACTTATGTTTTCCGTCTTGGATTTAAAGAATTTAGTTTGCATAGATACAAAGATGATGTTAAGTTTCATGAGAGTGTGAAATAATTTGTTCCACCTATTAAACTTCATCTTTCTTAGGTTTTTATAGAATTTGTTTTATATTAAAAGTTGTGATTAATATTGAATTTTCATACCTCTTTTAATCATCAACTTGGACTTGGACTTGATTTTGTATTTAATTTAGTAATTTAGCTTACAATAATCTTTTTAATATTTAATTATGATATAATTAAGAAATTACGTATTATTTATGAATATTTAAACCCACCCAATTTTTAAATATAGTTATGGAAAAATACAAAAGATTAGGAAAACGACATTATAATAAAGTTATGTTATGTCCTAACTTAATAAAATGTTAAATGATGACTCAAAATACAATAATTTAAACAAACTTGAGTAATGCTTAATAATTAAATGTTTTATTATTACATAAACAATGTTACTTGTGATTTCGAAATTTTATATTGAAACAACAAAGTAAGGATTAAGTTGTTGTGTCTTGTGTTTAATGCATTGGATATTTTTCCAAAATGATTCTTATGTTTCTTCTCTCACATCATACATAATTGACAAGTTTGAAATACCATTTCCTATTTCGTTGCCAAATATGGATTTAAATTGTGTACTTTAGGTGTTTAGCATATTCATTGCATATTTTAATGCCACGTCCTAGTGATTTTAGGAACAAATGAACCAAATCCACTCTATGTTTCCTGAACTTCTATGACAATTCATCGAACTTAAAACAATATTTGTTTATAGAAATAGTTTGTTTCAAGGTTCTGAATTCTTGTTTATTCATAGTAATTTTTTTAGTACAAACTAGAGAGGATGATTTGAAATTTTTACTTAGCTTTATATGGAATATTTGTCAAGTTATAAGAAAAGGATCAATAAGCTTGTAAGTTTATTGTTTTATAATTGGTGGTCCTAGATATTGGTCAATTAACAATTTTTTTTATAATTTGTTTTACTTCTTTCTTTTAATCTTCTTCAGATCAAATATTATCCTCATAATTAATAGTTTCTTAACACAATAATAATATCATGCAACGCATTATCAAACTAAGCTTAAAAGTTGATTTCTGGTTGTATCATTAACAATTTGTGGAACAATGCATAATTATATGATTGTTGAAGTTGATTTGTTGTTGTTAACAATTTGTGGACCTTCAATTCCATTGCCTTATTTCCTTTGGCATATATATATATATTGTGTAAAATATTGCATTCAAAATTTTCTATTTGTACAGAATTCGATAAACATTGTATTTCAGGTAATAATATGGGACCGAAGAGACAGCGCGAGGTTATATGGCCGTGGTTTAGACCGATGTTCGGAGGAACTTATTGTCAAGGTGGATCGTCACAGTCTATTACTCGCACTGACTCACCTCTTGCTCCTACATGCCTGACTCCTTCAGATGAGCCATCACCTCCTGCTCCTTATGCTACACCATTCCTTTCGCCAACTCATATATCATCCAATACCTCTTTGGTGGATGGAGGAGAGGTCCGCCAGCCTAGATCTATGGGAGATGATGGGAGGAAGTATATCATAATTATCAATGAAAAGTAAGTGAAATAACATTAATCTTTATTTGTTTTACTATAAGCCTTAGGTGTTTCGATTCTTTTCTAGACTCCAATTACTCCTTATTTTAGGTTGGTTCCGTCTGGAATGAGTTCCAGACACATGACTTCCACATTTAAGGAAATAATTGATCCTGAGGGTTATGCGTGGAAGAATATATCTGAGGTTACAAAACAATTTTACTTTTAGGAGTTTGAGATACAATAAAGCAATTTAGAGTCATTGGATGGAGTATTGGGCATCACCTGCGGCTATGTCCATCTCAGGGTGTAACTCGGCCAACAAACGTGGAGGTCCGGGTAGAGAGAGTCTTCCCGTACATACGGGAGGATCCATAACCCACCAGGAGCATGCAGATAGACTTGTAAGTATCTCAACTTTACACTTATTTTGTAACTATTTTGCTTTGTTGTATTATAGATAATGATAATAGTATAATTGTCTGGTGCCATTTATATTTGTGGTGAGTTATTTTCTTTGTTCAACAGGGGTCAAATATCATACAAATAGAGGAAACTGTACCGAAATTTTTTTAAATAGTAGTTCACATCTAACAGTTTAGTTATTCATGTAGAAAAATTCATTGGGCATCAAACCTACACCAATTCAGTTGTTTTTGCACACTCACACGAAGAAGCATAACGGAGTCACTTTCATCAGCAACCGATGTAGAGAACTCAATGTATGTTCAAATTAATGGATTTTTCAATATCTTAATAATGATCCCTTCCTTATAATGTAAACATTGCTTCCTTATAGGACCAATTACAACAAACTATTGATCAACAGTCTCAGGAGGAACAACCTGTAGATGAGACTCAGACGTATCTTAAAGTTATCGGTGGTAGGGACCGTCATAACAGGATATTCAGCCTAGGCTCATATGCGAACATATGCTATTTGCAATCTTCCATGTCTAGTAAAGCTATGTCTACTAGGCCAACGAACAAAAACGAAGTTATCGAGCTTCGAGCTACTGTGTAAATATTGATGGAGAAGATAGCTCATTTGGAAGCAGAGCGGACGGAGCAACTTAAGCAACGGATGAGAGAGTAGATAGAGCAGATGGCTCGCATGAGACAGGAGATGGAACAGTTGAAAGGAAAGCTTATAGAGGACCCCCCGCGATCACCACGACCTTAGATAGTCTAACTCATTATGTTTCAATCACAAACATAAGAATTAATGCACATTTTAATGTGTTTATTATCAAATTTGCATCAATTTGAATTCTTTTAATTCTATATCATCATTTAATTTTCTGATTACACAAATTATATATATATACAAATTAATTTTGTATGTACAGATAAGTGAAATCTCTTGCATATCACAAGATTATGAAATAGGTAAATTTAAAAGTGTCTTCAAACTTATTACCGACGGAATCCCTAATACCGTCGGTGAAAGCAAAATGTATTTACCAACGGACAATATTACACAGTCGACAATACCAATTGATTTGCCGACGATTTTTTGAAATCTCTACCGTCGATGCATTTTACCAATGGACTATACTCCATCGGTAAGGTGATGTAAGCCGTTGTAATTCACCAATGGAGACATTAAAAAATTCTGTTGGTAAACAATACCGATGGAATAGAAACCATCGCAAATTGACTATTCTTCGTTGTTAATACACCGACGGTTATGTTAACAAATGTTTGTCGGTATGTAATACCGATGGCCTTGTTAACGACGGTATTGGGCGACAGTAAATTTCGTCGATATTTTTTGCTTCTGACGGAATTATTTTGATTACCAACAGAACTTTCTGTCGGTAAACGAGTAATTTTTTGTAGTGATTGTATGATAAAAAGATTGAATTATTCGAAAAAAATCATACACAGAAAAGGCTAGTTAAAACCACTTTGACGTTCCTAAATATTTGGTGGTCATGACTTGTTGCTAGATGTCAATCTTAATATATGATTATAAATTGTTTAATTGAAGAATTAAAGATAAATTAAAAGGATTTTTAATTTATCTAATTCTAATTATGAATTACAATTATAATTTATAATCATTGCCAACATATTTGGAAAAATAATGGGTCTCACATATAGAATGAGTTGAAGAGAGTAAAGTTAATTTAATCAAGTTGGACTTGATTGTAAACTTTGAGAAACTTTATGATTAAATATGAGATATCTAATAAATAAGGATCAATATGAGATATTGAATCTTATATAGACATAATTGGTATTTAATTAGAATGTTTTGTAATTCTAAGGAAAGTTTAATTGAAATTAGAATTGAAAAGTCCAAGGCTTATTATAAATAGGTTTAAGCTCTATGGAGCTAATACTTCTTGCTTAACTCTCTCCGTAAAAGTTATAAAGTTCTCTCAACTCATTCTGTAGATACTATTAAAGGCCGGATATTCTTCAAAGGGGACAATATTTTTTAAGTCTATTGATGCATTTGGTCTTGCTAGAAAAGTTGATACTCTGTTGGAAACATTTGATGAAGTTGTGAATGAAGATGGGCCAAAAATATTGTTTAATTTATTACTGACAATGATTCAGCCTGTAAAGCGGTTGGAAAAAGATTGCAAAGCAAATATAATTCTTTTTATTAGACTTCTTATGCTGCAGACTACATTGTCTTAATGTTAGAAAATATAAGGGATGCTAGGTATTTTTCTATTATTGACGAGACTGTGCATAAAGCAAAAAAGGTGAACAATTTTATCTACAATCGTGCATGGATCTTAAATTTAATTAGAAAGGATTTCACAAATTGTAGGAATTTGTGTTGTCATACTATTATAAGATTTGCAACAAATTTCTTATCATTCAATATTTTATTATGATGAAGAAAGAGTTAAGACAAATGTTTATAAGTGAGTTGCATCTCAGCATACTAGGTTTGATGATGGATTGGGGGTTTATAAAATTATACTTGAAGATTGTAACACCCCATGCTAAGGGTTAGATTATTAAGAAAATTTAGTACATTTTATGCTTTGCATATTTGAATACTTGTTTATTTATGCATAAGCATTTTGGACCCATACAATTTTTGTGCATGCATTCATGACAATTTCTGGTGTAGTTGGTTTTAGAATTTTGATTAAGGTGAGAATTGTGGTTTATTAGTGATGAAAATTTATTTGGAAATTATTGGTATTATTTTGGAATTTTACAATTTTTTTTGAAATTTTGGATTATCAAGAGAAATAAACCAATGGCTTAATGACATGTAGCACTCTATGTGCATGATAAATGGCTCATATGAAATGAGCCATGTGTCAAGTTGGTAGCAATACACGTGATAATAACACATGTGAGTACTTATGCTGGAGAGGAAAAATCACAAAATTCTTGTTGTTCTTCACCGAAACACTAGTTTTTGGATTCCTACATTAGTATTGTACTTTTCAATACAAAGAAGTTGGTCCAGCTGTTAGTTTGCCCTAATCTTTCTAGTCTTGCTCCTCAACCATCACCGAAACCTTGGTGATTTTTCTGAAAACAAGGTTAGTAAGTTTTATTTTTTTGAGTTTTATGAATGATTCCGATGATATGTATTGGAAATAAGTACATGCATTAGTTGGATGATGTCTTATTAGTTGAGAATAAACACATGCATGAGTTATATCAGTTGAATGGTTCAGTGAACGTGATGATGAGATGGGTTGGTAATATTGTACAATGGAAAGGTGGAGGTGTAATACCGAATGCATGTAATTTAGTGAAGTAGAAAGGTTTCGGATGAGTGGAGTGATTGTGATAAATGAGTGTTAATTAAACAAATGTAGTAAGGATGAAAAGTTACAGTAGAGAGAGGAAGAAGATGACCTAATGCAATGAAGTTCGCCGTGACGAACTTTTGGCTCACCTCGGCGAAGTTTCCTGACAGCTTGCATATATTTTGATATTTTAGGTATAACTTTCTCTTTAATTATTCGAATGGAGTGATTTTTGATTTGGAGTAAACTAGAGATATAAGGCTACAAATTGTATGAAGTGATTAAAATCTAATTCTGTCTCTAAGAATTTCATAATATGATTGGAAGATGAGAAAAGAATTCTGTTGAAGCTCAAGAACAACCTGAAATCTTTGAGTATAACTTTCAGTATACTAAACCAAATTAGACGAACTTGGTATCATTGGAAACCTTAGAAAAACAGGGACAACTTTCTAGAAGGAAGTATTACCTAATTGCCTCAACTACCTAATGTGAATAATTGAGCAAGGTGGACCCGAAAGTTGACTATGAAATAAATCTGGATTGAGGAATTGAGTTTGGTTTCATATGAATGATAATATGAGAATATTAAGGATAAGAAACCCGAATTTGTCATGATCATGCATCATATATATTCAATATACATGTGCATAATTGAATTCAAAATTGTGCACAATAGTAATATATGTTTGTATTGAATGCTATAGAGGAACGCATCGAGCAACCGATTCTAAATATTGTCGGGACTTCGAGGCAATAAACAATAAGGGAGCTTTCGTAAGTAATCTTAGATGGTATTTTGTGTAAGTAATCTTAGAAGGTATTTTGTGTAAGTAATTTAGATATTAAATTTTATGAGTAACCTAAAATTGATATTGATGAATGTGTACTGAATTGTGTACTGATTCTGGACATGAAGGTCCGAGGTGCTGATTAATGAATGAGATATTGAAGTACTTTTTCATGTGAATATGATTGACTACTTGCTTTGCACATGTAATGTCTGAAATGGCCTTATTTTGTTTTAAAACTGTTGAGTCCTAGTTGTGGGTAAATAGGAATGCCTAGAAGGGTCTGCAACTGCTCCTGTTATTGACACCTTGGTGTCTCCTGTATCAATACTTCGGTGTCTCCTGTATTGACACTTCGATATTTCCTGATATCGAGACATATGTCTCTCCTCTTGATACTAATCATGGTATCTCCTGTATAAGTCCCGTTACTCGCTTCTGTAAAAGGATTTAACAGTTATATGATCTTGTATTCTGATTTCTGTTTGACTTTGATATAAACAAGAAATTGTGTTCTGATTATGAGGGGTTTATACCCTCTCTGGAGACTCAGTTATATTTTCTGTACAATATGTTTGAGATCCAATATAATATGTTGAATTGTTCGTTCCGATAAATTGTTAATGCATGCTTTGATATATCATGATTTTGTATATTTAGTTGTCAGTTTAAGCATAGATTAGTTATTACTCACTAAGCTATATGCTTAACACGGTGGATTTGTCCCGTGTAGGTTCAGAGAGAAGGACATAAGGACTGGGAGCGAGTCAACCGCAATGGCCAATAAAGTCTAAGTCTTGTTTTGTTAAAATTGTATTTTTGGTGTTTGTTTTTGGCTTATCTTTGATGTATATGACTTTGGATTTATTTGAAGGTTTGTAATAACCCTAATTCAGGCTAGTTTCTGAAATTATGTTATGTTCGTATGTTTTGGAAATGTTTATTTTTGGATGCTATGCTTCTGTGAAATGTTGATGAATGTTTCATATTTATTGGTTTTGTCTCGATTCTGTATGCATGTATGATATGTTGTCTGCGTGGCATCCCCGTATCCTCCTAGGGGATATTAGGGCGTCACACATACAACATGGTCAAGTGATTTGACGTGAGCATTATATCATCCATATGTAGTAATAGGAAGATAACTTTGGTCCCCTTGACCTCATAGTATAAGCATTTTTTAAATTTTATTTTTCATGAAGCCGAAAGAGGTCATAACCTCATCAAATGGAAGGTATTACTTTTAGGAAGGTTTGATGTAAACCATATATTGATCTACATAACCCCCAAACCATGTCAGTTCCTTCTGGATCTTGGGATCCTTCAGATTGTACAATATACACCACTTCATAAAGGTCTTTATTCAGGAAAACGGTTTTGACAATCATCTGATGAAACTCTATATCATCATGAGCTACAATTGTCTTAATAACTCAAAATATATCATACGAGGAGATAAGAAAAAAGGTAATACAAGGTTAACCTTTCTCTTTGAGTGAACTATTAGGAAATTGAGCGAGATCATAAATTGCTAAACTTTATCCTGAAATCCTTTAGGTCCAAAAACTTCATTTACAACTGGCGAGTTTTTAGTTCTGCTACAAATCAACTAGTTCCCAGATCTTACTATGCTCTATGGCTTGCATCTCGTCGTTCATCGCATCCCACTAGATATCCAAATTGGGTCCAGAAATAGCTCTTGCAAAAGTAACTGGAATCGTAACATGTCTAATAGCATAGTTCTTTACACCTGATAAACTTTATAATCAGATGGGATAGCAAGTCTGTTAAGTCAAAATGACTTTACATAGAAATAGTTTTGATGTATAACAAAAAGAGATCATATACAAGAATAACAAAACAGACACAGACG
>JANZLF010119707.1:0-15166 GCA_026546835.1 Erythroxylum foetidum | reverse complement strand
ATATATATTTTTCACATCAGTACCAAAATCTATAACCTTTCAGGGAGATGTAAAAAAAAGTGTTAGGAATCTAAGGGTTTAAGAATCACTTCATTTGGAGGTCAGATAGTAAAATTATGACCGAAAGAATCAAACAAGATTTGGTCCTTAATCGTATTGAACTTGTCTCGGGGAAAATAGCATAACTCTCACTAGAGATGTTGGATTAAGATCATCTTAGGATGATTGCAAAGATAACTTTGAGATCTACAACTTTAAAGAAGACTTTGAGGCCGGATTTTATCATCTCAAAGGTCAAAATGGACCAAACAATTGGATTAGACGAAGCTAAAGGAAAAAGCAGAAGAATGGAAAAAGACAGAAGAAGTGGAAAATTGCTATAACTTTCCCTACAGATATTGCATTAATATGTTCTTTATATGGTTCGAAAGAGAACTTCAAGATCTACAACTTTTGTGAAGATTTTTAAGACAGATTCTATTATTAGAAGGGTCGAAAATGGAACAGAAGATAGGTATAGAAGAAGGAAAAGACAAAAGATAGCAAAACACAGATGAAGCGAAAGACAGAAGAAGCGAAGGCAGAAGATAGTAAAACACAGAAAAAATGAAAGATAGAAGAAACGAAAGGCAGAAGATAACAAAACACAAAATAAATGAAAAGCAAAGGGAGCAAAACATAGAAGGAAACACGTCAGCAAAATATAGAAGAAGACACGTCAGTAAAACACAGAAGAAGGCGCGTCAACAAAACACAGAAGAAGGCGCGTCAATAAAACATAAAAGAAGAGAAAGACAGAAGAAGAAAAAGGCAGAAGAAGCAAAAGACAGAAGAATTGAAAGGCAGAAGAAGCGAAAGAAAGAAGAAGCGAAAGAAAGAAGAAACAAAAGACAAAAGAAACGAAAGACAGAAGAAGAAAAACACAAAAGAAGCGAAAGGTAGAAGAAGAAAAAGGGAAAAGAAGCAAAAGACAGTAGAAGCAAAAGACAGAAGAAGCAAAAGACAGAAGAAGCCAAAGATAGAAGAAGCAAAAGACAAAAGAAGACAAAGGAAGAAGAAGCAAAACATAGAAGAAGCAAAAAGTAGAAGAAGCAAAAGACAGAAGAAGCTAAAGACAGAAGAAGCAAAAGACAAAAGAAGAGAAAGGCAGAAGAAGCGAAAGACAAAAGAAGCAAAAGGCAGAAGAAGCCAAAGAAGAAGCAAAAGGCAAAAGAGGCAAAAGAAAGAAGAAGCAAAAGACAAAAGAAGCGAAAGGCAAAAGAAGAAAAAGACAGAAGAAGCGAAAGGAAGAAGAAGCAGAAGAAAAAAGAAGCAAAATACAGAAGAAGCGAAAGGTAGAAGAAGCAAAAGCCATAAGAAGCAAAAGACAGAAGAAGCAAAAGGCAAAAGAAGCAAAAGATAGAAGAAGCAAAAAATAGAAGAAAAAAAACAAAAGAAACAAAACATAAAAGATACAAAACATAAAAGAAGAGAAAAGACAAAAGCAACATCTTCTTTTATATGGCCATAACTTTCAGTCTAGAAGCCTAAAAATTTTGTACTATATATCATTGGAAAGCTAAAAGAAAGACCTACAACTTTACAGAAGACATCTTTGCCCAGATCAGCCTAGATTAATCCAGCTTTTCCCTCGAATACAAAACATGAATTTTTACACTCATCCAATGTATTGCACCCAGTTCTCTACTTCATGACAAATTTGAGATTCTTAAAGATAGAATTTGAATTGGATGTCTTCATAAGAAATGTAGCCATACGTTTCTATTTTAATTTAAATTAAGAATCATCTCGTGTGGATAACTAAAGAAAAAGTTGTTGCTAAAATACTGAAGCATACTCTATAAACATTTTCCAGATCCACCACCCATTTTGTTTCACAATCTTTCCTTAATACAAATCATACTAAGATCACCTTTTCTACTTCATTTGCTCCTCATTCTCAAATTCATTTCAAATCAATATCATCTATAAAGAAATTTATAATCCATGATTAATCATGAATACTAATAACAGAACATACATATATATACATATTCTTCATCAACTTACTACACAAATTCAACTTCATTTTTGTTTTCATTCTACTTCTAACTTTCACCTTAATTCTTCCCATTTCGAAATCTCTTATCCACTAAAAGCACCAAAGCAAAATATGAATCTATCCACATTTCTTATTTATTAGTTCTAGTCTTTCAAGAAAAGTTCAGAGTCCAATAACTCTCCCCCTTCAAGAATTTCGTCCTCGAAATTATTACCTGAGTGATCAACCAAATGAAGGTCACGTTGTCTTATGTTTTCCTCAGTATCCCTAGTAAATTCTTCACTTGAATAATTTCTTTCAAATGATCATAGTCAAAAAGACTCACTTGTTCTTTCAATCACTCATTCAATCATTCACTTTCTTAATGAGTTCCCCATTAGGTTTCGAATTACTTACACTTTTCTCACTTCCTGTGTCAATAACATCAATATCAAATCATGTTGATATCTCTTAACATACTCACATTATGAACCTAAGATATATTTTTTAGTAATACTAACTCACAAGTCAATGGTTTGGTTCTCATTATTGTTATTAGGACCAAAACAATTCAAGCTTAGTTGATTCTTTATCTTAGCCTAAGCACATTTGCACTCAATCTAAGTATACCTTAAGAAGGTGGTATTCTCAAAAACATTTCATCTTTTGCTTCTACCTCCTTCATCATCAAACACTATCTCGGTGTATTCCTATTAGAATGAATATCATAGGTTGTTATTTATGCCCCTCTAACAGTCTCTTTGTTCAATTATCTTTATTGGTACGTATACTTCTTATTTCAATCACAATGCATCATTCTTCCTATTTGAACCCAAAACTATTTTCAATCTCTCAATCATATTCACAATTTTTGAATCCTCAATTTGGGATAAACCAAGCCCCACATTCTATGCTTCTTTTTACTCTAGTTCTGATAATCCTCAATATTAAAAAAATTCTTCTTCGAAAGAAGATTTCTTGCTACAATCATCTATGCTATACTTCTATCTCGTTACTTTGATTCATCTCATAATCTTTAAATATAGGGATCATTGATTATCTCCTATCCATATCCAAATATATGTCTCATATGTACACAATCATATTATTCACTAATTTAACCCCATTATCAAATATGTACTCACAATAACTAGTCGATATAATCATTAGAACCTCTATATATATCACTATCCTTTGTTTCATTTTCTATACATACATTCTTAATCAATTTAGGAGAATAAACATATAGCCATCTTGATATTCAAATCTCAAATTCACTAATATAATCTTATACTTGATCATAAATTCTGAGTTCAACATTTCAATTCCACTTTGCTTGTACACCTTAAATCTTATCGTTTTCACCCTGTATCTATCTCTTCTTCAGTCAATTTTCACATCCGTATCAATTCAAGTACATATCCTCACGAAATTTTGTTACTTTATTCGCTAACACAACCACAGATACTATATCTATATCTAACATATCAGGCTATGCCATATTTCTTATTTCTAAATATCCACAAACTTTCCTCATCTTACACTTTAACCAAACACCATTCTTCTCATTGTTTCTATTAGTCTAAACTCTTAACAGAAGTTCATTTATGTGGCTCATACAATTGCGATTACTGGGATTCTTGACTCATCAGTACCCTTCTCAAATGGTGAGGAATCAGATGCAGCAGATCCTTACAAAACTCCTAGTGTTCTTTTACGAGGTGACATTTTACTCATTCGATAAGCCACCATCTTTCAACTTACTTTCATTTTAATCTTATTACCTACATGTACACATGATATGCATGTCACTTAATGCAACACATCAATTCACAATATAACAATAAATCACACAACACACAATTCATCCTACAATGCATTCTAAGCCTAGGAAAAACCTAATCTCTGATACCAAACAATGCTGGACCCCGCTTCCAGAGTACAGCATTTAGAGGCATTTAACAGTCGAAACTCATTGTAAATTTTTCTTAAACAATTAAAGCGTGTGAAAAAAATTGATAATCAAATCAACATGCAAACATTATTGAACACATCAGAGTTTCAGTAATCACTTGGGCCCATTACATAACACAATGCTTGTTTTCATATTATCCTTACATTTCAAAAACTACCCCTTTTGCCATAATACAAACTCAAAATACCAAATACACATGATACAATTGAATGTCTATGCTTAATATGATTCTAAAATACAAAAATCATGATCTAACTTAATTATAAAAGTCTTTAAATATCTTGTAGTTCAAATGCCTTGCAAAGATCGCTAATTTTCTCTTTTTGCACCTGAGGAGGGAAGCGTGGGTGAGCTATATAGCTTAGTAGCTAATATATTTATAGCCATTGGAAATGAGCCATACAATTTAGGCACACACACACACACATATTTGAAAGTCATTACATAGAGCATATCATGAAGACTCGTCCATCAAACATAACACTCAAATATGCATCATACTTGTCATTTCAATTATGCAATGCACAAACAATTGGCTCAAGGGCGCCATAGAAACAGAATGGACAAGCTGAAGTTTGCACCATGAACAGAATGAGTCTATTTTCTGAACTCATATACCACAAGCGGGTAGTAGGAAGAAGGCTCTTGTCAACATGCACATGACGAATAGAATGGTTCCACTCTTGCCTAAACAGAAGCACATAATCATGCTCAAATCATTTTATCAAATGCTTTCATACTTTTCATGCTCTTTCCTTTTTTTCATTTATACAAAATGCCAAGTCATATTTCAGGGATAACATGATCAAAATCACAATTCAATTATATCAAAATGTCATACATCTTTCAATGCCTAACATAAGACACATCATAGAAATTCACAATTTAGCAATTCTAACATATACATACACATAGGAAAAATGTCCATTTACACAATAATCATAAATATATTACCTACCTAATTTGCTTAAAAAATCCAAGTCAAGGTTGTCTTTCCCCTTGTTCTTGGGCAGGATTCTCTTGATTCCCTAACACAAACCAAGTTTCATTCAATAGGAATCCAATATAAAATCTCACAATGCAAAATCACTAAAATTGATTCCAGAATGCTTAATCCCAAGCATTTTCTAAACTCTATGGACTAAAATCCTTCCAAAAATCCAAAAGATCCAAAATGAACTTACCTTGATTCTTCACCAATTAAAGAGATCTTTAGCTTAAAGGGAAGCTCTTCTCTTCCTCTTCCTTTTTTCTTTCTTGAACAACTCCAAAATCTCTTTTGAAGACCAAGAAAAGTTAGACCCTAGCTTGTTTTCTCTTCTTTCTCTCCTTCTCTTCTTCTCTTCGTATTTCTCTATCTTCTTCATGACACTCTCTCTTTTTCTCTTCAGTTCTTGTTCTTCTTTCTTCTTAAAATGCAAGGCAACACTTCTTCTTCCAATTATGCCCTTAATGATTGAGAAATGTCCCATTTGTCATTCCCTTTATTCCTTATATCTTTTATACTTAAGTGTCTTGCCAAAAGCATCCTTGAATATTCTAACGTAACTCTTTCTTCTAGAAACGTGTTCTCCCTTGTCTTAAGTTTCCAATGACACCAAAATCAATCTATTTTGTTCAGAAGTCTAAAAGTTAGGGCCCAAACATTTCACACTGTTGTTAGACTGAAATAGTACACTATACCCAACATCCATCCAGAAATTGAAAGTATTAGAGATTGAATTAGATTTCAACTTCTTGTAATTCCTTGTCTTTAGTTTATCTTGAAACTAAAATCGTCTTATTTAGAGCTCTATAAATCTAGAAATCATCAAAATACTGAAGCATATTCAGTAAAATATCTAATTCCTACTCTTCCTATCGATATCCTTACTTTAATTCAATCTATCTTTTTCAAATCAATAACAAAAGCTATCAAAATCTATAGAGGAATAGTAAAATGTGTTAAAAAAGCTATTGGTTCAAGAATTACTTCATTTGGAGGTCGGATAACAAAATTATGGCCGAAAGAATCAAACAAGATTTGGTCCTTAGTCATATTGAACTTGTTTCGGGACAAACGGTATAACTTTCACTAGAGATGTTGGATTAAGATCATCTTATGACGATTTCAAAGAGGACTTTGAGATCTATAACTTTGAAGAAGACCTTAAGGTCAGATTTTGTCATATAAAGGGTCAAAATGGACTAGAAATAGGTACAAACAAAACCAAATGAAAAAGCGGACGAATGGTGAAAAGTAGAGGAATGAGAAAATTTGTCATAACTTTCCTTATAGATATCGGATTTGTGTGTTCTTTTGATGTTTCGAAATAAGACTTCAATATCTACAACTTTAATGCAGATCTTAAAGACAGATTCATTCTTTTAAATTTTCAAAAATGGAGCAAAAGATAGGTACAGATGAAACTAAATGAAAAAGTAGACAAATGGGGAAAAGCAAACAATTGGGGAAAATTTCCATAACTTTCCCTACAGACATCATATTTGTGTGTTCTTTAGATGGTTCGAAAGAAGAATTCACGATCTACAACTTTCAAGAAGACTAAGAGATAGATTCTGTCTTCTAAAAGGTCAAAAATGGAGTAGAAAATAGGTATAGAAGTAATAAATGAAAAAATAGACAAATGAATGGGAAGATTACCATAACTTTCTCTACAGTTATTAGATTAAGGTTTTCTTTAGACAGTCTGAAAGAGGACTTCAAGATCTAAAACTTTTATGAAGACCTTCAATGTAGATTCTATTATTTGAAAGGTCAAAAATAGAGCAGACGATAAGCACAAACGAAATCAATTGAAAAAAAGCAGAAGGTCAAACATAGAAGAAGCAGAAAGACAGATAATAACAAAAGACAGACAACACGTCATCACAAAAGAAACAAAATATAGACGACACGTCATCACAAAAGAAGTAAAATATAGATGACACGTCATCACAAAAGAAGCAAAACACAAATGACACGTCATTACAGAAGAAACAGAACATGGAAGAAACTTCATCACAGACGACACGTCATCACAAAAGAATCAAAACACAGAAGAAGCAAAACGCTGAAGAATTGAAAAGGCAGAAGATTCATCTTCCCTTATAAGGATCATAACTTTTGACTCCAACGTCCAAAATTCTCATACTATATACCGTTAGAAAGATAAAACTACAACTTTCTCTAATCTAGCCTAGATCAATCTAGAATTTCCCCCAAATTTAGAACACGAATTTTACATTCATCCACTAATGTACTGCACCCAGTTCTCAAATTCATGACAAATGTTAAGATTCTTATAGATAGAATTTAAATTTGATGTCTTCATAAGAAATGTAGCTATATGTTTCTAGTTTTATCCAGATTAATGATCATCTCATTTGGATAACTAGAGAAAAAGTTGTGGCTAAAATACTGAAGCATACTCCGTGAACATTTTCCAGATCAACCACCCATTTTATTTCTCAATCTTTCTTTAACACAACTCATGCCAAGATCAACTTTTCTATTTCATTTACTCCTCATTCTCAACTCCATTTCAAATCAATATCATCCAAAGAAAATATAGTCCATGATTAATCATAAACACCAATAACAAAACATACACATATGTACATATTCTTCATCAATCTACTACACGAATTCAACTTTATTTTTGCTTTCATTCTACTTCTAACTTTCACCTTAATTCTTCCCCTTTAGAAATCTCTTATCCACTAAAAGCACCAAAGCAAAATATGAATCTATGCACATTTCTTATTTATTAGTTCTAGTCTTCTAAGAAAAGTTTGAGGTCTAACACCAACTATGCAAGGCTAACTGAATATCTCTTTTTTTAAAAAAATTTGTGTATGTTTCAATGATTTGGCCATAACTTCTTCTATGGTTATGAAATTGAGATGAGTGTTGGCTTGAATTAAACTAGAGATGTTTTGCTATATTTCTTGTGAAGGAAGTGATGTGCAATTTTGGCTTGAAGAGTTTCAAATTTTAACTTGAATGTGGGAATGTGTGTATGGATGAATAGTGCACCTTTAGTGACACTAAAGTTGAAATTGTGATATGAAACTTTGGGAATTTTTCTGGGTTGAATGAGGCTGATTTGCTAAATTGGTCTTCATGAAAGTTGTATGTAACATCCCGTTTCCATACAAAGGGTTTGAACCCTAGAAATTAGTACATATGAGATCAATCAGAGAAATTGTTATGCACATGAAAATGACTGTATATGCATTCAAGACATTTCCAGTGTAATTGTTAAGAAATGTGATTGTTTTTGAAAATATGATTTGTGTGTATGAAAAATTGAGTTGGAGAGGGTCTTTGTGATTTTTGAATTTTTAGAGAATTTTAGAATTTTTTTTCTGAAATTTCGGGGTACTTTTCATACTAGAAAAAATGTCAAGTGACAGACTGCTTATTGATTGGTCTATATTTTGGAGGGCCAAAAATAGAGTAGAAGATAGGGATAGACGAAACCAAATAAAAAAGCAGATGAATGGGGAAAATTGCCATAACTTTCCCTATAGACATCAGATTTGTGCATTCTTTGGATGGTTCAAAAGATCACTTCACTATCTACAACTTTTATAAAGACCTAAAGATAGATTCTATCTTCTGAAGAGTCATAAATGGAGTAGAATATAAGTGCAGATGAAACCAAATGAAAAAACAGACTAATGGGAAAAAACAGATGAACGGGGAAAATTGCCATAACTTTTGCTACAAATAACAGATAAAGGTTTTCTTTAGACAGTTTGAAAGAGGAATTCATGATATATAACTTTCATGAAGACCATGAAGGTAGATTATATCGTTTGAAGGGTCAAAAATGGAGCAGATGATAGGTACAGACGAAACCAATTGAAAAAAAAGCAGAAGATCAAACATAGAAGAAGCAAAAAGACATAACATAGCAAAAGACAGTCGACACGTTATCACAGATGGCATGTCATCAAAGATGACATGTCATCACATACGACACATCATCATAGAAGAAGAAAAACACAAACGACACGTCATCACAGAAGAAGCAAAATACAGTCGACATGTCATCACAGCTGACCCGTCATCACAAAAGAAGCAAAACACAGATGGCACATCATCTCAAATGAGACGTCATCATAGAAGAAGCAAAACATAGAACACACATCATCACAAACAACAGGTCATCAAAGAAGAAGCAAAACACAGAAGAAGCAAAACGCAGAAGAAGCAAAAAAATAGAAGATACATCTTCCCTTATATGGATCATAGCTTTTGACTCTAAAGTCCGAAATTCTCATACTATATACTATTGGAAAGATAAAAATACAACTTTCTAGAAGACAACTTTCTCTAATCTAGCCTAGATCAATCTATAATTTCTCCTAAATTCAGAACACAAATTTTACATTCATCTACCAATGTACTGCATCCAGTTCTCAAATTCATGACAAATTTTGAGATTCTTAGAGATAGAATTTAAATTCGATTTCTTCAATGTAGCCATATGTTTTTAGTTTAATCCAAATTAAGAATCATCTCATTTGGATAACTAGAGAAAAAGTTGTAGCTAAAAGACTGAAGCATACTCCGTGAACATTTTCCAAATCAACCACCAATTTTGTTTCGCAATCTTTCTTTAACACAACTCATACCAAGATCACCTTTTCTACCTCATTTACTCCTCATTCTCAAATGCATTTCAAATCAATATCATCCAAAGGAAATATAGTCCATGATTAATCATGAATACCAATAACAGAACATACATATATGTACATATTATTCATCAACTTACTACACAAATTCAACTTCATTTTTGTTTTCATTCTACTTCTAACTTTCACCTTAATTCTTCCCATTTCGAAATCTCTTATCCACTAAAAGCACCAAAGCAAAATATGAATCTATCCACATTTCTTATTTATTAGTTCTAGTCTTTCAAGAAAAGTTCAGAGTCCAATAACTCTCCCCCTTCAAGAATTTCGTCCTCGAAATTATTACCTGAGTGATCAACCAAATGAAGGTCACGTTGTCTTATGTTTTCCTCAGTATCCCTAGTAAATTCTTCACTTGAATAATTTCTTTCAAATGATCATAGTCAAAAAGACTCACTTGTTCTTTCAATCACTCATTCAATCATTCACTTTCTTAATGAGTTCCCCATTAGGTTTCGAATTACTTACACTTTTCTCACTTCCTGTGTCAATAACATCAATATCAAATCATGTTGATATCTCTTAACATACTCACATTATGAACCTAAGATATATTTTTTAGTAATACTAACTCACAAGTCAATGGTTTGGTTCTCATTATTGTTATTAGGACCAAAACAATTCAAGCTTAGTTGATTCTTTATCTTAGCCTAAGCACATTTGCACTCAATCTAAGTATACCTTAAGAAGGTGGTATTCTCAAAAACATTTCATCTTTTGCTTCTACCTCCTTCATCATCAAACACTATCTCGGTGTATTCCTATTAGAATGAATATCATAGGTTGTTATTTATGCCCCTCTAACAGTCTCTTTGTTCAATTATCTTTATTGGTACGTATACTTCTTATTTCAATCACAATGCATCATTCTTCCTATTTGAACCCAAAACTATTTTCAATCTCTCAATCATATTCACAATTTTTGAATCCTCAATTTGGGATAAACCAAGCCCCACATTCTATGCTTCTTTTTACTCTAGTTCTGATAATCCTCAATATTAAAAAAATTCTTCTTCGAAAGAAGATTTCTTGCTACAATCATCTATGCTATACTTCTATCTCGTTACTTTGATTCATCTCATAATCTTTAAATATAGGGATCATTGATTATCTCCTATCCATATCCAAATATATGTCTCATATGTACACAATCATATTATTCACTAATTTAACCCCATTATCAAATATGTACTCACAATAACTAGTCGATATAATCATTAGAACCTCTATATATATCACTATCCTTTGTTTCATTTTCTATACATACATTCTTAATCAATTTAGGAGAATAAACATATAGCCATCTTGATATTCAAATCTCAAATTCACTAATATAATCTTATACTTGATCATAAATTCTGAGTTCAACATTTCAATTCCACTTTGCTTGTACACCTTAAATCTTATCGTTTTCACCCTGTATCTATCTCTTCTTCAGTCAATTTTCACATCCGTATCAATTCAAGTACATATCCTCACGAAATTTTGTTACTTTATTCGCTAACACAACCACAGATACTATATCTATATCTAACATATCAGGCTATGCCATATTTCTTATTTCTAAATATCCACAAACTTTCCTCATCTTACACTTTAACCAAACACCATTCTTCTCATTGTTTCTATTAGTCTAAACTCTTAACAGAAGTTCATTTATGTGGCTCATACAATTGCGATTACTGGGATTCTTGACTCATCAGTACCCTTCTCAAATGGTGAGGAATCAGATGCAGCAGATCCTTACAAAACTCCTAGTGTTCTTTTACGAGGTGACATTTTACTCATTCGATAAGCCACCATCTTTCAACTTACTTTCATTTTAATCTTATTACCTACATGTACACATGATATGCATGTCACTTAATGCAACACATCAATTCACAATATAACAATAAATCACACAACACACAATTCATCCTACAATGCATTCTAAGCCTAGGAAAAACCTAATCTCTGATACCAAACAATGCTGGACCCCGCTTCCAGAGTACAGCATTTAGAGGCATTTAACAGTCGAAACTCATTGTAAATTTTTCTTAAACAATTAAAGCGTGTGAAAAAAATTGATAATCAAATCAACATGCAAACATTATTGAACACATCAGAGTTTCAGTAATCACTTGGGCCCATTACATAACACAATGCTTGTTTTCATATTATCCTTACATTTCAAAAACTACCCCTTTTGCCATAATACAAACTCAAAATACCAAATACACATGATACAATTGAATGTCTATGCTTAATATGATTCTAAAATACAAAAATCATGATCTAACTTAATTATAAAAGTCTTTAAATATCTTGTAGTTCAAATGCCTTGCAAAGATCGCTAATTTTCTCTTTTTGCACCTGAGGAGGGAAGCGTGGGTGAGCTATATAGCTTAGTAGCTAATATATTTATAGCCATTGGAAATGAGCCATACAATTTAGGCACACACACACACACATATTTGAAAGTCATTACATAGAGCATATCATGAAGACTCGTCCATCAAACATAACACTCAAATATGCATCATACTTGTCATTTCAATTATGCAATGCACAAACAATTGGCTCAAGGGCGCCATAGAAACAGAATGGACAAGCTGAAGTTTGCACCATGAACAGAATGAGTCTATTTTCTGAACTCATATACCACAAGCGGGTAGTAGGAAGAAGGCTCTTGTCAACATGCACATGACGAATAGAATGGTTCCACTCTTGCCTAAACAGAAGCACATAATCATGCTCAAATCATTTTATCAAATGCTTTCATACTTTTCATGCTCTTTCCTTTTTTTCATTTATACAAAATGCCAAGTCATATTTCAGGGATAACATGATCAAAATCACAATTCAATTATATCAAAATGTCATACATCTTTCAATGCCTAACATAAGACACATCATAGAAATTCACAATTTAGCAATTCTAACATATACATACACATAGGAAAAATGTCCATTTACACAATAATCATAAATATATTACCTACCTAATTTGCTTAAAAAATCCAAGTCAAGGTTGTCTTTCCCCTTGTTCTTGGGCAGGATTCTCTTGATTCCCTAACACAAACCAAGTTTCATTCAATAGGAATCCAATATAAAATCTCACAATGCAAAATCACTAAAATTGATTCCAGAATGCTTAATCCCAAGCATTTTCTAAACTCTATGGACTAAAATCCTTCCAAAAATCCAAAAGATCCAAAATGAACTTACCTTGATTCTTCACCAATTAAAGAGATCTTTAGCTTAAAGGGAAGCTCTTCTCTTCCTCTTCCTTTTTTCTTTCTTGAACAACTCCAAAATCTCTTTTGAAGACCAAGAAAAGTTAGACCCTAGCTTGTTTTCTCTTCTTTCTCTCCTTCTCTTCTTCTCTTCGTATTTCTCTATCTTCTTCATGACACTCTCTCTTTTTCTCTTCAGTTCTTGTTCTTCTTTCTTCTTAAAATGCAAGGCAACACTTCTTCTTCCAATTATGCCCTTAATGATTGAGAAATGTCCCATTTGTCATTCCCTTTATTCCTTATATCTTTTATACTTAAGTGTCTTGCCAAAAGCATCCTTGAATATTCTAACGTAACTCTTTCTTCTAGAAACGTGTTCTCCCTTGTCTTAAGTTTCCAATGACACCAAAATCAATCTATTTTGTTCAGAAGTCTAAAAGTTAGGGCCCAAACATTTCACACTGTTGTTAGACTGAAATAGTACACTATACCCAACATCCATCCAGAAATTGAAAGTATTAGAGATTGAATTAGATTTCAACTTCTTGTAATTCCTTGTCTTTAGTTTATCTTGAAACTAAAATCGTCTTATTTAGAGCTCTATAAATCTAGAAATCATCAAAATACTGAAGCATATTCAGTAAAATATCTAATTCCTACTCTTCCTATCGATATCCTTACTTTAATTCAATCTATCTTTTTCAAATCAATAACAAAAGCTATCAAAATCTATAGAGGAATAGTAAAATGTGTTAAAAAAGCTATTGGTTCAAGAATTACTTCATTTGGAGGTCGGATAACAAAATTATGGCCGAAAGAATCAAACAAGATTTGGTCCTTAGTCATATTGAACTTGTTTCGGGACAAACGGTATAACTTTCACTAGAGATGTTGGATTAAGATCATCTTATGACGATTTCAAAGAGGACTTTGAGATCTATAACTTTGAAGAAGACCTTAAGGTCAGATTTTGTCATATAAAGGGTCAAAATGGACTAGAAATAGGTACAAACAAAACCAAATGAAAAAGCGGACGAATGGTGAAAAGTAGAGGAATGAGAAAATTTGTCATAACTTTCCTTATAGATATCGGATTTGTGTGTTCTTTTGATGTTTCGAAATAAGACTTCAATATCTACAACTTTAATGCAGATCTTAAAGACAGATTCATTCTTTTAAATTTTCAAAAATGGAGCAAAAGATAGGTACAGATGAAACTAAATGAAAAAGTAGACAAATGGGGAAAAGCAAACAATTGGGGAAAATTTCCATAACTTTCCCTACAGACATCATATTTGTGTGTTCTTTAGATGGTTCGAAAGAAGAATTCACGATCTACAACTTTCAAGAAGACTAAGAGATAGATTCTGTCTTCTAAAAGGTCAAAAATGGAGTAGAAAATAGGTATAGAAGTAATAAATGAAAAAATAGACAAATGAATGGGAAGATTACCATAACTTTCTCTACAGTTATTAGATTAAGGTTTTCTTTAGACAGTCAGAAAGAGGACTTCAAGATCTAAAACTTTTATGAAGACCTTCAATGTAGATTCTATCATTTGAAAGGTCAAAAATAGAGCAGACGATAAGCACAAACGAAACCAATTGAAAAAAAAGCAGAAGGTCAAACATAGAAGAAGCAGAAAGATAGATAATAACAAAAGCTAGACAACACGTCATCACAAAAGAAGCAAAATATAGACGACACATCATCACAAAAGAAGTAAAATATAGATGACAAGTCATCACAGAAGAAGCAAAACAAAAATGACACGTCATTACAGAAGAAGCAGAACATGGAAGAAACTTCATCACAGACGACACGTCATCACAAAAGAATCAAAACACAGAAGAAGAAAAACGCTGAAGAATTGAAAAGGCAGAAGATTCATCTTCTCTTATAAGGATCATAACTTTTGACTCCAACGTCCAAAATTCTCATACTATATACCGTTAGAAAGATAAAACTATAACTTTCTCTAATCTAGCCTAGATCAATCTAGAATTTTCCCCAAATTTAGAACACGAATTTTACATTCATCCACTAATGTATTTCACCCAGTTGTCAAATTCATGACAAATGTTAAGATTCTTAGAGATAGAATTTAAATTTGATGTCTTCATAAGAAATGTAGCTATATGTGTCTAGTTTTATCCAGATTAAGAAGCATCTCATTTGGATAACTAGAGAAAAAGTTGTGGCTAAAAGACTGAAGCATACTCCGTGAACATTTTCCAGATCAACCACCCATTTTATTTCACAATC
>JANZLF010119617.1:0-15190 GCA_026546835.1 Erythroxylum foetidum | reverse complement strand
TTTCAGGACGTGCTAGCACACCACAGCTGCAGCCCGGATCGTGCATACTCGTGTGGATACTGGTAGAGGGCATTCGCATTTGCAGTGTCTTGAAATCCGAAAAAGAAGCAACCTATCCACGGTAACAAGGTATTTTCGTACATCCTTGGTATTTTAGATTATACATCATGTTGTTGTATGGTCTTTTCCGCAGTGTATTGTGAATACTCTGACCATACGCGATCCAACACTCAGAGTACACACTGATGGAAGGTCTAGATAGGAGAGGTTCCTTACTTACTAACTTTTTTCTGCAGTATTTGTTTTCAGGTTATAGCATGGACATGTGGGGATGCAGGCCACAATTGCTCATCCCATGGATAAGGAACATCTCCAGTCTTCCTCACTCTGTCTTCCCTTTTCAGCAACAGAGTTGTGCTTGTTTCTGTTGAGGGGAAAGGTGATTTGGGAGGTAGCCTTTTCACACATAGAAGAGCACGGATCAAATATGGTGGCATCAGGATTGCTCATATACAATGAACTGCCGATCTGGGCAACAGGCAGATAACCGGAGCCCATGGAGAATCTTGATTTTCCTTGAGTGTAGGTCTTGAAGGATGTTTTCGCTGAAGCAGATAATTCACAATGCTTAAGCTGCTGAACTAACTGACTTTGAGGAACTAGTGGGTCAGGCATTCTTTAATATCAAGAGCTGAAAAGTGACCTGAAAGGTATCTCCTTAAATTCAACAACTCAAATTGAGGCCTCTGGGAACTGTAGCTGTTGCTATAAAATGATGTGTTTGATATGGTTGAAAATGGTTCTCCATTTCAAATGATTGCCGCATCTCTTATTTACAAGAAGATCGCTGGCAAAGATGTGTTTGAATACTGATCACCTTCCTGATTGTTTCGTATTATCTTGAGTCACATGGGGTTGTTGCTTCGGTCCTAGGATCATCAATGTATCTTTCTTGTGGGTTTGATGTTTTGTTTTTTATGGTGCATTGTTCGGGGATTAAGTAGCATAGGTTCTTTTAGTATATGTTAGAGGTGAGATGAGTTTCTCTACTCTCTCAAGCAATGTACATAACTTTTTCATTCTTTTAATCTTATTACCGATTTATCAAAAAAATAATCAAATTCACATGTGTGTATGCTGACATTATGTATGAGCATAAAATACATTTTCTAAATCTCTCTTTGATGTTACATGTACCAAATTTTAGGGTTCTAACCTTTAATATGGGAACAAGATTTTACATAATCACATCAGAAATGGTTTGGGTAGGTCTATAAACAGAACGAACTAACACCTTCCCACATAATGGTCTTGTGTAGTCGTAAATAGAATGTACTATCATAATTCCACATAATGGTTTTTTCATACTCATAAACATGAGCGAGTCCATAAAGGAAATCTGTGCCGCTAGCGGGTAGGTGGAAGAAGCCTTTAATAAAGTCAAAGTGCAATTCAGATAATAAAACAAACTATCATAAACCCACATAATCATGCATTTCACACCATGTAAACATGTTGCCCATAATGACACATTTCTAAAACATGATATCATAAGCATAACATCTTTTCAAAAACCATTTTCACCTTCTTTCCATAAATTATCATCACAATTCATATACCAAACATATAGTAATTTCTCAAAACATTTAAAGAGCAATAAATTCATATTTATAAAATAGTTGAAAATATTAAATTCCATTTATTTGAAAGAAACATTAATGGATTATTTACTCAATTATAAACATGAAACCCACCTTGAATTTCTTGCTTATAAATTTGCTTAATAATGCCTCTCCTCTTGCTCCTCTTGCCCTTTTTAATATCCTTCGCAATGGTGAAATTCCCATTCAATAGGAATTCTAATTGAGAACCCAATCAAAGCATATTCACTAAATTGATTCTAAAATACTCAAACCCATGCATATTCTAAGCTTCATAAACTAAAATCCTTCCGCAAATCTAAAGGATTAAATTTTATTTTACCTTGAATTTTTCCTAAATAAAAAGATGCTTAGCTCAATTAGAAGCTTTTCTCTTCCTCTTTCTTTTTCCCTTCTTGGAGAACCTCAATATCACTCTTCAAGACTAAGAAAATATGAAACCTAACTCCTTTCTTTTTTCTTTATTTTTTCTATACGACACACTCACTTCTTCCTCTGTTCACTCACGTTTTTCTTCTTCTTCTAATAGCAACACCACACTTCTTTTTCCAATTTACCTATAATGAGTGTTAAAAGTCCACTTTGCCCTTCCTTTAATGCCTTATGGCTTTTAAACTTAAGTAACTTGCCAAACTTGCCTTTACACATTCTTACTACTTAAATTCTAACATTTCTTTTCAAAATTCAAATTTCTATTTATGCTCACTAAATTAATGACTAAATTATAAGAAAATAAAATAAGAATAAATCAATAAAAAAAGAAAATTTTTGGGGTCTTACAAAAACAACACCAATACGTATCCCAGACGTAAAGTCAGGTAAACTCAAAATAGGTGCAGAACAAAGTTTTTCTTTAAAAGTATTAAAAGTAATTTCTTGCACCTCTCCCCAATTAAATCCTACCTCCTTTTTAAGAATCTCAGTCAATAGAGATGCAATAGAACTAAAATCTTTTTCAAAGCTCCAATAGAAACTAACAAGTCCATGAAAAGATCTTACCTGAGTAACACTTGTAGGTCTCGGCCACTCCCTAATTATCTTGACCTTTTCTTGGTCCACCTCAATTCTATTAGAAAAAACAACATAACCAAGAAACATGATACGATCTATACAAAATGTACACTTCTTTAACTTAGCATACAACATTTTGCCCTAAGTGCATCTAACACAAGTCTATGATACTCAATATGCTCATCAATATATGTCATCAAAATATACCACAACAAATTTATTAATAAATGACCTCAAAACATGATTCATCAAATGCATAAATGTACTAGGAGCATTAGTGTAGTGCCCCCTTATCCTAGGCCATATACCCAGACTCCCTGAGGACATTACAATACATGACCTAACATAATGGCGCGCTAAGATGAATCACATCACTCACTTAACATGACATCATCTATTTTTGTTCTCTTATAATTATCATAAGGAAAGTCACCATATTTTTAAAACCAAAATTTCCTTATTTCATTTCATAAAAATCAAAATTACAATGTGACCTTTACAGTAACATCCGAAATATGTATATGATCCAAACCTAAGACAAAAGTGCTACATGAAAGAGGAAATATACAAAATATATCTAAACAGTCCAATCCTAGCTGATCGACCTTTGAGTCATTTCTTCTTTTCCCCATAAGTGCAAGTCTACACTATTTGTACATCTCTCAGTAGTTAAAGTCGTCTCTCAGTCCTAAAAAGTCAACATGCAATTTTGGATGAGTTTTGCAAACTCAATGAGGTAACCATCATCAATGGTTCACTCAATTTATAGATCACATCAACACATATAACACATATTTTACAACCTTGCATAATTCATCATATACCACATTCACACTTAAAAGTAGACAATTTAGCATCTCCATCAATCCAACATACTTAATAAAATGCATCTGAATGGTCATGTGATTCTTTTCCAATTTTAACATTGTTGTGATCGAGTGTCTAAACTATCTTGTATCTATTGTAGATACCAGGCTCATTTATAATTGTCCCTTATCTGTTGGAGATACAGGGCTCATTTTATATAGTGAGACTTTGGTTCTTATACACTTTCTGAGCTCTAGGCTCTTTTTCACATTCTGAGCCTTAAGCTCTTTTTTGATGGCGACTCCGGTCACAACTCCCATTATCTAATCAGGCATTCATGTATGGAATGTATCCCACATTTTCAATCAATTATATCATGAAGCACTTAGTTTGTCATATTCACATGCAAGTAGCACTTCAATATCTCATTCACATTTCACAATCATCAGACCTCTTGTCCAAAAATCAACGTAATTCAATTCACATTCATGAAGCAATTCAAACATAATCTAACAAAACAAATAATTAAGTAAAACCATCTAGCTTACTCATAGGTCGCTCCTGAAGCTAATGAATGCCTAGAATTTCTGGTAACTTCTAGAGGTTGACGTTCTAGTTTCTCCTCTTTAACAATAATATACTCATACATAAATTGGCACAATTGTAAGTGTTTTATAATACACATGTATGTACATAAAATATGCACCATACATGTCATGACAATCCTGAGTATCTATCCATTATTCTCATCACGTAAACATTTGTATTACCAATTCACATAAGCACCATGTATACTTAAGGTCTAGATCCCAATAAAACCATTAAAATCACAATTCATAACTCATTAATCAAAATTCTAGATTTTTCCCAAAAACTGACTTTTGGGTCTACTAGTCTTGATCATTTAGACAATGAAAATGAAGTAATTTGGGAATAGTTCCTTTTTCAAAATTTTCCTTCTATCTCAAAAGTTTCTAATGACACTAAAATCATTCAATTTGGTTAAGTATTGTGAAAGTTATACTTCAAATATTTTCAGACTACTTTTATTTTAAGACAACACCCTATACTCAACTTCCACCTAGAAAATGAAATGTTTAGAGTCCAATTTAGAATTTCATTTCTTCAGATATTTTGTAGCCCTATATCTCTGGTTTACTCCAAATTAAGAATAAATCCATTTGGATAATTATAGAAAAAGATATGCGCACAATACTAAAACATGTTTAGTGTAGAGAAAAATTCGCCGCGACGAACTCCCTCACAGAGGAATTCTTATGAAATTTCCACAAGTTCACCGCGCCAAAACCTAGAATTGGCCATGATGAACTTTACCCAAAAGAAATCCTAGCTAAACCTTTAAGTTCACTACGGTGAAGTAAGGACTTTGCCGCGACGAACTTCCACAGATGTATACCTAGTTTTTCAACTTCAGGTCAGATTTTGACACTACTCTAGATAGAATTCGAATTTCTTCATGAAAAATGTAGCCATATGTCTCTAGTTTAATTCAAATTAAGAATCATCTCATTTGGATAACTAGAGGAAACGTTATGGCTAAAATACTGAGGCATACTCAGTAAACATTTTTCAGTCAATCATCCTCAAAGTTTCAAGATTTTTGTACCTAACCTAACTTGTACAAAGATCACCATTTTCTACTACATTTACTCCCCATTTTCAACTCCATTTCATCTCGATATCATTCACCAACAAAGCGTGACTTAAATTTGATCATTAACCCAAAAGCAAGACATGTTCATGTACCTATTCATCAACTCCCAATTCTCATTAAAACACCCTTTTTCATAACAAATCCATCTCACAAACATGTGTAGCACAACACATAGTTTCTTACTCCTTATATACAACATTAATCATCCATAAAACAACTCCTAACCTATTATTTAGCATTTATATGAAACAAAACATCTTTATAGTTCATTACTCATCAAGCATATATGTATAAGCATAAAAAAAAATTCCACAAACTCTTCATCATCCACAACATATACATACATAAGGCACCATTTCATGCTTTAACCTTTATCTATCATCATAAATGCTCCATTTAATATTACCCATAAAATTACAACATGACTTAGTTGTTTAAGCTACCAAATCTTCAAGCTCTTCAAAAAAAATAAAAAATACCTAACTTCAAACACAACCCACGATTTGAAGACTAAAAATCAAGAAGAAGAAGAGAAAAAAAGTCACAAAAGAGAGAAGAAGAGAACCAAAGCCAAAACACCAATACCCAATTTTTAGAAAGAAGCATCGTGAAAGACAACAAAGAGGTCTTTTAATTAAAAAAAAGTCAACTTAAGACATGTTTCACTTGCTCCAATTTATAAAGCATTAAAATAGGTTCCTTCATTTAACTAGTCTAATCAATTTCAATTTCTACTCCAATTGTCTCCTAAATTTTCAATGACACTTGTGAATAAATCCTAAAGTCATTTATTAAAATTTTCATTGTCAATGGACAATAATTTCTACTACCATTTATTAATAGCTTTGCCACTTGGCAAATTTTCCTAGTCCAAAAATAACCAACAATTTTCCAGAAATTTCTCCAAAAATCTCAAAAATTCTAAATCCTTAAATACACTCCCCAAATTAATTTTCAACACATAAAAATCACAATTCTTAATAGAAGTCACATTTAGAAATAATTATACCTGAAAGGTTAATGAATGCATGTACAGTCATTTTCATTTGCAAAAGTTCAATATTCCTGTGCAAAATTTCACTATTCACGTGTATATGCATGTCATATTATGCATGAACATGAAATGCATTTTATAATCTCTCAATCATATCTCATATATTCTATTATAGCCACAACATAGGTAATGAGATGTTACAATTCTCCTCTCAAAAGAAATTTCGTCCTTGAAATTCTTACCTGATTGTTCAAGCAGGTGGGGATATTGTCTCCTCATATGCTCCTCTGTTTCCCATGTGACTTCCTCAATTGCATGATTCCTCCAAAGGACTTTCATTAATGGAATGACTCGGTTTCTCAATTGTTTGATCTGTGATCCCACTATCTTGATTGGCTCTTCAACATAGCTTAAGTTACTAGCAGTCTCAATCTCTTGAGCCGGTATTACATTTGTTAGATCCAATTGGTATCTTTAGAGCATACTCATATGAAACACATTATATAGTTGATACATCTCATTCGGTAAAACTAACTTATAGGCCAAAGGTCCTATCCTCTCAATGATTTCATAGGGACCAATGTACCTAGGGATAAACTTGCCCTTTTTACCGAATCTTAATACTCCTCTCTAAGGCAACACTCGGAGAAACACTCTGTATCCTACACTATAAACCATATCCCATCGGTGTTGATGCATATATCTCTTCTGTCTATCTTGAACCTCTTTAATTTGGCTTCGAATCAATTTTACCTTATCCACTATGTATTTTATCAAATTCGGGCCTTCAACCATTCTCAAGCCCTCTTCATCCCAATATAATGGAAACCGACACTTTTTGTCATATAGTGCCTCATACAGTGCCATTCTGATACTACTATGATAATGGTTGTTATAGGCAAACTCAATCAAAGCTATGTATTGATCCCAAGATCCTTGAAACTCCAATATACAAGCTCTGAGCATATCCTTAACAGTCTTTGTTGTCTTCTCACTCTGTCTGTCTATTTGAGGATGAAATGTTATACTAAAGTTTAACTAAGTACCTATAGTAGACTGCAAGCTCTTCTAGAATCTCGATGTGAATCTAGGATCCCTGTCCGATATAATGGACCCCGAAATCCCATGTAGTCTCACCACTTCATTCACATATCTCCAAGCCAATTGATCTAGTGAGTTATTTTCCTTCACTAGTAAGAAGTGGGCTAACTTAGTCAATCGATCTACTATAACCCATATTGCATCATTCTGCCTCGAAGTCTTGGGTAATGTCTTAATGAAGTATATAGTTATCCGTTCGCATTTCCACTATGAAATCGGCAATGAATGTAGCTTTCCTACTGGAGCTTAGTGCTCAACCTTAACTTACTGGCATGTCATACACTTAGACATATACTTTGCCACTAGCTTTTTCATTCTGGGCCACCAAAAATGCTGCTTAAGCGTGTTATACATCTTGGTAGTACCAGGATGCATAACATAGGCATCCATATGAGCTTCCTCAAGAATTTCCTTCCTCAGATCCTCCATATTGGGCACACATAGTCTCTACTTCAACCACAAAGTCTTATCTCTCAACTTAAACTTGGAATCCAGATTCATCTCTGCTTTCTCTATAAGCTTCACCATATTGGGATTCTTCCTCTATACTCTTCTGATCCTATCATTTAACATCAACCTAAGTTTTAATGTAGCAATAAAGGCCTCATTGTGTTCCAGATTCAACTCCACATTCAAAGCTCTCAACTGAATTAAGCTTGGTAACCTCGATAACTAAATCTAAGCTACACTAGTATTAGACTTTTTGCTCAAAGCATCAACCACCACATTTGCTTTCTCCAGGTGGTACTCAATTGTGCAATCATAATTCTTCAGTAACTCAATCCATCTCCTCTGTCTCAAGTTTAATTCCTTGTGACTCAACAAATACCTAAAACTCTTATGATCTGTATAAATTTGGAAGGTCTCGCCATACAAGTAATATCTCCAAATATTTAGAGCAAAGACAACTGCAACTAGCTCTAAATTATGTACCAGATAATTAATCTCGTGAGGCCTTAGTTGTCTCGATGCATAGGCGATCACCTTGTCATACTGCTTTAGCACATATGTCAATCCTTGATGCGAAACATCACTATACACTATATATCCTCCAGTCCTCGATGGAATAGTCAACATTGGTACTGTAGTCAACTGATGCTTAAGCTCTTCAAAGCTCTTTTGACATTTTTCATTCCATCTAAACACTAGTTTCTTCTTCAAAAGTTTTGTCAGAGGGGATGAGATTAGAGAAAACCCCTTAAAAAACCTCCGGTAATATTCTAACAATCCCAAAAAGCTTCAGATTTCAGACACATTCCTTAGAGCTTCCCAATTCATCATTGTGTCTATCTTCTTTGGATCTACTTGTATGCCTTGTTGAATATACCAAAATATCCTCTATGAATACAATTACAAAGTGATCCAAATAGGGCTGAAATACCTTATTCATCAAAGCCATAAAAACAGTCGAGGAATTGGTTAACCCAAACAGCATCACTACGAACTTGAAATGCCCATACTTGCTTCTGAATGTAATATTAGGTACATCAACCTCAGCTATCTTTAACTGATAATACCCCGATCTCAAATCCAATGTAGTATATACTTGGTCTCCTCGTAACTAATCAAGCAAATCATTGATCCTAGGTAATGGCTACTTATTCTTCACTGTCACCCGATTTAGCTACCTATAATCGATACATAATCTCAAAGTCCCATCTTTCTTCTTTACAAACAATACTGAAGCTCTTCAAGGTGAAACACTGGGTCTAATAAAATACTCTTTCCAGCAATTCCTGCAACTATGCCTTCAACTCCTTTAGTTCCTTAGGTGCCATCATATATGGAGGGATCGATATAGTAGTAGCACTTGGAACTAAGTCAATAGTAAATTCTGTCTCCCAGTCTAGAGGTAAACCAGATAACTCGATGGGAAACACATCTAGGAGTTCCCTAACCACTGGAGTTTCCTACCCATTTTGCTATGCTCTAGTATCATTGACGTGGGCTAGATAAGCCTCACATCCTCCTTGAATCAATCTTAATACAATCACGAATGATATCATCCTGGCTTGTACTGCTTGATTAATTCCTCTAAATACTGCCCTTGGCTAATCAAGAGATTCTAGTATTACTTCTTTGGTATGGTAGTTCATGACAGCCCTATGAGCAGTGAGCCAATCCATGCCTAAGATAACGTCTATCTCTCTTAGCTGTAGTATAATAAGGTCTGCCTCTAATATTGCTTGATCAATCCAAATTAAGCATTTCTGCAGACTTCTCCTATAATTGTAGTACTACCTATTAGTGTACTAACCTCTAATCTATACTTTAACTGTTCTCTATCACAATGCATCCTAGATGCTAGATGTGGTGCAATAAAATAATGCATGGATCCTAGATCTAACAATGCAAATGCTTCATGCGCATAAATAAATAACGTACTTGCAATGACATCCAGAGAGTCTTGGGTCTCTTGCCTGGTCCTCGCATAAACTCTAGCTTGGGACTAGGATCGACTGCTCTACACCTCAGTCTTGACATAAGGACTCCTAGAGCCCACTCTACCTCTACCATGGCTCCTCTGTTTACACCCACTAACTCGGCTCAGTTGAACCATAATATGACTCCCAGATCCCCCACTCATACCTGACTAAGCTCTTAAAGTAGCAACATAATATCTAATTTAGTGGTCAAAAGAGCCGCACCCAAGGTAAGCCCTAGTGGATTTATTTGCACATGAAAATAATTGTACATGCATTCATGAATAATTCTGGGTATGATTGGATTGACCTGTGAATTTTTAGAGTTATGGACGTTTTACATTAAAAATATTAATGATTGTGAAAATATTGTATTTATATATGTTGGTGAAATTATGGAGTATTGAGAAAGATATATATAATAGGGAATAAGAAATAATTAAAAGAAGCTTTGGAGATAGTTCGATTGTAAAGATGACAGTCAAGGGAGTTGGTTCAAAAGAAACTAAGTTGGAACTTTTGGCTAAGTGACAAGTGTCATTTAGGCCTTGTACTATTGCTAGGAGTAGGTTACCATTTTTTGAGAATTGACAGGTTAAGGCTTGTCCAAATCCTTTCTTTGCTATCATCTTTCTAAAATTTCTCTTTTTGAAACACATAGTTTTCTATCAAATATTTTCTAAGAGATTTCTGTGTTTTTCCTTTCTTTCACCAAACTTACCTTGCCATTTGTGTCCTCTTCCCTGAGAAAAATGAGAAGCTGGTCATTGTACTCAGAGAAGTACGTAAAAATGTGTGGAGTTTAGGGCTTGAAGATTTTGGAGTTTTCAGCAGGTAAGTGGTGGAGAAATCCCTTGCAGTTAGGGATTTGTGAAATAAAGTTGATAAATTACTGTCATCTGCATGAAAAATGTACTTTATGTGTTTGTTCATAAATACTGGGTAGTTGGGGAGAAATAAATTCAGTTATAGTGTTAAATTAGTCTTTGAGAAAACTTTTGGTGTGTTGGTGACGTAAAGTATTGAAAGTTATAAAATCTGGAAAAAGATTCACTGAATATGCTTCAGTATTTTAGCCACAACTTTTTCTCTATTGATCCAAACGAAATGGTTCTTGATTTAGAATAAACTAGGAATATATGGCTACAATTCGTATGAAGACATAGAATTTCAGTTTTGTCTCTAAGAGTCTCAAAAGTTGTCACGAAGTTGAGAACTGGGTGCAAGACGTTGAGAGTTGAGCAAAAATTTGTGTTCCAAATTCGGGAGGAAATCTGGACCTGATTTAGATAGATTCTGGCAAAGTTTCCTTATGAAAAGTTGTAAATCTTTATTTTATCTTTCCAACGGTATAAAGTTTGTAAATTTTGGATATCGAAGTCAAAAGTTATGATCTTTATAACTGGACATATTCTGGACGCGAAAAGCAGATGATAAAAAGCAGACGCAAAAAGCATACGCAAAAGGCAGACGATAGAAATGAGACGATAGAACTAAGACGAAAGCAAAAAATATACTGTACTCTTTTGGTCATAACTTCTTCTTTAGACCTCCAAATGACTTGATTTTTGAAGCATTGGATTCCTAACACATTTATTTATCTCTCAAAAAAATTTATGGTGTTTGGTATTAAATTGGAAATGATCGATTGAATTAAAGTAAGGGTATCAGTGGAAGGAGCATGAACTGGATATTTTACTGAACATATGTCCGTATTTTGATGATATCTTGGTCTATAGGATTCCAATTGAAGTGATTCTTGATTTGTAGTAAACTAGAGTAATAGGGCTACAAATAATATGAAGAAGCTTATCTTGATCTAGTCTCTAAGGTGTTCAATTTCTTGATGGAATTCGGATATAGTACACAATTTCTTGATGGTTCAATTTATTAAACCATGGTTTTTAGATTTAAGAATTGCTTGCCAAAACTTGAAACCAAATGGGACATATAAAGGATGCCTTTTAGATTTCAATCAAGCACACAATACATACAACTAAGAAGCAGAACAACAAGAGGGACGTGTACATGATTTTCCAAAAAACAAACAAGGAAGATTCATAATTTTTCAATTTAACAAGCAGAAAAACAAAAGGCATATCTAGATTTCCAGAAAACAATTTGCAAAAAAGTTATATCAAGGAGGCAACATGTGTTTATTTCAAGTTTTTAGAAATAATGAATGAAACACAACAACATTTTTCTAGAAAACCTGAACAAAACCATAATTAATTATTGCCCTAATTTTTATTAAGGAATTAATTAAAACAAAATTTTAAGACTTAAATTTTATCAAATCAATAACGGATAAGCAACTTTAATCAAGTTTAACAATTAAAGGAGGATATGATGACATTATTGGAAAACTACTCGTGATCTAATCATAAGCGCAATACAAAAGTAAATTTTATGATTTCTTGATTAGATCTCAATAATTGAATAACTTGAAAAGCATGAATCATAAAAGATAATTAAATCATACTTTATTCAAATTCTTGCAAAAACTTTTTCGCAGAGTGTTACCCGCAAGTTGTCCAAGAGTTTAACCACTAATAGTATCTATAAAGTAGATAAAAAGAACTAAACTTTTTTGATAGGTGAGGACATGTATTATAGCCGTCTTGTGCCTTTCTATATAGAAAAAGATAGAAGAGTTTCCTTTTTTCATTGAAATTAAAATTCCTAACTATGATTACGTCAAACTCTAATTATAATTATAATTTAATTTTAATAAAATCAAATATCTCATATTCGATCCCTAAAGTTTCTTAAACTTCACAACCAAGTATATTTTAATTTGAATTGATTTTTTTTCTTTTTAACTACTCTTTTATGTATGATCTATTAGATTCTTCATAAGCTAAAAATAATTATAAATTACACTTCTAATTCTTAACTAAAATTAGATAAATCAAAAATTATTTTATTTTTTAAATTCTCTAGTTAATTATTTATAATTATAAATCAAGATTAATGTTTAGTACTATGTTATGAATACGTTAAAGTAGTTTACCTATCCATACATGGTTATGAATGTTTTTCTAATTACTTTAGAGTGACAAATCATTTATTAACTTTCTCTTTATATGTTTTATATTATATCTAGGTACTATCGACTGAGTTATATTGAAAGAATATGTCATAAGTAGTATCAAAACATAGTAATTTCTATATGAGATACTTTAGTAATCTTAAGTATAAGAATCAATTATACAACCATCATAATAAAGAAATTCATAGACAAAATTAATCGGGCTAGTTTAGTGAACTTATTCTCTAATAAGCATTCATATGTTTATTTAAGTATTTTCATAATTTAATTTATAAGATCAATTACTTGTTTCATATGAAAGAAACATAATGTATCATAGTTTTATCATTCTATAAATATCTACTCTTAATGAAACTAAACTAGAAATAACTTAGAAACAATACATAAATATGAATTACGTAAAGATAAAGTGTACCTTTACTAATTAAAATAATAATATCATATATAAAATTGCAACCAACCAATTGGTTGCAAGAGCATAAGCTGACATAATAGTTGCAACCATTAAATCACTGCCAATGCCGAAATATAAAATACAAGTGACATGATGCTAATTATTATGTAAATTAAAATTATTTTATTATTTACATCAAACACCTTTTTTATATGTTAAAGTGTCAATTCAATAATCTAGTCTTATAAACTATTGGTTCTTGGAAGGTGTTTCATATGAAAAAAGGATTAAGATTCCAAAATTACTAATAAAGTTAAATAGATATATATCATGATAATACAAGATATTAATTTTACTTATTTTGAAAATGTTAAACTCTTCTAATATTAGGATAATATGTACTATTTGATAAATTAGGTAACCTACATATAAAAACAATTAGTACAAAAACCAAAATGAGCAAATAAAAAATTGTTTAATAGTTGGACATAAAATGGAAAAGTCGTAGGATTAATCTTTAATTTAAATCCACTAAAACAAGAACAAATATTTCTGTAATTTCTTTGGTAAACTATTATTGTTATTATCTATTGCCATCGGTGGTTGTATAATATTTTTCCCAATGATTAAAAACCAAATCGAACCGGTAGGTTTAACCATAATAACCCTGAATCTGGTCATTTTTCAATTCCATGTATCTTAATAACCTTTAATGAAAGGTTATGACAATCTCCTTCTTCAATTGAAATTTAACTTCTTCAACTTATAAGGATAATATCCTTCTTCAAATGATCAGGAAGTGAATGTAATTAGAGCATTTTTAACATCTTTGTCAAAGAAATGAAATCGTTTGAAACATTAAAGACTTAATGATCTCGTTTATGATATTTATAATCTGAGGATGAAAAATAGGTATTTTATTAGTTAAATTTTATTTTTAAATGATGACACTTTCATTGTTAATTATATAGTTTCTGTATTACATATTTAAAACAGTTAGTAAAAAGATAACTTATGATTGAATTGATATTGATTGTATTAATAATACTAATATTTGGAATGAAAAAGAAGAATCGTTACTTGACCTTTATTAAAATGAACTTGAAAAGGTTACGAACATAACCTTGCAACTTATATTATAGGCAATAAATGAGGTAATTGTGGAAGGATTGCTGAATCTTTGCTAAATTGAATCAAAATGCTTAATCAACTAATACGTTGTGGAGTTTAAATTATGCAGAAGTATGGATGCTCGCCACAGGCCTGTGACAGCATTGCAGGCTTGATCTCTTGTGAGTTGATCGAAATGTATACATGTTGAGGCATTGTAAGCTGTCGTCGGGGATTGGGAGACAAAAAAACGAAAAACCTAATCTGGAAAACAAAACTTTTGATAGCTTGGGATTTTTTTAAAAAAAATTGAAGAACCCAGGTGTTGCTGGACTTGGAACTTCCTTTGTGCTTCTGATTCTTATTGCACTTTGTTTAGACGAAGATAGTACCTGTGCCTACGCCTGTTTATAAAGTAGTGATTGGGTCTGTGAGAATCGTTGAATTTGAAATTTTTGAATAAAGAGAAAGCTTAAAGCCTTAAGCTATGGACGTTGTGGACGCAGAATTTACATCAGTTCATATACATCCTACACCAATGAACATGATCACGTCTAATGCGGTTACATACGACCCTTAGACGTCGACCTTGTTGGAAAATATACGCAAGATCAAATCTAAGCGCAGCGGAATGAATTTAAAATTTTCCACAGAATCGACTTTAACAGAATTAAATTCGAAACATAAAACAAGAAATTGACAAAGTAGAACTAACCTTTTCTTGATTCCCGATACAATATCTAGCTACTCCGAAATTGTCAATTCCACAAGCCGTTCAATCGTCCGGCCTCTAACGGTATCCACAGATCCTTCCGGAGAAAAACTCAAATCAAAATTTGAGAGGAATACTTGTTTTTATGAAGTGCTAGCTTCCTTGTTCTAATCTTTCCTTTTTATAAGAAAAATCTTATTTTTCATATCCTTGGATTTTATTAAAATTACAACTAAAGTCAAACTTTAAT
>JANZLF010119565.1:0-28386 GCA_026546835.1 Erythroxylum foetidum | reverse complement strand
ACTTCCAGGCAGGTAGCTCGGAAGTTCAGGTGAGTAACCTAGTTGGTTTCTCAATCTATGTGTGTTTCATTTTATGCATAGATGTCATGTGGAGATAACGGATGGATTTGTGTGTGTGATTTTGATTGATTTCGTACCATAGGTGTGCGAAATATTGGAAATGTGATATTGAAGTGTTATCGTGTGTAAATGGCTATGAATGCATAATTGAAATAAATTGTATATGCATATGAATGAAATACCGGACTAAAGGTCCGAAGAAATGAAAATGGTATTGAAATGTAAATGATGGTAAATGAAAATTGGAGCATATGCATTCATGCATAAATGCATGATCAGATAATGATAGTGGTGACCGGAGCAGCCAACGACTATCAGAGCTTTAAGCTCAACGAAATCAGGGCCTTGAGCCCAACGTAAGAGCCATAGGCTCACTGTATCAGGGCTTCAAGCCCATCGAAATACTGTTACTGAACCGAGCCTCGAGCTCGAGGGGAGTTAGTGCATACCCTGAGGGCTCTTCTACTCCCTAGACACGTCTGATTACTGATCACTGATAGGCACTCGGTCACCACACCTTAATAAATTGGAAGAGTCACATGTGCATTTCATTTATAGTGTGATTGAATGATGTGATAAAATGTGAATTGTATGAAAGGCAAAACGCCTTATAAATGTGTAATGAAATGCATATGATTCTCTGAATGTGTTAATATATGATATAATGCAAACTATCTGTATATGCATGAATTGAGTGAACCATCGATGATGGTTTCCCATTGAGTTCGAAAACTCACCCAACATTGCAATTATTTTTCAGGAATTGGCGAGTACCCCGTTGGACAAACGGGAGTATGATTTCTGCACGCGAGTCAGAGTCTGAAGTCGGGATCAGTGTCACATCTGTATTTGAGTCTTTCCGATTTTGTAAATTTGTATTTCCGCAAATCTGTATTAGTATTGTATTGGGCCCAATTTGGCTATGATTATATGTGTATGAACTGATTTATGACTGAAATGGGATTTTGATTGAAAATATTTTTGGATCGCGGGCCCAAAGAGTTTAATGACTTATGCGCGCACTCGATTGTTTTCAAAAAGAAAAATGTCATACTAAGTATTTGAATTGTTTTGACTGCTCTCGCATACCGCCCTCACAGGTCACGGGCTCGGATATCACTATCGATATCGGGTTCGGGTCTCGCGGGAGTGGGGTGCTACACCCCATCACTGTCTCTAGTCTCCACTGTCTTTGTCTGCTCTTCACTGAACCTTCCTCTTATTTTTCCTCTCACTCTCGTCGACTCTCACTTCTTTACTCACCATCGCCACCGCTCTCTCTCCCTCGTCTTCATCTTCGACTGGTGACTAGTCTGGCGGTGTTGTTGCTTCCCTCATCTCCCTGATCCACGCCAGCATCAGAGGATAGAGATCCTCCCTCAGCTCATGTCTTTGTGTCCCCCAAAGATGCCACTGTCGTCGCCACTGAACATCTAAAGGAGGAGAGATGGTCGTAGCCTCGCAGTCGCCGCCGACCTGTGTGACTCGAAACCTCTGAGTTCTAACCCGACCTGAAGACCCGAAGCTAGTGAATTATTTTGGGGTATGTTTTTTGAGTTTTCTAATTTTTTCCTGCCTAAATCTTAATTACATTATTAATTGTGTTGGATAATTAGATTGGATGTTGGATTTGTGAATTTTTTGGAAGTTGGAAGTTTTTTGAATTGTAATTTGCTTGTATCCGGTTCTGGTATTGTGGTTGGATATTTTCATTTGGAAATGAAAATGGACTTGAAATGTTGAATTGAATGAGTAAGTCTCATGGTGAATGATGTATCACTTTTCTAATTTGTCGGGGTTGGAAATGGAAATGTTGAATGATAAGTTGATAATGGTATTGTCATTTGGAAATGAAAATGGACTTGAAATGTTGAATTGAATGAGTGAGTGTCACGGTGAATGATATATTGCTTTTCTGATTTGTGTGGGTTGGAAATTGAAATTTTGAATGATTAGTTGATAACGGTATTGTCATTTGGAAGTGAAAATGGAGTTGAATTCACGGTGAATGATGTATTGTTTATAAAGATTGGTTTAAGTTTACATTTATGGTAAGTTTGTGGATAAATGATATACATTATGCACAACCTTGTTAATGTTGATTATCAAAATTGAAAGTTGAACTTGAAAGTTGAAACTTAAAACAACCTAAATGTAAAATTTAAACTGAAAATATTAAATTTGTAAAATTGTGAAAACTTAAATCATTAATTGATACATTCTTAATATTTGTGAAATCGTATTTTATTTTTAAATTTTGGGTATTGAGTTTAGGTGAATAATTAGTTGAGTATAAAATTATGCAATCAGAAATTAATAATAATTCGATTGTAGTTAATGATAGTATTTACCTATTTGGGTATTAGTTTTAGGTAAATAATTAATTGAGTATAAAATATGTTGAACTTTAATTATTTGGTAATATATATGTGTATTTATAATAGATAATGTGTGAAAGTAGTGATATAATAAATGTATCTGAAAAAGAACTTTTTTTGTCAAATTGTGAATATGTTGTAGACTTGTAGATTCCAATAATTTATACTTAGACTTATTAATGTCAATTAAAAATTGTAAAAGCAACATATATATTTACGAACAAAATATAGAATGGTGTATATAATATAATGGTTTGTTAGAAATAAAAAGAAGATTCAAAGCTTTAAATAAGAAAAAAAAACATTTCCAAAGAAGCTATATCCTTTAACTTGATCCTTATGTTATGAATATATCTTTCAACTTAATCATTATGTTATGAATATATATGTATGAACAATTGTATAAGATATGTCATTCATTATTTAGCAATTATGTAAATCATATCATACCCTTCAACTTGACCCTAATGTTTGAAACTTTGAATTGAAATTGTTGGAAATGAAAATTGGTTTATAAATGTATTGTGATTATTGGAAAATGTTGGAAATAGAAATGAAATTATGAATGTTTTGTCATTATTGTAACTGGAAATTATTGAAAATGGAATTGGAAATTATTGGAAATTGAATTGAAATTATGAATGTTTTGTGATTGTTGGAAATAGAAATGGAAATTATTGGAATTGGAAATAGAAATTGTTGAAAATTGTTGGAAATGAAAATATAAATGAAATGGAATTATGATTGTTTTGTGATTATTGGAAATGAAAATTGTTGAAAATTGTTGGAAATGAAATTAAAAATTGTTGGAAATTGAATTGGAATTATGAATGTTTTGTGATTATTGGAAATGGAAATAGAATTATGAATTTTTTGTGATTATTGGAAATGGAAATGTTGAAAATTGTTAAAAATAGAATTGGAAATTGTTGATAATTTTTGGAAATGAAATTGGAATTATGAATATTTTGTGATTGTTGGAAATGGAATTGGAAATTGTTGGAAATTAAATTAGAATTATGAATGTTTTGTGATTGATAGAAATAAAAATTGTTGAAAATTGTTAAAAATGGAATTGAAAGTTGTTGATAATTGTTAGAAATGGAAATGGAATTATAAATGTTTTGTGATTGTTGGAAATGGAAATTGTTGATGATTGTTGAAAATTGAATTGAAATTAAGAATGTTTTGTGATTGTTGAAAATGAAAGTTGCTGGAATTGGAATTGTAAATTGTTGAAAATTGTTAGAAATGAAATTGAAAATGGATTTGAAATTATGAATGTTTTGTGATTGTCGGAAATGAAAATTGTTGAAATTGTTGAAAATAGAATTGGAAATTGTTGAAAATTGTTGAAAATGAAATTGGAAATTGTTGAAAATGGAAATTGTTGAAAATGAAAATCATACTGCATTGGTTCCCAGTATGAGGAACCATACTACTTGTTTATTTTGTAACAAGCATTTGAAAGGTGGAGGAATCACCCGATTAAAAAATTTAACCAAGGTTAAAGGAGATGTGAAACCCTGTAAAAAAGTAAGTCATAATGTAAGTGACAGATGAAAAAATTGCTTGATGAATATCAATATGAGAGAGATAGGACGGAAATGCTGAATTTTGAAATTGGTAGTGGAAGTTCGCTTTCTAGTTTCCATGGTGATTTTGGAAATGTTGACGGTGAAAGTGGTAGTGATATTGGTAGTGTTCCATCTCAAGCTCAAGAAGAAGTACTTGAATCTGATGTGAGGGAGAGAAGGAGGCAGAGGACTAGTTTCTTTGCACCACGAATAACTTCTGAAGCTCAACTTTCAATTCGTAGTGCAATGTAATCAAGAAATGCGGCTCACAATGTCGATAAAGTAGTAGCTAGATGGTGATATGATACAGGTTCATTATTTAATGCTTCTCAGTCTTATTATTATCAAGCTATGATGGATGCAATAGCTTCTTATGGTCTAAGATACAAAGGTCCTTCGATTGATGACTTAAGAGGTAAATTTTTGAGTTGTGATGTCTCTGAAATTAGAAGTTATTTGGCTGAAAGAAGGGTGAATTGGGATAGTTATGGATATTCAATCATGCGTGATGGTTGGATAAATAGGAGACAAGAGCCTATTATAAATTTTTTAGTTTATTCTACAAATGACTCTATGTTTTTGAAATCTATTGATGCATCTGGCCTTATTAGAAATACTGAGACTTTATTTGAAACATTTGATAAAGTTGTGAATGATGTAAGGCCAGAAAATATTGTTCAGTTTATTATTGACAACGATTCCGCTTATAAAGCAGCAGGAAAAAGGTTGCAAAATACTTATAATTTATTTTTTTTGAACTACTTGTGTTGCACATTACATTGACCTAATGCTGGAAAATACAGGAGATCTTAGGTATCTTCCTGTTATTGATGAGACTTTACAGAAAGCTAAAAAGGTGACAAAGTTCATTTATAAGCATGCATGGGTATTAAATTTAATGTATTATCCTGTTGTGACAAGATTTGTCACAAATTTCTTATCACTTCAGTCTTTTGTTTCGATGAAGAAAGAGTTAAGACAAATGTTTACAAGTGATAAGTGGATTGCATCTCAGTATGCTACGTCTAATGCTGGAGTGGAGGTTTGTAATATTATACTAGAAAATAGAGAATTTTAGTCTCAATGTCAATTTATTATTCGAGTTTGTGAGCCTTTGGTGAGGGTGCTTCGCTTAGCTGATAGTGAAGAAAAGCCAACAATGAATTATATTTTTTATGCCATGGAGAGAGTGACAAAAACAATTAAGGCCAATCTGAAACATAGGCCTTCTTTATACACGTCATATCTTAATGAGAGAAGGGAAATATAACTTTCTTCTCTATTATTTGCAGCTGGGGCATTTTTGAATCCTAGTGTCTATTTTAGACTGGATCTTACTAAGGAAGCTAAAGTTAATATAGGAATGCTTTTAACTATTACAACAATTGTTAGCATTGATGCTATGCAAAAATATTTTAAGCTCATAAATGGAGCTTTACAAGTTGTCTTATGGAGATTTTGGAATGTCGATTGCTATTCGACAAATCAAAAAACTTTCTCCATGTATTAGTTGTTTCTTTTTTCTTATTTGTTGGAAGTTAATTATCACTTTATTTTGTTTATAACAATATTTTTGTTATTTTATAACTTACAGTTTCGTGATAGGATCAATTTAAAATGGTGTTCTATAATTGAAAATGTTTGCAATTATGATTTTAAGTCAATATGTGAGTGCAACAGGCTGTGAATGAAACTGAAATACATTTAAATTTATCCACTCAAAGAAAAGGAATAGATTGGAGCATAAGAGGTTGAATGACTTGATTTTTGTTCATTACAATTTAAAGCTTCGGGAAAGATATTTTATTTTCATTATTATCATTATTAATTTCAATATAATTTTTTAATAATTAAATTTAATTGTTTACTGGCACAATCAAGACGCAAATTAATTATCTCCTTGTCAAGACAAGAGTCAGATCATGGTGTAAGGATTGCAAAGTACTACCGACAACATGCCTATTTACCCAACATAAATTCTTAGTTTTGGATATGGGAACCCAACAGTTGGTGTCCAAGCCAATGCCACAGAATCAGGTGGGGGAGACTCAAAGGGGACATGGTGGAACATTTTAGGACTCAGGTTAGGAATAATGCATTATGGGGTGTACGTGGGGATGCGAACAGGATGTGGCAGGGAGTAGCTCTCGTAGTGAGAGAGACTGTCACTAAACTCCTAGGGGTTTCTAGAAGGCAGGGTAGAGGCCAAATGGAATCCTGGTGGTGGTCTAACTAGGTCCAGGGGGCGGTAAAAAAAAAAGAGAGCATTTAACGATCTGTTGGCAAGTGCAATAGAAGAGGAGCGAATAATTAATAGAGTGAGGTATAAACTAACAAAACAGAAGGCGAAGAAGACTGTCTCAGTGGATAAAGGAGAAGCGTACGAGAATATGTATAAGAATTTGGATACGGTCAAAGGAACACAGAATTTTCAAGATATCGAGAGCTAGGGCACCTGAGACGGCGGATTTTAACCAAGTCTATTGTATACGTGACGAAGGGGGACAGGTACTCATAGATGACCAAGCCATCAAAGGGAGATGGAAGAGGTACTTTTATGACCTATATAACGAAGACATAATGGTCAACATAGAGTTAGGGAAACCTCCCGTGTCGAGACTTTGTTTAAATAGGAACTCATGGGGGATGATCATAAGGGGAGAAGTTACAAAGGTTTTGAGGGAGATGGGGAGCAGAAGGGCTGTAGGACCGGATGACATCCCTATAGAGGCATGGAAGCAATTAAGAGCTGTCGGTATTGAGTGGTTAGTACAGCTCTTTAATGAGATTCTCGTGTCAGCCAAGATGCTGAACGAGTAGAGATTGAGTAGGGTAATCCCCTTGTACAAAGCCAAAGGAGACATTCAACAATGTCAAAACTATCGAGCTCATGAAGCTGTGGGAGAAAGTAATTGAAAAGAGAGTACGGAGAGCGGCTTCTATATCGGCTAGCCAATTCAGATTTATGCCTGGTAGGTCTATGACAAAAGCAATACATCTCCTTCGAAGACTAATGGAGTGCTACAGGGAATGTAAACAAGACTTGTATATAGTTTTTGTAGATTTGGAGAAGGCGTATGACAGGGTGCCTAGAGAACTCATACGGTGGTGTTTGGAGGCTAAGGGCATCCCTAGGTCGTACATCAATGTGATTAGGGATATGTATGAAGGAACGTTGACTAGTGTAAGGACGATAGGAAACGACACGGAGGTGTTTAGTGTTGGACTACACCAAGGCTCGATTTTAAGTCCGTTTCTATTCACATTAGTGTTAGATGAACTTACCAAATATATTCAAGGAGAGATACCTTGGTGAATGTTATTTGCTGACGATATTGTCCTGATGGATGAGACCAAAGAGAAAGTCAATGCAAAGCTGAAACGTTGGAGAGAAGTGTTAGAATCGAAAGGTTTTAGAATGAGTAGGTTCAAGATAGAGTATTTAGATTGCAACTTTTCGGTAGCCAGATGGTACGAGAGGCAGAGGTAGTGATTGACACTGATATCGTATCACAGAAATTGAGTTTTAAATATCTCGGGTCCATCATTCAGAGAGATGGAAATATTGACGATGATATATTACATCGTATTAGGTCTGGGTAGAACAAATGGCGGAGTACCTCAAGTGTTTTATGTGATAAAAAGGTCCCTGTAAAACTCAAAGGGAAGTTCTAAATCGGTGATTCGGTCTACCATGTTATATGGGGCAGAGTGTTGGCCTACGAAACATAGGTATATGCGACAGTTGTTAGTAGCAGAAATGTGTATGTTTAGGTGGATGTATGACATTACCATAAGGGATAGGGTACAAAATCAGGTAGTGAGAGTCAGACTACAGGTAGCTAGTATTATAGACAAGTTGAGGAAAAAAAGGCTAAGGTGGTTTGGGCATGTATGCAGGAGGCCCTCTGATGCTCCTATACGCAGCAGTGAGTTAATAAACCTTAGTAGATACAAAAAGAGGTAAAGATGGTCTTACAAGACTTGAAAGGAAGTAATTAAGAAAGATATGTCAGAGTTGGCCTTCACTAAGGCAGTTACTAGAGTTTGAAAAGTCTGACGGGATAAAATAAGGGTTAATGAGACCATTTAGAGTCCTAATGCCTCATACTTACTACATAGGCAGTATTGCTAGTAGTATATTTTTGGGCTAGGCTGCGGAGAAGTTATAGTTTGGGGAAGATTCTCGCGATGGACTCCTAAAGCTGTAGGATTGTCGCATCCCCAGAAGCGTGCAACGAAGACTGATGGCGACTAAAGAGTTGGTCTTTACAAGGTGTTAGATAATAACATATCTGGTCAACCGTCAGGTATGTTCTTATTGTCTTGTATTATAATTCTATTTACTTAAATTTATCTCTCTGCATCATGATTTTTTCGTCGCATCTACATATGGGTCTACAGGAAACAGTCACTCTACAGTAAGGATACGTACTATCAAACCTCCCCAGACTCCGTTTCACTGCGGGACTTCGGACTGGGTGTGATGATGATGATAATAATGATGAATTGTTTACTAGAAGTCTTAATAATACAAGTAGTTCAACTGATCCAATTTTCATTAATAATATTGATCTTTTGGCAGATTGGATTTTTGAAAAATCGAATTTGGTAAATGTGAATGATTTTAAAGATAATCTTGGATGAGAAAGCATTGGCATGTCATTTGGTGCATTAAATTTGAATAATAATGATGATGAAGATCATCTCAATGATAAAGATTTTGTACCAAATAATCACTGGGGTCAGTGCAATTATAGCGGATATCCTCTGGTTGACGATTGAATTTCGTTCAAAGTTTTTGTTTTTCCTCTTCTATTAATTTTACTTCTATTTGATGTTTATGTTAAATTCTATATATGTAACGTAAATGTTTTTGTTTTTGTTTTAAATTTAAGTTTAATTTCTACTTTATTATTACTTTGTCATGAACTATTTTTGTAAATTATTTAAAGACATTTAATTTTCTTTTTGTTGAATGTTTTGATGCGATTATTATTTATTAAAATAATAAAATTGTATTATTGTAATATTTTAAATACTTTTATTATTCTTAATTTTATATTTGTATGAAAATGATTTTATTTTTATATTAATTATAATTATTATTTATATATGAAATATTTAAAAATTATTATTATTTCATATTAATTCTAATTATTATTTATTATTATAAATTTTAAAAACATAATTGATGTAAACAATAAATTAGTAAAATATACAATACAACTGTACAATATATCAATAAACTATTTTGCAAAATTTAAAAATTTTAAGAACTATTCATAAATTTAAAAAATTATTCAAAACTGTACTCGATATTAACCGTTACCGATTCAGTACTGTACCAAAACTTAATTTGGTACTAATTCCAATACGATATCCGCAACTTTAGTAAGAACAGAGTAATAAGAATAACTGATCTAGTTCCAAATTTCTGGTAGCAATAATCCACAGAGAGTGGAGTATTCAAGGGATGTAGTTCATGTGAATCAAAAATTCGAAAGAAAAATAATAACTAAAAAACTCTATCTGGTTCCTGAATTTCTTGAGCCTAGAAGTACGTAATCCAAGTATAATTTTAGAACTTTCAGATGCACCAAACAGCTCCGACCCCTGTGAATACAAAAATTATAAAAAGACCACAACTGTCTTCTGTCAAAATGTGTTTTGAGGATGGCCCCTTCCCCACCACTAAAGTATTGGACTAATCTCGCAGTTCCGAGCACCTTCTTTCCGCATTATCACCAGTCTGATCTCGGAGTCGGAGCTCAAGTACTACTTGTTTCAAGGAAGAAAGCATCTCTCCCCAAAACCCCACAAGAGAATGACGTTTTCTCCTTATTTTTCATAAAAACACAGGGTCTAGCTCGTTCTTCCTCCAACCAGTGGAAATAAAGGACAGAACAGTACAGGAACCCAATGGAGGAGGAGATCAGGGTGACATCAGAGGAGATACAAAACTCACAAATTACGTACACCAGTCTACTATCAAGACTGCACAGCTAGCCTCTGAAGATGCTCAAAGAAGACTTGAAGGCTCACATCATCTGTAAATATCACATCTGAACCCGCAGCCATCTCAGGGGCATTATTGTACGTAGCTGAAGGGTTCAACTTTGCCAATAAGAACCTAGCCTGCTCGGCAAGACATATAATTACAAAACCATCAGTAAAAGAAACCTCAGTAGCAAAATATCAAAAGTTACTACCGCCATAGAGCAACAGCACCTAAACAAGGCACAAAAGCAGGGAATAGTAATTCCCATTAGCGAATCACCATAAATTAGAATAAATTAATCACTGCAAGAACGGATAATTTCGGGAAAATCCATGACATATTGATTTTGGAGGAACAATGAACATGGAGACTATTGAACTGCAACAAGCTAGAGGTGGAAATAGCCAGGTTTAAATTGATTAATACTGACCTGAGATCCATGCTGATCACAAACCACCAATCTGGGAACGGGGAAACGATCCCTGATGATCATAGCAGCATCATCTTGTGGAGCTTGCAATAGTTGAGCAAATGCCTGTTGCAAAAAGATAACGGAATGACTCAGGAAGTACAAAAAATAAAAGAACTTGAATCATATGACAACAATTAGAGAATCGAAATGAAAGAAGAAAGGAAAAGAGCACTTTCTAGTTAACAAAGACAGATGGAAGTCATTAAAACCATTTAACCAGGCATTGGAGATTGACTTGTAATCATGCAATGCTTCACAGATGTTAAAGAAAATAACTAGAAGTTTTCCATTATCACAAAGATATTTTATCGTCATGATCAAAGAGCATTGCATTTCTAAGCAACACAGGAAGGAAAATAGGTACTAGGGTAGCATTTCCAGTATCTATGATGCATTGATCCAACTATCTATTTCATTTATGCACGCCTTACATGTTTGTCTATCAGATAAGAATTTTCTTTTATTAATGCAGATGATTGGCAGGACCAACCTTCTATGATTTTCGATTGTTAAATAAACATATTGAAGAGATGCCAAGAAAACATACAATGTGGAAGTAAGGAAGAAGAAGATGATGATGAAACAAAAAGAGTTACTAATAATTTTTTTGGTTAATTTTGGAGATTAAAATCAGCATAAAAGCCAAATGGAGAATTAAAACCTAACTAGCCTGAATGCAATTTGTGAATGACAATCCTGCTTTTCATCAGGGACAGATTTATACATACTTGGTGTTCTGGCTGATTCTGATAACCCATGTTACGCCACTGTGCTATTGTCATTCCATGGAACACTACAACACTGAAATACGAGTCTAACAAGAGAATCCGATCGGCTGCAATTGAAGCAACATCCAATAAAGCAGGTTGTGGAAGTGAATTAAATGAATATGATATAAGTGAAGGTTGAATCATGACTGCAGCATTGGTAATATTTTCTCGGTTTAACAACATGCGGAAATAAGCTGTCTCATCTGGGCTGTTGTTAAAAACCTACCAAATCAAACAAATAACTTTCATATACCACATGGAGAACAAAATAAGAAATGATAGGAGAGAACATATAGGACATTAGTACCTGTACAAATTGGGATCGTCGTAGATTAAACATAAACTGAGGGAACAACGAAAAACAAGGGTTCAATGTAAACGATGATGGGTCATCCTTCCGGTATTCACCAAATTTGGAACAGACGCGAATCAGGTTCCTATCTAACCAACGGGTGGCATCAAATCCTTCCTGATGAACAGATTGCATAGATAGAGAAGATTGAAATAATTAACTTTAACACAATTAATAGAAGAAATGAAAACTTTACATATGCTTGCACTGCAGCAAAGCCAAATGAGTTGTTAAGCTTCTATGGATTATACAACAGCCAAAACAAAGTAACTCCAAGAAATTGTCTAATTGCAAGCATGGGTGACTTTTTAAATCATCAGTCCACACACATTAACCAAATGGGAGGGATGCATCAATTGCAGAAAATGTGTATAAAGAATTAAGCAAGGCAGCGAAAATTAACAGCTGTAGCAACCTCTATCTCCATTTTCAGGGATGCTAATCTTGCCATTACCACAGCAGCAGTCTCCTGGTCAAAACCTTGTACTAGTTCCTGAAAAGAACCAAAATCCCCAGTCAAACTCACCGATGACAAAGAAAATGGCACACAGAATGTATGAAGTATACTGAAATATTGTCCACCCTTTCAACAACATGCATGTCATTCATCATTTTGAAGCTTTTCAAAATATTTCTCTTTAAGTTATTCAATTTAATTGCAAATTATCAAGGTCCAGTAACTTAAATGGGAGAAGCCACACTGTCATATCAACAGACCAATAGCTAAGGGCTTCATTAAGAGCATAAAAGACGAGAAAATTTTGAAGGATTACAAAAAAGGTAATCTTCATGCATAACACAAAGTTTCAAATTACACGATTGAGATCTCAGCCAGTTCTTGGGTAAATAGGTGATTAAGGCAAGGGGTTGCTTCTTTAAAGATTGATGCATGTGAAGCCCTATAACCCTACGTGAATGAATATAGATAACTGGCTTGCATGGGAAAGAATATAAGTAAGAAGTAAACTAACCTCTGTGCTAACAGCACTATCTATCCATCTTCTTGTAATGGTTGTGACTCGAAGTAAGGTATGACCTTCAGGGTTTTGAAAACTGTAATTAAAGAAATAAAAGGTTAAGATTAATAGCAGAACATGTACCATGTCAAAGAGAAGCAGATGTACTTCTTACAGGTTGTACATATATCTACAGAGGCAGACTTAACATCTGGTATACCTCGTAAGGAACTGTATGTATAACTGTGCATTTGCAGTTCCAGGAGTATTTGACCTTTCACTGGAAGACAGATCGAAGAAAACAGTTAGACAAGTACTCTTATCCAGACCACATATCTTCCAAGTTGAGGTATTCCCCTCGCCAATAACTGTGTCTGAAACATTAGGCCCTTTCTGCATCATTTTCCAGTGCAAACAAGCAGAAGTTAATTAGATCTTCATTAGATAAACACCATAACCCATCATATATAAGTGCATTTTCATTAAAATTGAAAGAAGTTATGAAAAGGCAAAGAGCAAAATTAACCTTCTCCAAGGATGAGCAAGGCCCAATAACTCCCTGAATTTTGATATCCTTGGAGCAGTTAATCTCCAGTGCTCCACTGCAAACAAATAAAAGATAATTAACAGCCAAACGCAATAAAAAGAAAAATAAACAGAGAGAGAATGGATTCTCAAACATAATATCTGGATGATCGATGAGAGAAACACCAAACATATCCCAATTTTCTCAAAGCTCACAACTGTAAATTTAAGACATTTAAGTGGAACATATTGGAACTCAATCTGAAGCCAGCAATTCATTAACGGAATTAGCAAATAAGCATGAAATGATTCATTGAACTTGTCAATGCCTCACAATTGCTAAGGCTAGTAAATTTCCAAGGCATCAGTAACTTATGAGAGTAGAAAACGACACCAAAAGAAACATTACAATCATTGATAATATAGCTTCTCATATTAGAGTCACCAATAGCACACTGTACAAACCAAGGTCACTGATCTTCAGCAAGATTGACCATTAGTGGGAAAAAAAGGTACAAGAGCATAATTGAAATTAAATTACACAATAAACTGACAGGCCTCCAGTTAAGCTTTCCTACTTAAGACAAAAGAAAAGAGACTAAAATGATAAGAGGAAAAAAAACAATTCCTAAGGTTGATACTGGAGGGCTGCTATTTTTTATTTCTGTTTTATTACTTGTTTGTTTTGGCATTAGCAAGATTCTAGAACGCTGAGGTGGCATGGTTGTTAGGGAAGGGCGTCAGGTCAAGGAATATTGAGCTGACAGAGGGGTGTGAAAAGGAGCAGGCAACAATGTACTAGGAATGAAAATGTCTAAGGAGAGAATGGCAACTCTTGGATGTTGCCTGTAAGGTCCTCCCTACTGATTTTCATCTGAATAAAAGACCTAGACTTTAACCATTTCTCTTCTGCTTTACTAGAGACCTAACATAAACCTAGCAATTTAACTCTTACTATACTTTTGTCAGCTTTGAAAAATTACAATTTCAACACCACCAAGGAACATAATACATAAAAGGCGAAAGAGAAAAGGGAATATCCATATTTGATACTTACTTGAAGCAAAGACCAAGGGCTTGTTCACCATCTTCAAATACACGCTTGAAAGAGTCTTTAAATACAGAATGCCCAAAACTTTCTGACAGAACAACTAGGCCACCAGTTCTTTCAACTGCAACCTTCATTTCAGCTACACCAACCTAGAACAGGCATCTTCAATCAATGATATAGTCTAGTTGACATCAACCAAGTCTCTTACAGTGGGAGAAAAATAGTGAACTTGATTTCCAGTTTCCTCCTCAGATGGAAGACGTTGGAAATTTTACCAATAGCAACGCAGTGAGATACCAACAACTACAATTCATAACTACACTATTCGGTTCAAATAATTCCTGATGTTACTAAGAGAACAAGCTCATGAACTAAAAGCTATGAGGATTGTGAGCAAATTTACCCATACTGAGAAATGAGCCTAACAGAATAAGAGCTCGCTTGAAATTCAATCATAGCTTTTAAAACTAAACATTGGAAATTAGGAGATAGAAAAGAACCCCCAACATTGGGCTTTAGATCTCAAAATTGGCTGTATTTGGATCCTCATTATTTCAATAGCATAGCTTCAAAAACATATATTCCTCCGGCTGATCAAAGTCACATTCCTAATTGGACTTAACCAGTAGTTCATACTATGGAGATTGGTTGCTTTGTCAAATCAACAAGCAAAATATGGACATAATTATAACACAAGAAACTAAATAAGAACCTGATCCAGCGCAGATGCAAAAAGGTCCAGAACATGACCCTGGTTGACAAGCTGCTTCGCAAGGCTATCATAAAACTTGACAGCTTTCTTGAAATATGGTGCAGCATCCTTGTCAAGATCCTTGTGTGAACGCACAGGATCAGACAAATCTTTTGATACGATCTGCAAAATTCAAGAATGAAAATTACCTTAATAATTATTGTAAATATACATGAGTGAAACAGGAGAATGCTCAACATGAAAAATAAAAGCCAACACTCAAAACCATGTCCTAACTTAATCTAAAATTTGAACATAACACTGAAAATTATAATACTATCAAAAATTTCAATTTGAAGACATGGAGAGGAATATGTGAGGGCATAGAATATATAGTTCTACAGAGAACAGGCAACACTCTTAAATCTGAAAAAAGAAAAGGTTAACAAAAAGTTCCTGATCTTGGCATAAAAACACAGTTATTCACACCAATTACCACATACTGTATTAAGAAGTAACACCAAACCAGGGTACTTCTCACACCAAAATAAGTTATATGAGCAAATAAAAAGATCTTCACTGGTTCCAGACCAACTAAAACAGCATAAGTCAGAATGTGATAGCTAAATCCACAGAAATTTGTTTTCCCCTCGGCAAAGGTAAGCATCATTGGCTACAAATTCTCCGGTAGTTACATTACTGCTATCACTTAAAAATACTATGCCTATTAACCTCACGAAGTATAACAAGAATCGCATTTAAAATGGGAGCCAAAAGGTAATACCGTGCCAGGCCCTTCTGTGCATGGACCACCAACCAAAGCTATAATTCGAGCCCCTGTTCCAGGCATACAAGCTCCAAGCAACCCTGCTGCCACACTCAATGCCACTCCTGTGCACCTCAAAGCCCGAGTGCCTGGTGACACCGGCCATTGATCCGTTTGCAACTCATCCAAAAGCTACAATTAAAAAATTCACACAAGTTCTCTTCACTCACTAATCCCTATAGACACCAAATTAACAACTAGTTAAAAGGTAAACCAAAATCGCACCGAATTGAGTGTATATTCGCAATCAGAAGCAGGCAACAAGAACCGGGTCACACCCAAATCCGGAACCCCATTTTGCATCACTTTTTGTTGTTGGTACCCAGCGGGGAGTCTTCGACCCGGGAGGCCAAGTCCCAGTTGCTCAATGATCTGATCCTTGGAAATCTCCTTGTTGCCTTTAAAAACATAAACCTTGGACATATCCGAAAACCCCAATTCATGAACATGAGCTTGAGTCCCAAACGTAACGAATCCAACGAGGGCGTTATCAGGCAACAAGCCGATAGCGCGCTTCAACGCCGATTTAACAAACCCAAACTCCTCTTCGATCATGCACGTGTCCAAAACGAACACAAAAACAGGAGACGGCGAAGAGGGCGGGTGAGTCGCGTCGGGATGAATGGGGTTGTTGGGATTGAGATTAGGGTTAGGGAGCGTGTACTGCACGGTGGTGTACTGCGGGTAGAGCTCAGCGGGGAGGTTGGTGGCGGAGATCATGGAGTAGTGGGGAGGGAAATGGTTGCGCTGGAAGCAGAAGGGGCAGATCCAGATCTTGGCGGTGAAATCGACGGTTGCGAAGGCGTTGAGGATGGCCGAGCATGTTTTGCAGCGGAGCGGTACGTAGGGGAGTGTTGGGATGTCGGGATGGTGGCGGATCGGAGAGATGCAGGCGGCGAGAGGGATAACGCACTTGCTGGCTTCCACCTTGGTGCGCGGCCACAAGTTCCACGTCATTCGGACTCCGTCGATCCCCTCAGGATCGGTGTTCGCCATCTCCGACATGGTGCTTTCGATTTCGTTGGTGTTGTTTCTTAAGGTCTAATTAGATTGTTGATTTGAAAACTAACGCGATCGGAATTGGAAATTCAAATTGCAATTGAAATGTTTTTTTCCAAATTTTTCGTTAATCTTTTCGGTCAACTGAAAGGCGACCCCCAGGAGAGGAGAGGAGAGAAGAGAGGAAGAGAAAGGGGTCACCGCCAAGTAGAGAGAGAGAGAGCGCAGAAGAGAGAGACTGTGGGAGGAATTTGCCTTAGGGAGGTAAAAATAAAATACATAATCTTACCAGATTTGGGAGTTTCCATCTAATCTTTAAAAAATGAAAATTAATTAATCCCCTAATTAAGTTTAAGATCTAAATATGGTTTAGGTGTGGACTAAGACTAACCGATAAGAAAGAAGACTACCTCCATCCTAATTAGACTTGCATATGAATCGGGATGTGTTTAAATTTAGTAAAATAAATCCATTCTCATACATTTTATTTTATTTTTAAATTCAAACTCAAATTTTTATAAAACTCTAAATTAAGTTCAATACATGATTTCCTAATTTATCGTACGGCTATCTATTTAAAAATAACTGGATCATAATTATCGTTATCATTCAGTCCGAAGTTTCGTAATAAAGTAAAATTTGGAAAGATCTGCTAATAGTAACCTTATTTTTATATAATAAAAAAGCTATTTTAAGTAAACCTATAAATGTGACAATATAAGAATGATATAATTTTTAACGAAAATAACACAAAAATATTATGTCAGATAATTTCCTAATTTTCAAAATTATTTATAAATTGATAATAAAGACTTGGAAGCAGCACAGCACCGTATCCGTGGCTGAAAAAGAAATCAAACCAATACTCTTTTCATTTTGGGGTATGTTGGTCATTTAGGATTCTCTCTGTTCATGATTTCCTCAAATCAAACACATTATTTCACAAATACTAATGAAATCTCACTCTCTTGAGTATCAAGTAGGCCTGAATCTAAAATCTCACACAGCCACAGTCTCATCCTCTATTCCCTCTCTATATTCCAATAACGCCGTCGTGACGCCAATTCCTCCTTTTTCCGCCCAAATCGCCGTCGTTTGATTCCTTAACATTTCGTTGTTCCAAGTCTCCACAGTTCTAGGGGTTGTGATTTCATATTTTAAGCTTTTACTGGCCTTTAGGGTGAGAGCACAATCAATCTCGATGCGATACGATTCCAAGGTGACGTCATCTCTCAGGTGATACTCTCCTGCGCTTTCCTTTCCTTTTGTAATTTAATTATTGAACAAATGTAGTTTCTATTTTGAGACCTCGTGCGACCTCATTAAATACGTGCAAAGCTTCACAAGCTTGATTTGGGTTTGGATTCAGGGGAATCTAATGAGTGGTAATGTGCCACATTGTTTAGGTTTTCGTGTTTCTGATCTTTCAAACAGCATGCTGCTCTAGGATAATTTAAACTGGAACGAAGTTCTTGCTTCTTGTTTCTAGTATTATTTAGAGATCTTGTTCGGGTATCAAGCAGTAAATGAGATGCTGTTCTTTCTAGCAGGAGCTTTTACTGTTGGGTTCTTAGTTAACAGTTCTGATCTCGGCTTGTCTACCCAAAAATGGATGTTGTGTTGGATTTAAGATGCTCTCTTAAACAATTTGTCGTTTTATGTTGAGATCAAATGTTTCTTTTTTCTCGTCTTGATTGGTATATCAGTAAAAGGACTGAGTTGGATGTTCTTTGGCTTTTTGTGTTTCCAGGTGATCTGTTATTGCTCTAGATTACATCATGTTCTGGAGAGATCGGGAGAGGGATAAAAAGGATACAAATGGTGGACCACCCTGTGGTCAAGTTCGAGTTCTTGTTGTTGGTGACTCGGGTAAGTTCTTCATTTTGCTTTTTAATGTGCTTCTGCTTAGATTAGGGGAACCATGTGAGATTTTAAACCATAGAAATGCAAATCTGGCGGATTCATCTTATATATGCCTATTATCTAAGAATTCTGATAGATGAATGATATATCACACAGATTACTCTTTTCCAGTGTGGAACTTGTACAATCTAACTAATGGAATGTCTGTACTTGGGTCTTGGATTTATGCATTTCAATTGGTTGAATACCTATAGCAGCACAAATTTGCAAATGACACTTACATGTCTTGATAACACCAGACAGTGTTTTTCATGGCTCATAACTTGTTCAACAATTAAATGGTAACTTTTTTATGTAATTCTTTGTGGTCACTTGCTATACAAATAGCAGAAGCCTAAGAGAAAAGCAATGATCTACTTCCAGGATATTTTCGATGCTCTTGCACCAAATTAAACTATTTTGCCTTTTGATGTGAATTTAAATTTTAATTTGAATGTTTATTAGGTGTGGGAAAGACATCACTCGTTCATTTGATTGTCAATGGTTCTTCCATCACTCGCCCCTCTCAAACAATTGGATGTACAGTTTCTGTGAAGGTAAGAGATTCTGTTCATCAGGTTGCTAAAAAGTGTTATCAATTTTCATGCCTTGACTAAGTTCTTGCAATCAATTTCATCCAGCACATTACTTGTGGTAATTCCAGTAGCTCGTCAAGCAGCATCAGGGGTGATTCTGAAAGAGATTTCTTCGTTGAACTTTGGGATATATCTGGACATGATCGATATAAAGACTGCCGGTCTCTATTCTATTCTCAAATTAACGGTGAGCTCCAAATCTTCTTCCTGGCTGGTTATTGTTATTCACATTATACAAAGTTTACAAAAATTTAGGTGGACTTTTGCCTCCCTTGGAGGCCATACACATACTTGCTGGTAGACTATGGCAGCAGATGTTATTACCAGTTGCATTAGGCATGCATTTTCCTTGTGAACTATGCTGTTGTTGCCTATTCAGTGATGAGTGGATTTGGGGGTTTCTCAAACATGAGCTTCCTAATAGATATTATCTCTTCATTGCTAGACATTGGTTAACCATTGTATTGGACACTTTCTTTTGCTGGTTCAATAGAAAGTTGCCTTTCATTTTAGTGAGGGTTGCTTTTAGAAAATAGCTAAGAGAACTCATTCTACTTTTTGAAGTTGGACTATTGCAGGTCCTCCAAATACTTATATCTGGATGTGATATTCATCAGTTTGTTTTTTCAGCTTAACTGTTTAACATCTTAAAAAATAGTGTTATGCAATCACATTTTGTCCAGCAACATCTAGACGATTTGCTTCTGTTTCCTTAAATATCGCAACTTTCATACCTTATGCAAGATGTTACCTCTGTGATTGATTGCTTATGATTCTGTTTTGATTCCACAGGTGTCATATTTGTGCATGATTTATCGCAGAGAAGGACCAAAACAAGCTTGCAAAAATGGGCATCTGAGATTGCAGCAACCGGAACATTTTCAGCTCCTCTAGGTTCTGGCGGTCCTGGTGGTCTTCCTGTCCCTTTTCTTGTTATTGGTAACAAGGCTGATGTTGCTGCAAAGGAGGGTACAAGAGGAAGTAGTGGAAATCTTGTTGATGTTGCTCGCCAGTGGGTTGAGAAGCAGGGTTTGCTTCCATCTAGTGAGGAGCTGCCATTGACTGAGAGTTTCCCTGGTGGTGGAGGCCTCATTGCAGTAAGCCTTTGAGATCATAATGAAAAGAAAATGCAATTTATTTTTTGAGAACTAGAATGATCCAATTTTGGAATATTCTTCTATATCAGGGAAGCTAGTTTTTTTTTTACTCGGCAAAAATGCTAGTTTATTTCTTTTACTCAAATCATTAGGTAACTAGTGTACTTGAGCACTTTTACATCTTTTTCCTGAAGCACTGAAAAATAACTTGACCATTCCTTGGGACTTTGATCTAATAACTCAACCTAAATTCATAAGATTGAATCTGAAACATAATAAATGCATATATTTGCTTAGTGTCATAACTGGTAATGATTTGAAGGATATTGTTATGGATATGCGTAATAGATGAATTATTTTAAGTTTTTTACTCCTTAATGTTAGATATAATTGGCATGCTAATCTGTCTATTAAACATGGACAGGCTGCCAAAGAAGCAAGATATGACAAGGAGGGGGTGATAAAATTCTTTCGATTGGTTAGCATTCTCATCTAGCACATTGCTTTTCTACTGTGGTTTTTGTTGCTATTCTTGCAAGCTGTAATCTCTTTGGTACATTCTTTCAGTTGATACGAAGAAGATATTTTTCGGATGACTCTTCTACACCAAGTATGTGGTCATCGTCTTCTTCAATTCAGGGACCAGGACATCGTTTGGATGACGATATAAATGAGGAAGATCATCTGTACAAGAATACAAGGTACTCGTACTGCCAATTTCACTTAATTATGCTTCCATTAAGTTTTGACTTGCTAAAAGAGTTGCTTCTGGTTTCGGGAATCTCTGGTCTAGTCGAGATGTTTTGGATTTACTTTGTGGAGTACTTTTGTTAATATGTTATGAGTTTGTAGCTTTGAACTGATGATTGTCTAGTGTGCTATGATTCAATATGGTTCACATTCTCAATGTACTTTTAAAGTCGTGTTTTGCTTTTGAAACATCACATGAAAGCTTTTTTTCGTGGACTGCAGCTTAGCTAGTAATGCTTACAAGTACAACACTCTTCCTCCACTGCCAGCTCAACGCAATTTGACCCCACCTCCCACACTATACCCTCAACAGCCAGTTTCTGTAACTGAGAATTACAGCTTCCCAAGATTTTCACTGTCTGGTTCACAAGAAATAAGCAGTACTGCCCGATCAAAACGCTTGGATATTAATGTCTAGTGAGCTTCTTATCTCAGGCTTTGCTCGATGCACCTTTGCTCGATTATTGAATTTTTTTCACGCTGTATATGAATTGATTCCATTCTTTTTTGTTTCTGGCTTGTTGACTGAGTCATCGATTATTGTTTCCACATTTTGCTCTCTGTAAGGAGCTTCCTAGGTTACAGTTTGGTCACAACCTACTTGTACATCGATTGATACCTGAAGGCAAATTACTTGGAATTACGGCTCGTGCTAATGTTTTATGGTTGGATTTGTTTCTGCCATTTGATGCATCAAAACTAAGACCAAAAGAAAGGAGGAGAAAAGAAAAATAAGAGCAGATATAGATAAAGAAAACAAAATCAGTATCAATTAGTTCTATTGATAATTTCCTAGCTGCTCAATTTTTTAAAACATGATGAAAACAAACTTGGAACCTCTATGCCTATTTTTATCTCCTAAGTTGCATCTTGTGCTGACTTCTGAACAACTTGTCCTGCAAAGTATCTGGTACTTTTGGTGCATTCTTCTGTATCTGATTGCATTTGCTTCTATATTTGCACAATTGATACCTCAGTTTCGTAATATTATTTACTGCATATCTGCTCAAAAATTGGCAACCGGTGATGAATGAATCTTCTTGGACCATAGAGCACTTCTTGAATTATGTTTGCAATCATTTTCTCCCCCTCCTGAGTGCATGGCCATCCTATTATGAGATCCATATATGGCATCCACTCTCCTGCTTGGCTTCCTTCATCTTTTTCCTGCTCGTTGCTGCTGTTCCCATTTTGTAATGGCCATGCTGTTTTCACGTGCTTTTTTTCCCCCGTCTCTCTGCTCATCTTTGCCTTGTGCATATCTGCTCAGCCCATCTGCTCAATTAACATAGAAAACATTGGCATTTTTAGCTAATTTATTACGGATATATGTTTACTCTCCAAGTTCCTAAGAAAAACTTTAAAAAATCAGTCTCTCCTGCATGAATTTCACACTAGCCAAAGTTCGGTCGTTGGAAGTACTTCCAAGACATAAACGCAGAAACAGAGAGAAGTAAATAAAAGGGAAGTTAAGAAAGGAAAATACGATGATTTTCTCACCGTCCAAACAAGAAGTTGCTGCCGTCTACACTTGGAAGAGAACGGCAATAAGAATAGGAAACCAGTAAAAGGGTTTGTTTACGTAGAAGTTGCACCCAGAAGAGGGACAGTATTATGGAGCTTCAGTCCTTGTACGTGCTGATTCCAGATTCCAAATTCCAAGCCTATATCAACAGATGCACATAGAGACCGCCACTGTAGGGTACCCTAGAATTTCCCTAAACTGGTAATTTCATTTATTTCCTTTTTAAAGAGGGTTTATGATTTGTCTCTCTCAATTACGTTAGATCATAACTAAAGATATTATGTACACTAGGTTAAATTAATTATTCTTTTCTGTATAGGTAACTGACTTGGTATGACCTAAAAGGAATTCGAATTAGTAAGAATTGCGGTTTACTAATTGCATTGCATTAGGATTTAATCACTAAAGGTGTCCAAGCCTATATTGTACTATAGTAATTGTTTCCCATAGATGTGACAGCTATAAGTATGCAGACAAGCCTTAACTGTATTTTATGTCGGAGACGAGGAATTTTTCTCGTGATCTAAACGCTCGGTTTAATGCTGCTTCTGTCGGTTCGCCACTGTTAGTACCTGTCGTCGTCATTGTTGACAATCAATCTCAGGTTTTGATCTAAGTTATTTTGAAGCATTTCTTTGAGAATTAGTTAATTGGTCTAATTCTCTATATTGAACACCTCTCTCGTTTGTGCTGCTTCTGTCTATTGATGCATGCCATCCATTCCAATGCATATTTGGTTTATCTTCTGTGCAAAAAAAAATTTAAAGGTTTAATATAAACCTGCCAAATTCGGTTCATACATATGAACTGTATAACAAAAAGCGAGCCAATTTATTCTTCAACGGTCGGTTTTTCCTTAGCCGTAACCAAGAAACATCTGTAACTCTATTTCTTCACCTTCTTCTTCAATTTTTATCCAAACAGCCTTCATATTTTCATCGACACACGGTTATGTTCAATGTTGGAAATGGTTCCATGTCCAATCAAACTCGTCCTCTTCAATAACTCTTTAGATTTGTACTTTTCACTACAAGATATCAGAGAAATACGGACGGACAAAACCGATACTAAATCTAAATGTTCCGTCAGTATTAATATTTGACAAAATTTAACGACGGACAATAGCATCGTTAATACGGGTGTTGTAAACTTTAACAATGGAATATTCTGTTGGTAGAATATACTGACGGATAAAAAGAAACCATCGATATATCGGCATAAGTATACTGACGGATTAACAAAAACAGTTGGTAAATAAAACGAATAATTTACCGACGATATACAATGTTCCGTCGGTAATATCGAAATATTTTCCCGACGGTATCCATATTCCGTCGGTAATATTTGAACATGCTTTTTTATGGTTTTCTCTAATCTGTCAGTAATTAGAAGTTAGATTGTTTTTTAAAAATCCCTACATTAAATTTTGTTTGATGATCTTATAAAAAAATGCATAATTTCAACAATTATGAATTATCTGTACATATTAAATTAATTTTTTATATATTAAACTTGTTCAAACAGAAGTTGATTGGTAATATAAAGTTCAAAATTTGTTAAGTGATAATAAAAACACTAAAGTTTACGTAACATATCTTTGTAATTGAAAGCAAATGACTATAACAATCCTAATGTCCTGGTGATGGAGGGTGCTCAAAGGAGCTACCCCTTCCTTTCAGTTGCTCCAGCTCCTGTCTCATTTGAGCCATGTGGTCTATCAATGTATGCCCTGTGGCCCAAAACTCGGTGACTTCCGACGATTGTGGTTGTCTGGTAGGCGTTACTGTACTGAATATGGAGGACTGCGAATAAAAAGTATTCGCAAATGAATCTAGCCCAAATATCCATCCATGACGGTCCTTACCACCGACAACATCAAAATACGTCTGGGTCTCATCAACAGGTTATTCCTCCTGATACTGTCGCCGAATGGTTTGCTGTATTTGATCCTATTAGAAACCAATGTTTACATTAGTAAGAGATTATTCACAATCGTAAAACCAAATGATTATAAAAGAAATAATAATAAGGCATTAAGTTCGCATACATTCAGTTCTCTACATTGACTGTTGACAAATGTCACATTGTCACGCTTCTTGGTGTGGGTATGCAAAAATATCTGAGTAGGTGTAAGAGGAAGACCCAAAGACTTTTCCTGCATATTTAACCTAAATATTTAGATGCGAACTATATTTAATAAAAATTCCAGCAGAGTTTTCCCTAATTTTATGATATGTCCCCCTTTTGATTAAATAAAAAAACTCAACACAGTCATATATGTCTTCAGGCATTTATATCATTACCATTATCTATAATACAACAAAGTAGAACATGTACAAAATAAGTGTGAATACTTACAAGTCTCCGTGTATGTTCATGGTGGGTTATTGATCCTCCCGTATGTATGGGAAAACTCTCTCCTCCCGGACCTCTACGTATGTTGGTAGAGTTACGCCCTGAGACTGTCATTGTCGCAGGGCTTCTCTAATACTCCTACCATCGACTCCATATTTGCTCCGAAATAAAACGCGGTCATACACTAGCCTTGTGTATCGCACCAATGAAGTCGCGATAACGTGTACGAGCTCACCTCTCTTATAGTTTATATATACTGGCGTTGATACCAGAATCCCAAAAAAATTCTTCCTAAAATAAGAAGAAAATTTTTTGAAGTAATATCATGTAATAATATTTATGTAATTAGTGTATATAAAGCGATATAAAACAAAACTAAATGTGTCATGACCTGGTACCACATCAGACCCATAACAACCGCCGCATACCTGGGCTAAGAACACTCACGATATCCTTGATCCGACGATGCAAGGCTAACTGAATATCTATTCTTTTCTGTAGCTGAGTTTTAAAAAATCCCAAAAAGCTACAAATAATTTCAAACACACTTCTATATTCACTTCCAACCACAACTTCAGGATTTTAAAGTCTACTAAAGGCAATCTCAACAATAGTATCAAAAGATTCATACATAAAGTCATTTATAAAACTCAAGGCAATCAAAAGTTAACTTACAAAATCATAAAGCTTATCTACTTAAACACAGTTCATGGGCTACTAGACAACAAAAGTAAAAACTAAGAAACTACCCATGTGTAGTAATAGCCCGAAAATGTCAAAAGACCCCTACGATCCACTTAAAGCTTTAAACTCACTAAACTAACCTGCATGGTTGGAAAGCGGAGGGGGTGAGTACACTAGATACTCAGTGAGCAAGAAAAATATATATCACAAATAGAATTCGATTCATACCAAGACGGTGTAGATAACCTATAAAGTGAATATACATGACATAAAAACACATAGGCCTAGCCTATGCCTCAACAATACTGGCTAGGAACCATATAGGTATAGCCTATTAAATCACTCATCCGGTAAATATAGGTTTTAGCTCCAGTGCACAAAAGCATAAAAACATCATATGTATAAGTCAAATATCGATGGGAAAACCAATATCAGAATAAGCCAAAACAATCATGTGCGACATCACTAATTAACCAAACTAATGTGCACACCCACTGATACTCAGTGTTGGCTCGACTTTTATCCATGGTGAGCCCGGATTATGGTTGACAAAAGCATCATGACCCTAGGTGATGACCTTGTCGATGTCCAGATCTTAGGTGCGAAATCATTCTCGAGTCCCGTAGAAAGGTGTCGATACGACGACTCGATTTTTATGTACCAACGTCAAGGGTACAATAGTTGTTTAATCAGTTGTACCCAGCACACGATTGGCCAATCGTTTTGTCACCAATCATAAAACAAATCATGTCCAATTATTAAGTATACAATCAAGTAAGGCACCATGTCTTTATTTATCAGTCCAACCGATAAAATAAAACCATGTCATGGCTCTAAGCTAAAAGAGAACAAAAACATGCAGCATGCAGGACTCGATTTTGCATATGTAAATTCTAAAACATTATCTCATGAAATAAAAAGCCATCTTTTGCACTCCAAATGCAAAGTTGTTTTAAAAAGTAATTTCAGAAAATAAAACGTTGTCCTTTACTTTTCAAGTTCAGATTGGTGGAAAACAAAATCATTTCTCAAAATACATAATAAAAACATCAGCTGTACTCCAAGTACAAAGAGTTATTAAAAAGAATGTCATTTATGAAATATCTAAGCATATTAGCATCCATTTGAAATTCAAGTCTACCATACGTTGCCTAGATTCAAAATTCACTTACAAGTTATTATACTTGTCTTAGGATGATCTAATCCTATTTGAGAAATATGGTTTCCCAAACTCACCTAAAAAAAGATATATTCTCTCTTAACTTCGACAATCCTCAGTACGAGCTCCCTAATTCACAGCTCCCTAGCCTTTATACATAAAAAGACATACGATGAAATTACTACTTAAACATAAATTTCATATTTATACACTATCACATTAGCTTCTCTTTTGCATTTTCTAAGGCATTTAATGCCTTTAATCTGAAACATAATTGAGCACATCTTTATCCAAGCATATTAGGCCATAATTCATCAATCTAGGCAACATTTCATGTTTATTCTAAGTAAACATGGAAGTGTTTTCCAATGTATACCATTATAAAGCCCTAGATCCTAAGCCAAGTTCACTTAGGCATTTTATCAAACACCTGATGTGCATGAATTTCAAGTCACATTTCTAAGACTTTATCACAATAATTCATGCTTCTATCATGTCATATAGTAAATGCTTTCAATCAATGACACATTCCACCACTACATTCCAATCAATCTTTATCATTTAAGCTACATTTTATCAATTGTACAACTCATTACATTAATCCACCTCTTCTCCATCATTTTGACATAACCTTAACCAACACACATCTTCTCCATTCTTCATAATCAATTCATATCATACATGTATAATTCACACCATAGAATTCACTTAGACCATCAATTTCAAAACGTATTCAACAATTCACAAACTTTTACCTAAAGGGGAAAATTTCGATTTTGAATTGAAGAACCCTCTCTATGACACATTTCATTCATCTAAACCATGTTTCATGCATATTCAATCATGGAGAAGAACATATCTTAACACCAAACTCAAAATCATAATGTAGAGAGAGATGAGATAAAATTTACCTAAACTTTCCTTTAATGATATCTTCAAATCCTTTGAGATTTTCTTAAATCTAATAATAGATTTTAGTTCCTTGACACCAATTTATCTTAGAACACCTTGGTTGAGGTTGAAAAAATAAAAAAGAAGGTTGAATTTTCATGATGGACAAAACTGCCTCTTCTTCATCTCTTCTCTTTTCTTTTCCTTTCTTTCAATTAAAACAAAATGTCTTATGTAACACCCCACTCCCGCATGACCCGAACCCGACATCGATGGTGATATCCGAGTTTGTACCCCGCAAGGGTTGCGTGCTACATCACTTAGTCAAAAACTCAGTATGAATTTTTTTCTTAAGCTAGAATTTCGATTTGGACATTCCAAAAGCAAACCACATTACACTATGATCAATCTCTTTTGCAAACCTTTTGCCAATCGGTAAGTTATACACACCAAATATATTTAAATACACTAAATACAATACTTTACGGAAAATACAATTCAGTGCAAAAAGAAAAAGACACAAGGTAGACGCGAACTGATCCCGACTTCTAGCTTCCCTTGTTGCAGTAATTATACTCCCGTTTACCTAATGAGGTATTCTTCTGGGTCCTGAAAAATAATTAAAAATTTTAGGTGAGTTTTGCGAACTCAGTGAGTGACCATCATCGATGGCTCACCCAGTCACACAACATAGTGCACATTCACAATATTCATATTCAATACACTTACTTATTTCTATTATGCATATGCAATGCATCAGTCACATCTA
>JANZLF010119390.1:0-15259 GCA_026546835.1 Erythroxylum foetidum | reverse complement strand
CTGTACGACTTCTTTTTATTTGTTCTTTTTGTTATACATCAAAATCATATCTAAGTAAAGTCATTTGGACTTAACAGTATTCGCATATGAACCTAGCCCGAATATCCTTCCACGGTGGTCCCTACCAACCACAACATCAAGATACATTTGAGTCTCATCTACAGGTTGTTCCTCCTAAGACTATCGCTGAATGGTTTATTGTATTTAGTCCTATTAGGAAGCAATGTTTACATTAGTAAGGGATTATTGTTACGAAATTATAGCAAAATTATAAAAATATATTAATTTTACATACATTCAACTCTCTACATTGGGTATTGATGAATGTCACACCATCATGTTTCTTCGTGTGGGTGTGCAAAAACAACTGGATAAATGTAGGCTTGATGCCTAATGACTTTTCCTACATGTATAACCTAAATTGTCAGTTGTGAACTACAGTTTATAAAAATTTCATCAGAGTTTCCTCTATTTTTATGATATTTGGCCTCTATTTAATAAAAAAAATAACTTAACATAGCCATATACGACACCAAACATTTCTACCATATTCTTTATGTACAATACAGCAAAGCAAACTATATACAAAATAGGTGTCAAGTTTAGATACTTACAAGTTTATGTGCATGCTCGTAGTGGGTAATTGATCCTCCCGTATGTATTGAAAGACTTTCACCTGCTGGGCCTCCACGTCTGTTGGCGGAGTTATGCTCTAAGATGGACATTATCGCAGGTGATGTCCAATACTCAGTCCAACGAATCCAAATTTCCTTCGAAATATAACGCGGTCTTGCACCAACCTTACGTATCGCATTAATTAAGTCGCAATAACGTGTACGAGCTTTCTTTTTCCATATTTTATACATTCTGGTGTCTAAAGAAGAATCCCAGTAAAATTCTTTCTAAAATAAAAAGGAAAAAATTATATGTAATAATATTTATATAATTTGTGTATATAAATCAATATAACAAACAAGAAAAAAAACTATTTTTTATACCTCAAACTCCTGAAAGTAAAATTACTTTGTGACCTCAAATATATTCTTCCACACATAACCCTCAGGTTCAATCCTTTGCTTAAATGTGGAAGTCATATTTCTGAAACTCAGTTCAGACGGAACTAACCTAATATTTATATTATACTTTGTAAAAACTGATAAACCTAAGACTTAATAACAAGCAAATTGTGAATGATGTGATTTCACTTACTGTTCATTGATAATTGTTAAAAACTTCCTTCCATCAGGTCCCTCAGCTACAGGCTGACGGACATCTCCTCTATCTGATAAACAAATATTGGATGATAAATGAGTCGGTGAAGGGGATGGTGTAGCATGAGGAGCAGTAGGCTATGTCTCATCTAGAACTGTCGGCCTTGGAGGCGGAGGAGGTGAGTCAGTGCAAGCTGTAGACTGTGACGAACCACCTTCACAGTAAGTTGCTCCAAACATGGCTCTAAACCTCGACCGCATAACCTCACGTTGTCGCTTTGGTCCCATTTGTTTACTTGAAATTCAATTTTTTCCAATTATCTATAAGTATAATTAATACTTTGAAAACAATATTTTGCACAATATATAAAGAAGAAAATAACGCAATGGAGTTGAAGGTTAACAAATTATTAACAATAATAAATCAACTTTAACAATAATAAAATTATGCATTGTTTAACAAAATCTTACAAATACAACAATAAATCAACTTTAAAGCTTAGTGTAATAATGTATTGTATCGAAAAATCACATTGATATAATTAATTTGTTTGATTCCGCGTGAAATGGGAGTCGGTAAAGGTAAATGAGTCCCCAATGTTTGGATTCCCGAGAGTCCTGACATGTTCAAACACACTAATGGAAACAGTGATACTTCTTCCACCAATTGTAGGCTTTGGGATACCTTCTTGCAATAGCTTTGAAGCTATAACTATATTTATAGAAGAAACAGTGAATGAGTTGTCGCTCTTAGTATGGAAGACTAATTCTCCAGATGAACTACTAACGGGAACATATTTACCTAAAACATAATCAGTTAAGAAGTTTTGAAACTGTGATATTAGAAAATTGTTAAACAAAAAAAACTAGATATTAATGCATACATGATTGTCCAGACGAGGTTTGAGGAAATGACGAATTTTCGACAATACCTGATCTCCCTAATCCTTTATAGGCCGTTGTGACATCGCTCTCACCTCTATCAGCATACATGTCCCCTTCAAGTTTAAAGGAAGCTTAAACATGTAGGATAGACAATCAAATGAGAATATGTATAATAACTTCAACAAAGGAAATGAGATGTACATAATAAGGAAAGAGACGACGTGCAGATCATACTAAACACCTTCAAGTAACAGATCGGTCATGGAAGGCAAACGATTGTTAGTGTATAATGTAGCGATATGTTCTGTAGTTTTGATTCCTTGGGCTGGGACAATTTTGTCACATTCCTCCCAACGGAAAGAATTACTACCATCCGGAACCAGTCACCATGTCGACATTCCTTGAATAAGAATTTCAATGAAAGACTTTACATAGTATTTTAAAATGTAAATAATGTTGTTTTTTAAATTAAAATATTCAATTACAAATACAAATTATTCGCAATCAAAACTTAATGGTAAATTACAATCATCTTCTTCTTCGGAAGAATAAGAATCAAATTGTGGCTCCTTTTCAGATCCCTGACCCTCGTCATCCTCCCCAGAAGAAATATCGACATATTCGTTAGATAGATCTTTCAAAAGTTCATTATCGTCATACGTGATAGATGCATTGATAAAAGTGACATCTTCCTGAAATGCCTCACTTTCAGGACTATGCTCTCCTCTTCCAAGTGATTCATAAACACCTCTAGGTTTTACTTTGCAAACCATTAACCAATCTGTCTTATCTCGTCATAAGCTTGAAAAAGGTACATAACAAACCTATTTCACTTGCACAGCCAAGACAAAAGGTTCAAATTGTCTCAATCTTCTTCGATGACTGATTTCAACTAAATTTTATTAGCTATGCACTTTTATTTCAACATTTAGTGTCAAATCATACCAGTCACATTTAAATATCACACATCGCTTCACTGGCAAAGTAGGGTATTCAACTTCTAGTATTTCAATAATTTTACCATAGTAATCCATCACTTCTCCCTGTATCGAAACACCACTGTTTATTGTTGACATGCTATGTCCATGAGATTCTGTATGATATTTGTATTCATTAATAAAATACACCGGATACGATTTAATAGTTCGCACAGATCCCTTAGCAAGATCACAAATGAACTTGTTCTCTAATGGATTTTCTATGGCCTACAAAATTAAATTTATCATATCAAAAAGTATAATGTCATAAGAATAGTTAAATATACTTTTGAACTATAATTAAGAATACTTGTAAGTGAAAACTTACAAATCTCTCGAACCATTGAGAAAAATATTTTCCAACTTCTTTATTTATATCATCCTGTGTGATGCCCGACATTATCTCCCATAGCAATGTCTCGTATAATCTAAATAAATAATGTCAATTTTTTGTAACATCCCATCACCAATGGGAGGGTTATGTTGGTAAATTGGGACGGGTTAGGATTCTTCATTGCATACATTTGATATGAGTCATTTTGCACATGCATTTATATGTACATGCATTCATGGCATTTTTCGGCATTTTATTGTGATTATCATATGATTTGTGAATTTGAGATAATTATGTTTAATTATGATTTATTGGGAATTAGGGAATAATTGGATTTGAATAGTTGAATTAGAATGTTTTAGAGTGATTGCCAGTTGATAGAGACCCATAGGAATTTTTTTCTGAAAAATTGGGAGTAAATGTCCGGATCGGAAATTTTTCGAGTGACAGACTGGTTGACCGTATGGTACCTAAATAATTGTCCAATGGTAATGGGAAAAATAGATACTTGATTTTAGGAATAAAAATATTGAGCCATTAAAATTTAGAGACTGAATTAAAAGAATTTGAGGACTATGAGCTCTAGGTTAAAATCAACCCTCTAAATACCTTGGGTTTTAAAGTTTGGCATTAAACCCTCTTCCTCCAACTTAGGGCATTTTTCTTCTTCCTCTTCCTTGGTGATTTTTCCGACCTCCTTAACGAACGTTGCTTGTTGCCCCCTCTCTCTGTGCAAAGCTTAGCTTGATTCTTGAGGAAGATGAAGATTGTTGAGTTTTGAGGGTGAAAACCTTGGGTGCTAGGCGTTGGAGGTGATTTATGGAGATTTGAAGATTTAGGGCTTGATTGGTAAGTGATTTGGCTTTAATGTTGTTTTAATGTTGTTAGAATGCACTTATGGTATTTATTGTGTAAGAATGGGTAGTTGAGAGTGAGTTTTGACTGGTTTTAGTGAAAAAAATGGAGAAAAATTGGTCGGAGAAGACGGAGGAGACCCGCACGTCGCGACGTCTAAAAGAGGCCTCGCCGCGACGAGCACGCTCCTCACGACGAGCGGTTAAGTCCTCGTCACGACGAGCAGGGTGAGATGTCGCGGTGAGCCCCATTTTGTACGCCACGGCGAGTCATCTGGTGCGCCGCGACAAGCGATCCTTTGTACGCCGCGGCGAGAGTCCTTTAGCCGCGGCGAGCTCCAATTTTCTGAATGGATGTGTTTTAGTTTTTGGAGCATAACTAATGGTGTAGGCCTCCAATTGAGGTGATTCTTGATTCGTTATGAACTAGAGAAAGAGGTCTACAATTGAGACGAAGAATGAAAGTCTAAATTTAAATTAGTAGGATCGTAATTATTGAAAGAAAGTTGAGTAAGGTTTCCTATTTCAACTTCAGGATAGTTCTTGATAATTAGGGTATAATTGAGAGAGTTTCGAAGGTAAATTCAATGCTATTGAGGTCTTAAATAGGTGAATTTAATCTAGTTCAAGATGAAATTGATTTTGAGGTTTTATTGAAATGAGTTTAGTGTATAGCATTTGGCCAAAAGAACTGAATAGAAGAAATGAGACTTGTGGAGTTCCATGTCAGTATATCAGAATCGAATGTGTCATTTTCGACGAAACGGTAAAAAGTTAGAGTCGGACAAAAGATAGTGAAATTGGGATTTAGCGTCGGAAAGTCATGAACATGCATAGTACATCTTTTCTTTAAGATATGTGCATCATTGTATTGTTCTGATTGAACATTTAGTAATGGGTAATTATTTAACTATTATAGAGGCACCGTTGGATCGTCATTCCACAGATATTGCTGGGACTTCCAGGCAGTAGCTCGGAAGTTACAGGTAAGTAACCTAGTTGGTTCCTCAATTTCTGATTGTTAAATGCTCTGTGTGAGCTGTTTGCAAATGTGAATTGTATGATTACGGGAATGGTTAAGATTGAAATGCATGCTTATAATAAATTGGAATTAACTGCTACGTGCTTTTTGATAAATTGTGATAAATGGGCTTTTATAGAAATATGATTGTGAATTATCGAGCATTTGCATTTCAAGCATAAATGCATGAACAGATAATGAACGTTGTGACCAGAGTCACCATTAATACTGAAAAGAGCCTTGAGCTCGAACACTATTACTGAACTGAGCCTCGAGCTCGAGGGGAGATAGTGCATCCTGCATGAGGGCTCTCCTACTCCCTAGACGCGTCCACTGAACACTGTCACTGATTTAGCGCTTGGTCACAACACTGAAATAAACTGGAAAAGAGTCACATATGCATTGCATACAAATGTGATAACTAATTTGTGATAATTTTTGATTTCTGTGATGGCATGAGAAATTGCAAACTGTTATATGATATTTGAATGTTACTGTGATGTGCTATACGTAATTTGCGTAATGCATGAATTTAGTGAACCATCGATGATGGTTTCTCATTGAGTTCGCAAACTCACCTAAAATTGCATTTATTTTTCAGGACTGATAGATTAGACTCCTAGCTCCAGAGATAGACTTTTCCTGCCTTGTGAGCGCAGTGGCAAGAGAAGTGATGGCACACAGGTCGGTCAGCTGGGATTGATTTTGGGGATAGCATAGTATAGACTTTTGTATCAGTTTCCTTTTTGGGATATTGTATTTAGACTGTAGGGAACTGATAGAATGGTCTATATTTCTGTTTGATGTTATGAAATGAGAAAAGTATTATGGTTTTAAAATTTAGTGATTTTGATATTGTCGTTTATTTATATTGATGCCATGTGGATTATAGATTGATCGAGCGTAGTGCACCCTTATTGCGGGAAATGCGTCGGAACGACCCACGGGCATCCCGGTGTGTACCCTACGGTAAGGGGGTGCTACATTTAGGTGGTATCAGAGCATGGTTTGACATCTTTTGGGCATAGAGTATTTTTAGGCTTGAATTTTAGTGAAAAAGGTAGAAACTGATCAAAATTCTTGTTTGTTATAGGTCATCCATTCTTGGAGATCAAGTTGATCAACCAGTTGACCTAGGATCAGTGGGAGCTAGTAGGGAGTCTTCTATGCCTCACTCTGAGGAGTTGCCTTCTAGAGTACCCGCGAGACGGGAGAGGAGGTATGACCGATTGCGTAAGCAGGGGGCTGTGGATTTCTATGGTAGCACAGACCCTGCTGAGGCTGAGGGATGGCTGGAGAGGACTGAGAGAGTCCTCGATCAGATGGACTACGAATCTGACGAGCGTTTTGATTATGCAGTCTCTCTCCTTCAGGGTCCAGCTTATCAGTGGTGGAAGACTGTCCCGAGCAGTACCACCAGGCCCTGTATTCTGACATGGGATGATTTTTTGAGAGCCTTCCGGGATAATTATATGCCCAAGGTTTATTTAGAGATGAAGATGCAGGAGTTTTTGGAGTTGAGACGGGGTCAGATGACAGTGGCTGAGTACGAGGTGAGATTCAATGAGCTGATGGGGTATGCTACTGTTCTGATTGCTACTGAGGCTGACAGGTGCCGGAGATTTGAGGGCGGACTCAATCTGGAGATCCGTACCAGGTTGGCCCGGTCTGACATGGGCACTTTTATCTATTTGTGGGCTGCTGCAGTGCGGATTGAGCAGCTTCTGAGACAGAGTCAAGCTAAGACTGGTCAGGGGTCCAAGGGCAAGAGGCCGAGTGATAGCCAGGGTAGTGTTAGCAGAGGGTTCAGTAAGCGCTAGAGCAGGCCTTTCAGGTCCTCTGGAGGAGCTAGATAGTCTGGATTTGGGCAGAGAGGCAGATTTGTACAGACTGGCAGTGGCAGTGGCAGTGCTAGAGGTTTAGGGCAGTTTCCTCCAGTCTGTGAGCATTGTGAGAGGAGACACAGTGGAGAGTGTCGGTGGCTGACTGGAGCTTGTCTTAGGTGCGGCTCGATGGACCACTTGGTCAAGAATTTCCCCGACACCTTGGGAGCTCAGTCTACTATGACTGGGAGATCTGGTAGCAACACCACGGTGCAGCAGAGCCGTGGAGGTGGATTTGGATGGAGAGGTCAAGGTCGAGGCCGAGGCCGAGCTGAGAGGTCCATAGTGAGGATTGAGTGACTGAGTAGCAGACAACAGTCCCAGGCTAGAGTCTATGTCATAACTCGACAGGAGGCTCAGGATTCCCCATATGTTGTTGCGGGTATGCTTCTGATTTCTGGCTTTGAAGCATATGCATTGTTAAATCCTGGATCCACTCATTCATTTATCGCACCGCATACAGCATGTAGACTGTATGGGGATAGGGAGAGATTACTGCATGGGCTAGAGGTGAGTACACCTCTAGGTAGTACGACTGTATTAAGAGAGGTCTGCAAGGGGTTCTCGATTCAAATAGATCGAGCAGTATTGAGTGCAGACATGATAGTGTTGCCTCTAAGGGAGATAGATGTGATTTTGGGGATGGACTGGTTGACAGCGCATAGGTCCACCATGGACTGTTACACCAAGGAGGTTGTATTAGAGTCTCCTGGTTAGCCTTGAGCTATTTTTCGAGGAGTTAGTCAGGTAGTGCCAGCCAGGATGATTTCCTTTTTAAGTGCCCTGAGGTTGATGCAGGGTGGATGTGAGGCCTATCTGGCTCATGTTGTGGATACCAGAGTTGAGCAGAGGTTGCAGGATATTCTCGTGATCAGGGAATTTCCCGATGTGTTCCCCGATGAGTTACCGGTTTACCACCGGATCGGGAGGCGGAGTTTGTGATTGACCTCGTTCCAGGTATCGCTCCTATATCTATACCTCTGTATAGGATGGCACCGGTAGAACTGAGGGAGCTCAAGGCTCAGTTGCAGGAGCTTCTGGATAAGGGGTTCATTAGTCCCAGTGTTTCGCCATGGGGAGCTCCGGTGCTGTTTGTGAAGAAAAAGGACGGGACTCTGAGATTGTGCATCGACTATAGGCAGTTGAATCGGGTGACAGTGAAGAATAAGTATCCACTGCCTAGGATCGATGATTTATTTGATCAGTTGCAGGGGGCTCAGGTGTTCACTAAGTTGGACCTGCGATCGGGTTATTATCAGTTGAGGATTGCAGAGGCCGATGTGCCTAAGAGTGCCTTTAGGAGCAGGTATGGGCATTTCGAGTTCCTAGTGATGCCGTTCGGGTTGACTAATGTCCCGGTAGCTTTCATGGCTTTGATGAATAAGGTCTTTCAGCCCTACCTGAATCAGTTTGTGATAGTATTTATTGATGGCATTCTGGTGTACTCGAGGAGTAGACAGGAGCATGCTGAGCATCTGAGGATTGTTTTGCAGGTCATGAGAGAGAGACAATTGTACACCAAATTTAGCAAGTGTGAATTTTGGCTGGATGAGGTAGTATTTCTGGGGCACATTGTGTCTGGTGAGGGTATCCAGGTGGATCCTCACAAGATTGAGGCAGTGGGGAGTTAGGAGGCTCCGAGGAATGTGTCTGAGATGCGGAGTTTCCTCGGACTAGCAGGTTATTACCGGAGATTTGTCGAGGGCTTTTCAGTGATCTCAGCCCCTCTGACAAAACTTCAGAGGAAGAATATGGCCTTCAAATGGACGGAGGAGTGTCAGAGGAGCTTCGAGGAGCTAAAAATCGGTTGACTACGACACCGGTGTTAGCTTTTCCATCAGGGGCTGGAGGTTTTGAGGTATTTAGTGATGCTTCGCAGCAGGGACTGGGTAGTGTTCTGATGCAGCATAGGAGAGTGATAGCTTATGCCTCGAGACAGTTGAGGTCTCACGAGTTGAATTACCCAGTGCACGATTTGGAGTTAGCTGCAGTTGTATTTTCTCTGAAAATATGGAGACACTACTTGTATGGTGAGACGTTCTAGAGTTTCACTGATCACAAGAGTTTGAGGTATTTGCTGAGTCAGAGAGAGTTGAATCTGAAACAGAGGAGATGGATAGAGTTACTTAAGGACTATGACTGCACGATTGAGTATCATCCAGGGAAGGCCAATGTGGTGGCAGATGCATTGAGGAGGAGATCTCATATCAGTGCAGCTTAGATTCAGATTGGGAGATTGCCTAGTTTGATTCAGTTGAGAGCTCTGAATGTGCAGATGGATTTGGATCAGGATGGAGCTCTGATTGCTACTCTGAGGCTTAGGCCGACGTTACATCACAGGATCAGGACAGTTCAAGACCAGGATCCTGTGTTGGTGAGATTGATTGATAGAGTAAGATCTGATTTGACTTCCGATTTTGAGCTGAGAGATGGGACATTATGAATGGGACAGAGATTATGTGTTCTAGATGTTGATGATCTGAGGTGTGAGATTCTGGAGGAGGCGCATGTGGCTGCCTATGCTATGCATCCTGATACTACCAAGATGTATAACACGCTTAAGTTACATTTCTGGTGGCCTGGTATGAAGAGGCAAGTGGCGGAGTTCGTTTATAGATGTTTGACGTGCCAGCAGGTTAAGGCTGAGCACTAGGATCCAGTAGGAAAGTTGCATTCGTTGCCCATTCTGGAGTGGAAGTGGGAGCGAATTACTATGGATTTTATTATGGGGGGTTGCCTAGGACGCTGAGGCAGCATGATGCGATCTGGGTCATAGTGGACCGGTTGACTAAATTGGCTCACTTCTTGTCAGTGAGAGAGAACAATACTCTCGATCAGTTGGCCCAGAAGTATGTGGCAGAGATTGTGCGACTGCATGGGGTCCCGGTGTCTATAGTGTCAGATAGGGATCCTAGATTTACTTTGAGGTTCTGGAAGAGCCTGCAGTCGGCTATGGGTACTCGGTTGAACTTCAACACCGTATTTTATCCTCAGACAGATGGGCAGAGTGAGAGGACAATCAAGACCGTTGAGGATATGTTGCGAGCTTGTGTATTGGAGTTCCGAGGTGCATGGGATCAATATTTGGCTCTGGTTGAGTTCGCTTATAATAATCAGTACTAGAATAGTATTGGGATGGCACCATATGAGGTGTTGTATGGGAGGCAGTGCAGATCGCCTCTTTATTGGGATGAAGAGGGTATGAGGATGTTAGAGGGTCCCGAGCTGATCCAGGATATAGTGGATAAAGTGAGACTGATTCGGAGTCGCATCAAGGCGGCTCAGGATAGACAGAAAAGCTATGTGGATCAGCATCGAAGAGAGATAGAGTACAGTGTGGGAGATAGTGTTTTCCTCCGAGTGTCACCTTGGTGAGGAGTTCTGAGATTTGGCCGAAAGGGCAAGTTGAGCCCTAGGTATATTGGTCCTTATGAGATCCTCGAGAGGATAGGACCAATGGCATATAGATTGGCATTGCCGAGTGAGATGTCGCAGTTGCACGATGTCTTTCATGTGAGTATGCTCCGGAGATATCGATCAGACCCGGCGCATGTAATTTTGGCTCAGGAGATTGAGGTGGCTAGTAATTTGAGTTATGTCGAGGAGCCGGTACAGATTATGGGGTCTCGGATTAAGCAGTTGAGGAGTAAGGTGATTCCATTGGTGAAAGTCCTTTGGAAGAACCACTCCACTTAGGAGGCGACTTGGGAGACTGAGGAGCACATGAGGAGGTAGTATCCTCACTTGTTTGATCAGTCAGGTAAGAAATTTCGGGATGAAATTTTTATTAGGAGGGGAGAATTGTAACATCTCGTTACCGATGTGATGGGCATATCGGTAATTTGGATCGGGTTAGGATTGAGTGCATTCATAATCTGGCTTGCACATGCATTTTGCCTCTATATTATTGATAAATGATTATTGTTTCACTAGCATGTGCAGGTACATGCATGTATGACATATTCTCGGCTTAATTGTGTGAATGAGAATTTGGGTGATAATTGTATAGATTGTGTTTTGAATATTGAATTGGAGTGAAAAATAAATTCTAGAGGTTTGGAAATTGAAATTGGAATATAGGATCATGTATTTCCTATTTTTGAGGATTTATAGGATTTTTTTTGAAATTTTTAGAGTTATGGGTCCGGACCAAAAAATTGACCTAAAGGCTAATTAATTGGATTCCGGTTCCGAGATTGATTGGCAATTGGCACGAGATAATTTGAGTTATGATTTTAGGATTTATTATTTATACCCATTGCAAAATTGGGAGAAATTAGAATAAGAATTGGATTTTTAGACCCTAAGAATTGGGCATGTAGCAAATGAATTGCCAAACATGCCCTTAGTTTAAATCCCTTGTTAAAAAACCCCTTAACTTTGAATTTGTTCTCCACGAAGCTTGCTCCCTCTTGAAAGAATTTTTCTTCTTCCCTTCTCCTTCGTGGATCTCCATCTTGGCTCCTTGTTCCCATTTTCTTCCCATAAATTGCTCCATTCTTCTCCATCAATCTTTGCTTTAAGCCTTGGATTGGAGAAAATGAACTTTGGTGTTATTAGAGGTGATTGCCGTGGGTGTTGAAAGAGTTGGTGATTGGAATATCTTGGTGATTTTTGAAAGGTTGAAGGCTTGAAACAAGTAAGTTCTTACTCTTTTATGCTTTAAATAGTTTGATTTGATCTTTGACTAGAGTTATTGATTGTTGAGAAATTTATGAGTTTCGGATGATAGGGATTTGAGAATTTTCTTGATTTTGATTTGGGTATTTGAGGGATAATTGATTTTTGATGGAATTGAGGTTAGAAATGAGTTGTGTTTAGTGTTTTAAGTTGTTTGGGACTGTTTTGAATTGAATTGGATGGATTAGAAATCAGCAGAACTGAGAAATCTGGGTTTTGGGCGTGTTTGTGGGTTTGCACGCCGCGACGTGTTCATCGCACGCCGCGGCGATCAATTCCTCTTCCGCACGCCGCGACGTGTTCATTACACGCCGCGGCGAGCAGATTTCTTTCGCACGCCGCGACAAGCAGAAGCGAGCACGCCGCGGGGCGTACTCTCGCGTACCCTGCGATGCGGGCAAGGGGTCTCGCCGCGGCGAGCAATCTCGGGCCGCGGCGAGGACGCCCAAATTCTGAAATTGAAGTTGATTCTTTTAATTGATGATTTTGAGGTTTAATTCCTAATAAGTTGGTTATTGATTGATTGTGATTTAGAGACTAAGAATTTTGAATTTATAAGAATAGAAATTCGGAATTTAATTCGATGGTTCTCGAAGTCGGATGGCAATTGAATAGTGAATTTGATTTCGATTTAAAGATAATCCCTATGGCTTGGAGTTGGACTTTTAGGAGTTCTAAACTTAGTCAATTGAATTATGGAGTTAAGAATTTCTATCTTTTAGAGTGAAAGAGTTGAATTGGGAAGATTCGGGAATAGTACCGGAAATGTCATAAACATGTATTGTACATAATTCATTCGCTGCATGTGCATAATTGACTATTGCAAATTGTGCAATTAGTAATGTTTATATATTCTGATTGTTATAGAGGTTCAAGTGGAGCGTCGATCTTCCGACGTATCTGAGACTTCCGGGCAGTAGCTCGGAAGTTAGAGGTGAGTAACCTAGTTGGTTCCTCAACCTTTATGTGTTTAATTTTATGCACCTATGCCATGTGGAGAATGGATGGTTATGTGTGTTTGCTTATGATTGATTTCGGACCGCATGTGTCCGAAATGTTGAGAATGTATTATTGAAGTGCTATTTGGTGCAATTGTGAATTTAATTGGTTTTAACGCGAATTGAGACATGTGCATTCATGCATAATGGCATGTACAGATAATGACAGTTGTGACCGGTGCAGTCAACGTATTTTTAGAGCTTAAAGCTCAACGTAACAGAGCCACAGGCTCACCGTAACAGGGCTTTAAGCCCAACAAAATTTTAGAGCTAAAAGCCCAACGTAAATCAGGCGCACGGTCACAACAACGTAATAAAATGGAAAGGGTCACATGTGCATTATATATATGAATGATTTAATGTGAACTGTGTGAAAGGCTAAACGCCTTATGATTGTGAGATGACAGTGCATGTGATTTCCGAATGTGTAACTATATGATATTATGTGATTGTGTGTATATGCATGAGTTGGGTGAACCATCGATGATGGTTTCTCGCTGAGCTCGCAAACTCTCCCAATATTGCAAATATTTTTCGGGACAGAGATAGTAGACTCTTAGCTCCAGAGAGAGGGACTCTTCCTGCCATGGCAAGAGGAACTATTACACTCAGGTCGGTCAGCTGGGATGTAATTTTGGGGATGACCTAGTTTAGGCTTTTGTATCAATTTCTCTTGGAGCATTGTATTTAGATTGTGGAAACGGATAGACTTGTACATTATGGTTTTTAAGATATGAAATGAGAATATTTTATGGTTTCAAAATTTAGTGATTTTGATATTACAGTTTTTTTTATCAATACCATGTGGTTTATAGAAATGATCGTACGTAGTGCACCTTTATTGCGGGATATGCGTCGGAACGATCCACGGGTGTCCCGGTGCGTACCCTGCGATGAGGGGGCTCTACATTAGGTGGTATCAGAGCATGGTTTGGCATCTTTTGGGCATAGTGTATTTTAAGCTTTAATTTCAGTAAGAAAAGCAAAAATTGATCGGAATTGTGGTTTTGTTATAGGTCATCCGTCCTTGGTGATCAAGTAGATCAGCCAGCTGACCATGGTTCTATCGGAGCTAGTAGGGAGTCTTCAGTGCCTTGATTTGAGGAGCAGCCTCCTAGGGTTCCCGCGAGACGGGAGAGGAGGTATGACAGACTGCGCAAGCAGGGAGCTGTGGACTTTTATGGCAGCATAGACCCCTGCAGAGGCTAAGGGATGGCTGGAGAGGACCGAGCGGGTCTTCGACCAGATGGATTGTGATGCCGAGGAGAGATTTGATTATGCAGTCTCTCTCCTTCAGGATCCAGCATATTAGTGGTGGAAGAGTATCCCAGGCAGTACCACCAGATCCTGTATTCTGACATCGGATGATTTTTTGAGGGCATTCAGAGATAATTTCATGCCCAAGGTTTATTTAGAAATGAAGATGCAGGAGTTCCTCGAGTTGAGACAGGGTCAGATGACAGTGGCAGAGTACGAGGTGAGGTTTAATGAGCTGATGGGGTATGCGATTGTTCTGATTGTTACAGAGGCTGATAGGTGCTGGAGATTTGAGGGAGGGCTTAATCTGGAGATCCGTACCAGGTTAGCCCGATCTGATATGGGCACCTTTGTTGAGTTGAGAGCGGCTGTAGTGCGTGTTGAGCAGCTTTTGAGACAGAGTCAGATTGAGACTGGTCAGGGATCTAGGGGTAAGAGATCGAGTGACAGTCAGGGCAGCTCTGGTAAGAGTTTTAGCAGGCGCCAGAGCAAGAACTTTAGATCTTCAGAAGGATCCAAACAGTCTGGTTTTGTTCAGAGGGGGAGATTTGGGCATATTGGCAGTGGTAGTGGCAGAGGTTCAGGACAGGCATCTCCTGTTTGTGTACATTATGACAAGAGGCACAGTGGGGAGTGTTGGCGGCTGACTGGAGATTGTCTTGCATGTGGCTCCATGGATCATCTGATTAGGAATTGCCCCACTTCATTTGGAGCTCAGTCTGTTGTGAGTGGGAGAGCTGGTAGTAGCACGATAGTGCAGCAGAGTCGCGGTGGTGGACCTGGACTGAGGAGTCGAGGTAGAGCCCAAGGTAGAGTTGAAGATTCCTTTGTGGGGACTGAGGGACGTGGCAGCCGACCATAGTCCCAGACTAGGGTCTACGTCATGACTAGGCAGGAGGCCCAGGATTCTCCGGATGTTGTTGCAGGTATGCTTCTGATTTCCGGCTTTGAGGTTTTTACATTGATAGATCCAGGTTCCACGCATTCTTTCATTGCACCGCATGTAGCATGTAGATTGCATGAGGATAGGGAGATGTTGCAGTATGGGCTAAAGGTGAGTACTCTTCTAGGTAGTACTACTGCTTTGGGAGAGGTCTGCAAGGGATGCTCGATCCAGATAGATCAAGCAGTGTTGAGTGCAGACCTGATAGTGTTGCCT
>JANZLF010119328.1:0-15279 GCA_026546835.1 Erythroxylum foetidum | reverse complement strand
AACTCACCCAAAATTTGCATCTATTTTTCAGGATTCAGAAGAATACCCCGTTCTGCAACGGGAGTAGACTTATTGCACACAGAGGAAAGCTAGGGGTCGGGATCAGTTCGTGTCTACTTTAGGATATGTCTTATTTCCGTATCGCATGTATTCATCAAATTCTGTACATTGTATAATAGAATGTTTTAGTGTGATAAGAAACAAAGTATGGGAATTTTAGAATATGAAAATGAATGTGTATATTGCTTGCCAATTGGAAGTGATTATATATGGGTTGTGTTTTGAAATGGGCCCCAATGGCCCAATGCAGACTGTTTTGGTATTGAAAAAAAAACGAAAAAGGGTAGAAATGAAAATGGGCCCAAATTGATTATTGAAATTGTATTGAGGGTACTATTTTGAAAACGAATTTTGTTTTTATTGCGACCGTTAACTATATATGGTCCACATTGGAATGTGAGTGTTTTAAAAAAATTATATCGGTTTATAAGTGATTGATTATTCTAGCATGCTACCTTCGCAGGCATGGACTCGGATATCACCGTCGATGTCGGGTTCGGGTCATGCGGAAGTAGGATGCTACATATATGATTGTTGATGCCTTAAAATAGAAGTTATGATTAAGTGTTGATGTGGCAAGGGTATTTATCCTCCTATAAATATGCAAAAATACATTTTGTATACATTTGGGATAGGGTGACTTGTTTCTTAATTATGCAAACAACTTATTTAAACTTCATTTTTGTCTAAGAAATTTCTAACTTCTTTAAGAAAAAAACTACCTAATGATCAAAAAAATTTGAACAATTTTTACTTCCTATTATAAAATAATATTAATCTATAACATCAAATCATAATTTTGAATAAAATGTTAGTAGTAATGTATTTTATTTCTATCAAAGTTAAAGATATCCTCCTTTGTTTAACAATCTTCTCTTTACTATTATTAGAAAATGCTTGTGATTTTGATTAAAAATTATTTATGAACCTTTTTAAAGAATATTAAATATTATATAAATTCTTTATATAAATATATCTATGTCAACTATGTATATTATTTTGCTCCCCCTTAATGTATTCATTACAATTGAACCACCTAACAAGATGCTCCTGCTAATTGCATCGAATTATATGGTATCAAATGTCTTATCCTCTCTTTATTTTTATTAACATAAAAAACTACAAAAGAAAGAACATCATAATATGGATAATTTTCTCTACCTTAAAAAATAAACTTGATTTTATGTTTCCAAACTCCAATTTTAATCACTTAAACTTTATATATAATTATTAAGAAAATATAATATAAAATAATGCTAAATATTTGATTAAGTTTACCTTATAAGTTTCATAACTAAGGATTTTGATCATGTGGCTGGTTCATCTTGTATTTGTACTCTTTTTAAAATCACACTAGGTTTAACAATGTGCTTATCTTCTTACTGTACCTCATTTTGTTCCTCATTTATTTATTACTTTTAAAATAGTCTAGACATGACATTTATTAATTGCTTGTTTCACCTTTCTTACCTATCGTAATTTTAATTTGACTTTGATACCTAAATATACTTAGGTCCTCAGGAATTAGTGTTGAAAATTTTACTGACTCATATCTTCTTCTTCTTCTTCTTCTTTTTGTTCTTGAAAACTTCTCCTTAAATAATATAATCTCACAAAATCTCAATCATTTCCTCAAAAGTAACATTTAGCATGGTTTGTCATATATGAATCCTAGTTATAGGAGATTAAACTATAATGTTATATATTTGTGACGTAATATGAGTATATAAAAGGGATGTGCCATATTGAATTTATTCTCCTAGTATGTGTCAAATATTCATTTTTATGTTCCTAGTTCTAGAAAAAAATATCTATACATATATGCATGATATGTTCTTTGATGCCTAAGTAAAGATGTATAGTTATAATATAATATTAATCTTACTCTTAGAGGACGTATTGTTTGCTATTGAATATTTATGTTTATACATATATAATTTTTGCTAGATGATGCACTTCCATATGTAAAGCTTGTATCATTTCTATTATTATAATTTTTTTCTCTTAATAATACATCTAAACTTTCTTTAACTTTTTAAATTTAGAGAAAGAAAATTTCAACTCATTTATATCCTAAGAGATGCATTCTCATTTAACAATTCATTAATTCTTTTAGTTTCATCTACATATATATATATATATATATATTAAATTATGCATTTGATCTCATCTTTTAATTTCCCATTTTCTCATAACATACACCAAATGATTGTTGAACTTCTTTTTATTTATAGGGTGTTTGGTTCACCTACTGAAATAGATAAAGGAATTGAATGGTGATTCTTTAGAAATAGAATTGAATGAGTATTATTTAGTTTGGTTTATTCTTAGGACTTTCTAATGATGATGTAATGCCAATATTTGGTTTAAAAACATAAATTTGGAATGAAAAAGGAATAACTAACAAAAAGACTAAAATATCCAAGTAGTCCCCACTAACTACATTATTATCATCATCATTATCATTATTAATCTTCTTCTTCTTCTTCTTGTTATTATTATTAATTTTATTATTGTTATTATTATTATTAATAATTTATTATTATGAATTTTCTTCTTATTATTATTATTTTAGTGTGCTCAGTATGTTTCAAAATTTTGGTGCCATTACTGAGGAGTGAAGTAGTTTAGTTTTTATTTTTTATATTAATTGGTGTTTTGTATATATACTTGTTTATAATTGGTTTTTATATTTATTTCTTGATCTTTTTATGTTTGTTAGTTTTTATGTATGATAGTGACTGGGTCTCCTCGTTAAGACCATTTGCAATTTGATCCAGAGATTGAAAGAAAACTGCAAAAATTACTTAGGGAAAACAGAACAACTCTAGAAATAAAGCAAGGAATTGAATTAGAAAAAGCTATTGCCAATCTGAGAACCTTAAAGGAGTTGGCTACCTTAGACTTAACCTATAGACCTTTATACATTACTTTCCCAAATTTTATTGAGCATATTACTTTTGAGCTTAAGTCTGATTTGATACAAGTTTTGCCTAATTTTCATAGTATTGCAAGTGAGGATGCTTACAAGCATCTTAAGGAGCTTGATATGATTTGCCTAAGTATGAAACCTCTAGGAGTGATGGAAGAGCAAATCATGTCGAGAGCTTTTCCATTTTCGCTAAAATATGTGGCAAAAGATTGACTTATTGATTTTCCAGAAGGGAGTATTTCATAATGAAGGAAATGAAAAGGTTACTTTTGGTGAAGTAGTTTCTAGCATCAAAGATAGTAAACATAAGGAAAGATATTTGTGGGATAGAGCAACATTATGGAGAATCTCTTTACGTGTATTGAGAGCACTTTAAAATATTATATGCCAGTTGCCCCCATCACAACATCAAGAAGCTACACCTTATGTAATACTTCTATAAAGGATTATTAACTATGAATATGAGTTTAGTATATGCAACAAGTGGTGGAGAATTAGGTGAAAAGATTCCCTGAGGAATCAAGGCCTTTAATCAAGCATATGGCTACAAATACTCAATAGTTTTACATTCAAAATGATGTTCATAGGGTAAATAAGGTATCAATTCATCCATTGAGCATTTTTTAGATAAACCAACATCTTTTTTCAGATAGATTGTTATAGGTAAGCATAGGTGATAACTTGTAGGATATGTTCAAATATGGACCATCTGAATGGTGAAAACTTGTGGGATATGTTCAAATATGAGCCATTCTACGCTTACCTATAACAATCTATCTGAAAAAAGATGTTGGTTTACGAATGGCTCATATTTGAACATATCCCACAAGTTTTCACCTACGCCTGACTACAACAATCTAGTTGCCCAACTCTGCACAAGGGAAACATAGAGTATATTAATGTTATAACAGGATATTTTTTTTCCTAACAGTATAATCCATATTCCCAAATTTATAACTCAGGTTGGAGAGATCACTTGAACCTAAGTTATAGAGGGAATAAGCAGTAAAAATACTTCCTAAATAGGCTACAGGGTGCATCGAAGTTTCAGCCCAGACCACAAGCCCTCTAACTCAGATACATCATTAGAAGATATGGTTAAGTCTCTTATTACTTTTTCTATTTCAATAAGATGGAAAACAATTTTAGTAGGAGGCAGAATCTCAATTTCAAAAGACAAGGTCTAGCATTAAAAATTTAGAGAACCAGGTGAGTCAAAAATGGTGGTTACTATCAACTATTTAGAAGCTTATAATGGAGGAAAATTTCCATCGTAACCTAAGATAAATCTGAAGAATTTTAGTGCAATCACATTAGAAAGAGATAAGAAGCTTGAGGGACCAAAGAGGACTACTATAAGGTGGGAAATGAAGATAACATTAAAAGGAAGCTAGGAGAAGAAAGGGATACCTTATCCAATTTGAAGGTAAATCATGACCCTCCATATATAGTTAATACTAACCCTCCACCGTTCCCCGACAGGTTAGCAAAATCAAATAAATAAACAAAGAAAAGGAGATCTGGGAGACTTTTTAAAAGCTTCAAGTGAATAAACCTTTGCTGGTTACCCAAGTATGTAAAAATTCCTTAATGATTTGTTTACTAACAAGCGAAAGTTGAGAGGTAATAAAATGACCAGAATAGGTGAAAATGTTTCTATGATTTTCAAAAAGAAACTAACTCCTTTAAGGACCCAAAAATGTTTACCATTCCTTATAAATTTTGTAACATTATGATCAAATAGGTAATATTAGATTTAGGAGCATCAATTAATGTTATTTTTTGATTAGATAATGCCTAGGAAACACAACATTGAGTATCCCTTTAAAGCCATCAAAATAATACCAAAACAAAGGTGTGGGAATCTATAACCGAAGAGAAATTACAATTAGAAAACCCTCATTTTATGAAATTAGGATTCCATAAAAACAAAACACAGTGGTAACATTGCCTTCAAAAATTAAAAATGAAAGTAAAAATGTGAACCCCAAAAATATCAAAACATTTTTTGTCAAAATAATTACACCAACATTTATCTGCATTCTGTAGGAGGACTCTTGTCTAGAATAGAGAAAAGCCTACAAAATCCGATAGTGATAATAAAAACAAAGGCAATCAACACTCCCGTTTTTAAGCCTTACGAAGTGTCTAACAACAATTTAAGACAATTTAAGAAAAAAGAATAATGAAGAATTCCTTAATGTCATCCAAAGCCAGTTGAATAGGATTAATGAAAAAATAGTTTCTAGTTCTCTAAAATTCTCAAATTCTAAACTTTGAACATCATCTAAAGGAGTCAAACTAAGATTAAAACTAGTAGATCCTAGGAAGTGAATATAATTGAGCAAGAGAGTAACTTTGGTTTTGAAAGCATCTAACCTCCTTCTCCAATAGTGAATAAATTCCATTGGCAACATAAACTCTTTTTTTAAATGAACGGTATGTTACGATAGATAAAACTATTACAGTGTGACAAAATTCATGAGTTCAAGGCAATAGATGCAAACCGTTATATTACAAAATTTCTAAAGAAGGCAAAAAGTGAATATTACAAAAGAATAAAATAACAAGCTTCATAAAATTGTAGCTGCCATCTGCTCTTAATGTCTAAGGAAAGGGAAAGATGTGAATTTTTGACAAATAAACCAGCTCTGGAATGATTAATGATGTTGTTCGTTGGTTGATATTTTTCCTCTTTCTTATCTGTAAATCAATGTCGGTTTCGTTCCTTCCAAATTCTATATACGGTAATGATGAATGTTGTTGTATAAAGGGAGGCATTAGGAGTACCATTCTTGGTTTTGCTTATGGTGCATTGCGGTATATGATTCAATTTATAATTATCATTGTGAGAAGATAACAAGTGTAAAATCTAGCTCCAAATAGCTTTAGAATAGTTATAGAGGAAGAATAAATGTTCACGATTCTCAACTACCCACAATAAGCATAGATCATCAACTTATCTATGCCATTGATTCCATGTTCTAAGTATGTTTTTATTGCAATACATATGATGAAGGTGGCCTTGGGACTAATAAAGTTATGCCATTGACATCCTCCACTGCTGCATTGTTTAAGGTAGGAAGATAAGTCATGAGTGCATGAAAACCTCTGAAGTTTCCCGGCCAATCACAATGGACAATCAGCAAAGAAACTTTAGAGTCTAGTGTTAGTCAGTTGTTAAGCCTCTGAAAATTAATATTATGCGCGAGGGGAATGATTGCTAACCAATTATCATATCACACCTAAGTCTTTTCTCCATTACCAATAGATTGCTTGATGCAAGGATAAATTAATTCTTGTAACTTCATCACTAGTTTGAGAATCCAAGATCTGTCTCATAAAAAGTTAGCCTGTTAGAAGTTAGCGTATTTCAATTATTATTCATGAATCCATTTTGTCCACAATGCATTCCAATCCATGTATAATATCTACAACCATTTGCACATCAATACTTGTTTCATTTTGGATATTGAGATAATTCTTAGACCACCATACTTTTAGGTGTCGTAACTTCATAAGATTTGACGCGTGTCGTAACTTCATAAGATTTGACGTGATTATTTCTCGAGATGGAGACTTGTAATTTCATACTAGAGAAAGGATTTGATAATTTGGTCTAGCTCTTTGATTGCTTTCCAAGGAAAAGCAACCTAATGGAGATGGAGACTTGCAAGCACTAAAATAATGATTGTAAGTTGAGTTACATAAGAAAGGAATCTATTCTGCAATGTCATCACTCGAGACTTCATTTTTTTTATAATAGGCAAGCAATCACAAAACTTTAGTTTTGAAGCCAATATTAGGACTTCCAAATAACGAAAAGGAATAGAATAGTGATGGAGTCCAGTAATTCTTTAGATGTTCGCATAGTTTCTCACACCATCTGAAGTATAGAAGCAACTCTTCTCTGAGTTATGATGTAGTCTAAATCATTCCGCAAATAAATAAAGCACATGCATCATAATTTGGATGGAGACAGGATCAGCTCCACACAAAAGTATCAAGTCAACAGCAAATAATAGATGAATAATGTTAAGTTCCTTACATTTGTGGGGATATTGAAATCCACCATTGAGAGGAAGTATCTTGTTTAAAAGTCTAGAAAGTCCCTCCATTACAAGTGTAAATAAGTACCGCGATAAAGGATCACCTTGTTGAAAATCCCTGTGCTCAGACACACTCAAATCTAATACAAACAAGGATATATATGGAGGAGAAATAAAACTTCTTTGCTAGAGAAAAAATAGTACAGAGACTCTCACCAACTCTGTATTGCAACACTGTTTTCCTCTCTATTTTCTTCAACTCACTCTCTTCATCGTACAAACTCCTCACTTCATCTCTATTTATATATGCATCTCTCATCAATGCAATAAAACTGTTACAAATACCTAATTAAAATACTCATAAATTGCACAACCATTCATCTTCAAATTCCACGAACCATTCATATTCCTAACTCCATTAGTTCATGAATCATGTTTTAACTTCCAACATGCTCCTTTAAACATGATTCTGGACATACTCCGAGCAGCAGTCTCAGCTATTTGAAGACATCAATCTTGAGATCCTTGGTAAAGATATCTGCCACTTAATCTTCGGTCTTCACATACTTCACACAGATCTCCTTTCTCGAAATACAATATTTGATAAAATGAAACCTTGTATCCATGTGCTTGCTACGATCATGGAAAACTAGATTTTTAGATAAAGCAATAACAGACTTGTTCTCCATATTAATCTCTGTTGCTTCATCTTGCACAACTCTAATTTCATTAAGCAAATTCCATAACCATATAACATGATAGACAGAGGAAGTAGCAGCAAGATATTTAGCCTTACAAGTTGAGAGAGTCACTATGGGTTGTTTTTTTGAACTCCATGTTAAAGCAATATCAACCATAAAGAATACAAATCCTGTAGTGCTTTTACGATCATCTATATCTCCAACCCAATCACTATCGCAATATCCTTCAAATTTAAAACATTTAGAGAATGAATAAAACAACCCATAGTCAAGCGTACCTTTAAGATAGCGAAGAATTCTTTTTTCTTCCTTCAAATGTGTAGCACTTGACTAACTCCAAATAATATATCTGGTCTTGCACAAGTTAAATATCTCAATCTTCCAATCAGACTTTTGAAATATGTTGGATCAATAGATTCACTCTCTTCATATCTTGACAACTTGAACCTTGTTTCCACATAGTTGCTACAGATTTGGAATCACTCGTTTTGAACTTCTTTAAGACTTCCTTGGCATATCTTTGATGAGAAATAAAGATCCTTTGCTTCATTTGTTTCACCTCAATGTGAAAATAATATGACATAATTCCAATGTATGTTATCTCAAATTCTCCAATCATTACTTTCTTGAACTCATCAAACATGCTTGGATTATTTCCTATGAAAATCAAATCATCCACATACAAACAAACATGTAATACATCACCATTTTTGTTTGTTTTGAAGTAAAGGGCATGTTCATATGGGCATTTCACAAAACCATTATTCTGAAAATAGTTGTCAATTCGGCTATTCCATGCTCTCGGAGCCTGCTTCAATCCGTATAAAGCCTTATTCAATTTCAAAACCTTATTTTCTTGGCCTTTTACAATGTAGCCAGGAGGTTATTCCAAGTAAACTTCTTCCTCCAAATACCCATTCAAGAAAGTGGACTTGACATCCATCTGGAATTTTCTCCATCCATGTTGAGCAGCCAATGAGATAATTAATCTGATGGTCTCCCAAACGAGCTACGGGAACAAAAACTTCATCGTAATCAACACATCTTGGCGTTAGCTATAACCTTTGGCCACAAGTCAAGCTTTATGTCTCTCCACATCTCCGTTAGCATTTCTTTTGGTCTTGAAAACCCATTTGACTCCGATTGCTTTCTGTCCTTTGGGAAGAGCAGCAAGTTCCCAAGTATTTTTTTTAATGGCTTGAATTTCTTCATCCATTGCCCTCACTCACTTTTTGTCTTGACTAGCATTTGCAAAATCAATTGGTTCACTGTCTGCAAAAAGACAAAATAAGGTGAAATTATTTATCATTTTAGTTTCATCATACAATTCCCCCAAATTCCTCAAGCCACGAGGCCCAACAGGACTTTCTTCTGATGATATAGATGATTCACCATGATGAGGAGATGCAGGAATCACATGTTCTTGATCTGCTTCAATATTTTCTCCCATGTTTTCTTCAACAAATGGAAAGAAAGCATAATCTTCTTTTTGTATATTCCAATCCCACATAGCTTCCTCATCAAAAATGACATCTCTTCTCACAACAAGTTTTTCATTTTTGGGATTATAAAGCTTGTGTCCTTTCGAACTTGAATCATAGCCTATAAACACAAACTTTTCACTTTTGTCATCCAAATTTGTCTGCCTTTGATCTGGGACATGAGCATAAGCAACACTCCGAAAGATTTTCAAGTGAGCAACACTTGGTTTCCATCCATTCCAGGCTTGTTGAGGAGTCATATTTTGCAAACTTCTGGTAGGGCTTCTATTAGAAAGATACACAACATAATCTACTGCTTCGACCCAAAATTCCCTCCGTGTTTGCTTGCTTTTTATTATGCTTCGTGCCATGTTTAAGATAGATCGATTTTTTCTCTCAGCAACACCATTTTGTTATGGTGTGAATGGAACCATGAGGGGCCTTTGGATTCCATTTTCATCACAAAATCTTTTGAACTCCCTTGATGTAAATTCTCCTCCCCTATTTGATCTTAAAGCTGGAATACCCACTCACCTTTTTGACAAAAACTTTAATTTTTTTAAACACTCCAAAAACCTCAAATTTTTGTTTCACAAAATAAACCTATGTTTTTGGCTAAAATCATCAATGAATAATAGAAAATAGTTATTCTTACTGAAAGAACTTAGTGTGATTGACCCACAAAGATCCGTATGCACAAACTCTAGAGGCACCTTCGCTTTTGAATAAGATTCTTTTGGAAAGCTTGTTCTAGATTGCTTGCCAAAAATACATCCTTCATAGAATTAGTTTTGGTGATGAATTTAAGGCAATCCTTTCACCATATTCTCCTCTGCCAGTAATCTCAAGCCACTAAAATTCAAATGCCCAAGTCTTAAATGCCATGTCTATGGCGCTTTCAAGCATTTTGTAATATCAGTTTGAATATTCAATACAAACATTTTGTTTTCTTGTCATTGGTACTTTAGCAATTAAATTCTCATCTTAATATCTGAGTGAAAGACTATAATTATTCATGAAAATATTATAGCCTTTCTCTATAAGCTTCCTCAAACTCAAAATATTATTTTTCATGCCAGGCATATAGTAAACATTGGGAATAAATTCATGTTTCTCATTCTTCAAGCAGATCAGAATATTACCTTTCCCCTTCATTGAAATTTTTGTTGCATCTTCGAAAGTAATATTACCGCTTATCGATTCATCAATCTCCATAAATAAAGATTTGCGTCTGCACATGTGATCACTCGTAGCGCTATCAAGATACCAAAAATTGCTTTCGTTGCTCTCATCAAATTTGCATGTAAGAAGTAGTGTGTGCTCCTTTTTTATCTCCTCCTCAGTATAATTGACATTCTCTTCAACTTTATTTCTGCATTCCCAAGCATAATGACCAAACTTATGACAATTGAAACCTTCAATTTAGCTTTTGTCATACCTTCTGTCATCATTTTGTCTCCCATTTGACCTTGAATAATTCCCACGACTTCAACCTCGACCTCGTGAGGAGTTAGTGTGCTGACCAACATCTTGATTTTTGTGATATCCTCCTTGTCCACGTCCACGACCTTTACCGCGACCTCGTCCTCGTCCATTTTGACCCTTTTCTTGATCATCCCGTATCTTCAGTTGAAGCTTTGTTTGCAATAACTGCTCGATGGGCTCTTTCTTCTTCCATGGAAGCTTTTCTTCATAGGCTTGTAAGGAACCCATAAGTTGATCAATTGTCATTAGGCTCAAATCTATATCACCTTATAGATAGTAGAGCAATAAGAAACATGGTGGATGTCGTTCATGTGGCAAGGGTTTTATTTTTTTGGAACCAAGCATATATAGGAGCGATTGATGACCTAAAGCATTTTGGTAGATTCAAAAAATTCCAAAACCACCTCGATAAAGAACTGACCCATGATATATATACTATGTGTGTTAGAAGAACAATATCGTAAATCCATCTAGACCGAGAACCTTCAAAGGATGCAAACTGAAGAGAATACGCTGAACATCATGTGCAATCAAAGGAGTTCCTTGATCAATGTTGTAATAAAATATCTGCAAAACATTAGGACTGGGCAAGGAAGAATCAGTTGTCCCATTAAATTGATGAAAAAAGTTCTGGCTATTTCTATGAGGCTGTCCAGTTCAGCGTGTTCAATCCTGCTATTGTCTTGTAACTTCAAGATTGTATTGATATTCCTTCGCACTAACAATGAAGAGTGGAAAATTTTTGTATTGACATAACCCTCCTTTAACCAAATTATACGAGATTTTTGTTTCAAAACAGAATTGTGAAAGACAAGAGCTGTTTGATAATCTTGAAGGCATGTCATTTCTGTTTGCTTAAGTTCGGGTATAACAGGCTATTTATAACAAGCATTTTGAGCAATTACGAGCCTCTCCTTAAGTGTTTGGAGATTATTGTGTCTACCTCGAAAAAATTGCTTGATAGCAGTCTTCATCAATTTGAGTTTTTGCATAAATTGGAAGGCTTTAAAATCACTCACTTCAATGTTCCAACATCTACGCACAACATCTAGAAACCCCTCCATGTCTATAATTATGTTAAAAAACCTAAATGGTGTTCCCTTTTTCTGCCAATTTGTCAATCGTTGTATGTGCATAAAAGAGTGACTCGAACTCAAGGTTTTTGTAAAATGGAAGAAGGAACTTAGGAGCTGAGTTAACCAGACAGAATTCATAAGAGTACGAGCTAATTTTTTTCCAATGAACATGATCCGCTATTGGCTATTAGACCAAATCAAATGTCTGACAGTGTAACTAAGATCAACCAAGTCCATAGTTAACAAAAGTTCATGTCAAGCCAAAATGAAAGTTTCTACCATCTTCAATTTCAGAGGAGTTTAGCGAGCAATCGATAGGGCAGGGGCTTCGTTACATGGAGAGGTATAGCAGCTACTTAGCCTTTCGTGCGTCAAGGATTACAGTGGAATTTAAGGACTGGGCAGAATATCTTATTCTGGCTAGACAATTGGTTGCTTGACTGTAGACCTCTAGTCTCTATCATGAGCTCACCAATTCTGGCCCATATGCTCTTCAAACAATACTACTGTAGTGGGCAATTAGCAATGGCATCTGTTTTAGTAGTAACTCCCCTCCGCGGTTTGCCTCGATCTTGTCGTGTCCCAATCGATCCTGGTGACTACAGAGGAGGATACTCTCCTTTGGGGGCCTACTACAAATGGGAGATTTATGACGGTGTCCGCGTATGATCTTATCGCGAGTCATCACTCGTCCAATGATAGCCGAATGTGAGAGTTAATCTGGAAGTGGGCTGGATCCCAAAGAATTCGGTCTTTCCTGTAGTTACTTATCAAGCAAAAGCTTATGATCAACCACCAGCGAGTGGCTCGTCATCTCACTCTGGATAGCAAGTGCCCCTTTTGCCATCAAGAGGAGACCATCTTATATGCCTTTCAAGATTGTTCGCAAGTTAAAATCTTCTGGGGCAAGTTCTCACCCGAAGTGCATAACCCAAACTTTTTTCAATATGACGTGGTGCCATAGGTGACTGCCAATCTCATGACCACACTCCAGTTCACCAGTCTCCATGGGCTACTTTTTACAGGGTAGTATGTTGGTTCCTGTGGTAATGATGGAATCGTAGCATTTTTTAGGATTTTCAATGGCCTGTCGAAGGTCATCGCACAGTTATGGATTACGTTATCTGGATTCAAAGAGTGAGAAAAGTGGAACGAAGTGTTTTTGGAGGTCCTAGGGTAGTAGCGGGCCCACAGATAGGATGGTCTAAACCACCGAAAGGTTGGGTCAAGCTTAATACTGATGGCGCAGTTAAGCAAGGTCAACACCTTGCTACTACAGGAGGGTTGTTACCGGACTGCCAGGGCCAGTGGTGTGATGGATTTCTTCATCGGATTATAAGAAGCTCACCTCTTGAGGCAGAACTTTGGGGAGTCCAATTAGGTCTCCAACTGGCTTGGGACCTCGGTTATTGATGTCTCATTCTTAAAGTCGACTCCCTCGAGGTGATCAATATTCTCTTTACTTCTCCTAGCCAAGGCATTGATCCATATGTTTTGGTGGCAGGTATCAGGAGTCTCCTACGTTAACTCTGGGAGGTGCAGTTTCAGCACGTGTACCGAGAAGGCAACTAGAGTGCAGATAGTCTAGCCTCCCTTGCAACATTTGCTAGTTCTGGCCTACATTTCCTTCTGGAGCCTCCGACTTTAGTTTGGGCCCATATACAACGTGATCATCATGGTTTATTGTATCGCAGACACTACGTTAGTTAGACAGTTGTGCTTTGTTTTCTTTCCTTTGTAAAAAAAATCTCCAATAGCTAGTTATGGCTTGTGAATACGCTGTTGGATATTTTGAAGGCTCAACCAAAGTTTTTCACGTTGAAATCCAAATTTGGGAGCATACACTAAAGACAATTCAAAGCTAACAATCATGTTCTTTAACTTACATTATATATGGATCAATTGTTCATTTTTGGTTCTGCCGGATTTAGGCTGAACTGTACGTTGCCGTTCTGCTCCATGAATCTGCTGTCTTCTGTGAGGAGCTTGACGTGAAGGTACCTGCAAAACAAGGAAGGCGTATTGGGGTTGTAGCCCGATTAGCCTCTCCGATGCTCAAGTAAGTCTTTTTGTGAAGGTGAGGCTGATCAATGCAGAGAAAAACAACTAGGTTCTGATTTTCATACCTTCGTTATGGGAGAATTATACCTTATATATGGTTTGCCGTTAGGTTTAGGTTTTTACGTGTTTGCATGGGAGAATTCCTTCTATGGATGGGCCAAGGAGGTTTTGGATCTTGGCATAAAGCTGATCTATGGAGAATAGACCGATCGGCCCATGGGTCGCTTTGATTGGATCTGGGCCCTGGATGGACGACCCGACCATAAGCCCCCCTACTCCTCGAGCCTGAGCGAAGAGAAGGGTTGGAGAAGTATGTAGAGGTTTCATAGCTCGTACGTAGGACGACTCATGATTGGGGCGATCGGTTGAACATTGTGACGTAGCTTGTCTGTAGGTCAGCTAAATGGAGTGGTCGGTTGGTCGGTCATTGTTGTTGTAGCCCGGTCAGGTGACAACTCGGGTGGCCTCGATTGATCAGATACCAACCGATTATGCGTGGCTACTTGAAAGTCAGCCGGTTGTGTGTAACTGCTCGTATGTTGTACGGTTGAGGGTGTCTGCTCGGATGCCGACCGGTCGAAGGTGATTGCTTGGATGTCGACCAGTTGAAGGTGACCACTCGGGTGCCAACCGGTCGGGGGCAACTGCCCGTTCTAGGATCGGTCGACTGAGTGCCCCAGCTGATCGGCCTCAGCACTCATTGCGCGACAGCTCACACTAAAACGGATCGGTTGTTTTTCATTGGCGGGCGTGCGGAGCATTTATTGTAGTCGGCGTGTGCTGTCTGACAGCTTTCAGAATCTGAAATGTATCGTCTTCATAACCGTTGCGCCGCTGTTCCGTACGTCCTTTCAACTGTTTGCGCCCGTTCGGATTTAGGTTAACCCTAATTTGTCTTCTTCCAGATCATGCCGCGTGTCCAGGAGCAGCTCGGATTGTCTCCACACGTCGGGTTTCGACTGGGTCGCGGTTCGAACGTTTTCCCTATAAATGTTCAGGGTGGATGGACGGTTTGCTTTTCTTCAGCTTTACTTCCTTCTTGCTATCCTCTTGCTTTTCTCTGCTCTTTCTTGTTCTCAGTTCCCAGGAGTGTTGTAGCATCCCACTCCCACGAGACCCGAACCCGACATCGACGGTGATATCCGAGCCTGTGACCCGCGAGGGTGGTATGCGAGAGTAGTCAATACAGTTTAAAACTTGGTAATAGATATAAATTTTTTTTAAAACCCATCGAGTGCGCAAATATCAGTACATAATTTGGGCCCATTCTAAAACGAAATCATTTTCAATTCGGTAATCAAATTACAATACAACATTAATCAATCGGGCACTCAGCAATACCAGTACGAATCTTGCGGAAATACAAATTTACATATAATTCAAAAGACACAAATGCAGACGTGAACTGATCCCGACCTTAACTCTGACTTGCAA
>JANZLF010119172.1:0-15330 GCA_026546835.1 Erythroxylum foetidum | reverse complement strand
TGACAGTTGAAAAGTTAAGTTATATATCTAGATTCATTCTTGATGGTTATCTTCTTCAAATTTTCTTCACACACACAGAGTTTTCTATCTAACCCCTTCTAAGAGATTTCTTTATTTTTCCTTTCTTATACCAAACCCACCTTGCTATTTGTGTCTTCTACCCTAAGAAAAAAAAACAAAATCTAGTCATTGTACTCAATGGAGTACGTAAAATGTGTTGAGTTTAAGGCTTGAAGATTTTGGAGTTTTCAGCAGGTAAGTGGTGAAGAAATCCTTTAAAGTTGAGGATTTGTGAAATAAAGTTGATAAGTTACTGTCATTTGCAAATAAAATGGCATTCACGTGTTTGATCATAAATACTGTGTTGTTGGGGGATGAAAAATCTGGCTATAGTGTTAATTTAGTGTTTTGAACGATCATGAGCGATTGGGTGTTGTAAAATACTGAAAGTTTGAAAATCTGAAAAATATTCAGTGAATATGCCTCAGTCTTTTAGCCACAACGTTTTCTCTAGTTATCCAAACGAGATGATTCTTGATTTAGATTAACCTACAGATATATGACTACTTTTCGTATGAAGACATTAAATTTTAATTCTATCTCTAAGAGTCTCAAAATTTGTCATGAAGTGAAAACTGGGTCTAGTACATTGGGAGCTGAAGGTGAAATTCGTGTTCTGACTTCAGGAAAAAATGTTGATTTATATAGATATATCTTAGCAAAATTATCTTCTTGAAAGTTTTAGATGTTTTTACCAGCTTTTCAACGATATAAAATTTACGAGCATTACAAGTTATGAGGTTTCATCATCTTATTTTGACTTTTTGCATCTCAGTTTGACCGTCTCATTTTGCTTCGTCTCAGTATGACATCAGCATCGTCTCATTTTGACCAGAACATCTTCTTGTCAAAATTTAATCCTCTCGATGATAGAATTGGTATTTAATGTTTTCATGAGAGTTTTAGATCATAAAGTCCTCTTTCTATTCATATAAAAAACACCTAAATCCGAGTTTGGTATAGAAAGTTATACCCTTTTCTCCAATTCATCTCATGACGTTAGTATCGTCTCATTTTGGCCAGAACATCTTCTAGTCCAAATTTGATCCTCTAGATGATAGAATTGGTATTTAAGGTATTCATGAGAGTTGTAGATATTGAATTCCTATTTCTATTAATCTAAATAACACCTGAATATGAGTTTTGTACAGAATTTTATTCCAGTTTTTCCAATTTGTCTCAATATGACATCAGCATTTGTCTCATGACGTCAGCATCGTCTCATTTTGGCCAGAACATCTTCTATTCCCAATCTAGCCCTTCATATGATAGAATTGATCTTCAAGATCTTCATGCAGGTTGTAGCGCTCAAATTCCTCTTTCCAATTATCCGAAAACAAGATCAATCCGACGTTTTTTTGTGAAAGTTATGTCAATCGCGCCACAATGGTTCAATTTGATTGAGGTCTTAAACTTGGTGGCTTCTTTTGGCCATAACTTCCTCTCTAGACATCCAAATGATCTGATTCTCGAACCATTGAATTCTTAATACATTTCTATACATCTCTACCAAAAATAATGGCTATCTGAAATGAATATAGAAAGATTGAGTGAAAAGAATGAGACGGGTACAGTGAATGTGCTCTTAAGTAATATGAACTGATGAACATACTACCGTTTTTTAAGTATATCTAGATCTATAGAATTCAGAATGAGATGATTTCTAATTTGTACTAAACTAGAGACATGGAGGAACAAATGGAATGAAGAACTTGAATCTAATTCAATCCTTAAGATTTTTAAATTTTAGAGGGAAGTTATGCATAGTACATTATTTGGGACAAGAGCAGTCCCAAAATGTTTTAAGTATATCTTTTGAATCGCTAAACCAAATTGAATGATTTTGATGTCCTTAGAAACGTAAGACAATAGAGACAATTCTTCTCGAATAAAGTTGCTATGTTAGGATGTTGAAGGGTGTTTTTGTGAAGACAATTAAGTGTAAAAGATATAAGGCATAAATGGAAGGGCAAATAGGACAATTCTCAATTATTAAGGGCATAACTAGAAGAAGAAGTGTTGTCTTGCTTATAAATGAAGAATAAAAATGTGAATGGAAGGATAAGTAGAGAAGAAGAATGAAAATTCTAGAGAAGAGAGAGAGAATGTCATAAAAAAAGAGAGAGAAGTACAAAGAGAAGAAGAGAAAGAGAGAAAGAAGAGACAATAAGTTAGGGTTTCAATTTCCCTAGCCTACAAGAGAGATTCTGGAGTAGATCAAGAAGGGAAACAAGTAGAGTAAGACAAGAGCTTCCCTTTGAGCCAATTATTCTTCATTTGGTGAAGAATGAAGGTAAGATAATTTTGAATCTTTTGGATTTTTTGAAGGATTCTAGTTCATTGAGTTTAGAAAATGTTGGGTTTAAGTATTTTAGAATCAATTTTAGTGATTTTGTATTATGGGGTTTTCAATTGGATTCCTATTGGATGATGATTTGGATATTTTCAGATCATATGAGGTTAGAAGAGAGATGATGAGAAACTAAATTTTGATATAAAGTAACCAAGTGTTCTTGAGGTGTAAGCTTATGAATAAGCTAGATACATGAAAAAGGTAAAGATGGAAAGGAGAGTTTAGAAAGATTATGTACAAATGAAGTATAAGTCTAAGTTCAATTAGATACACATGAATTTTGAAATGAAAATGAGCATAAAATGTATTCTAGAGCATCCCCAGAATTGTCATTAAGCGTGCTTTGCATATAGTCCATTTATTATCTGTATGCAATTACTGATGAGTGTGAAATGGGTGTTTTGCATAAATGGGGTGTGCAGGTCAAGTTTCTGCATACAGGCGTTCCAAAATTGGGAAGCAAATGCTATTTTGGAGCGTACTGTGAGTAGACCGAGATGGTCTTACTTTATTGTTTGTTTTGTTTATGTCATCAATTGAGTGTTTATGAATGATTATGATTGTGATTGTTGACTTGGATATTGAAGTCATTGCTAAGTGTTTTCTGAATGAGAAATTGTATGCAAGTGAAAGTGTGAATTCTCAACTATATGTTGAATGCCAGACTACGGTCCGATGATAAGCGAATATGATTGAATAAGAGCATGCACACATGAGTGATGCATTCCATTGCATGAATGCATGAGACGAAATGGAAGTTATGACCAGGGTGGCCACCACTTAGAGCTACAAGCTCAACGAGTAAAAAAGAGCCTTAAGCTCAAAAGTGATTCAGAGCCTCAAGCTCAACATTTAATAAGCCCAATATAGGACAGTTGTCAATGAGCCCGGTATCCAATGGATATGGGAAAGTTTAGGCACTCGGTCACAATAAAATAACAAATGGAAAGAAAGTCTCATATGCATTGCATATTCATGATATGAATGATTTCTGAATGCAATATGTGTCGAATGTAATTTGTGAAATGACTGTTTAAGTGTATGTGATTCATTATGATTGATAATGAAAGAACTGATGTGAATTATGTGAATATGATTTATGTGTTATGTGATTGGGTGAGCCATCGATGATGGTCACTCACTGAGTTAACAAAACTCACCCAAAATTTGCAAATATTTTTTAGGATTCAGAAGAATACCCCGTTAGGCCAACGAGAGTATACTTACAGCTTTCAAGTGAAGATTAGAGGTCGGGATCAGTTCGTGTCTGCATTATATTTCTCTATTTTGTATTGAATTGTTATTTCGTAATTTTTTTTAAATTTGTATTTTGAAATGACTCAAGTGTTTTGAAATTGTGAAAGGGCTCGAATGGTTATTGAAATCCTATTGACTATATGGTGTGATTGAAAATATTTATGAATGAAAGTGGGCCCAAATTTGAATATCGATTTTCTCAAAATATGTTATTGTGTTAAAAATATATATACCAACTTTTGAAATGATTGAGTGTTTTAGCACGCCACCCTCGCAGGGCACGGACTCAAATATCATCATCTATGTCGGGTTTGGGTCATTGCGGGAGTGTGGTGCTACATTTATATGGTATCAGAGCCCAGAAGTACTATCTTATATGAGCATTTTGCAATATGTGTCAAGTTATATGCAAATGCATAATAGTCATGTCATAGCAGACTGCGACAACTGATCCCCAGTATGAGTCACATGCTTGAGCATTTCCTTAAGAGTTTGAGCGGATAAAAGCATTGAGAAAAGTTGATGATATAATATAATGTGGGAAAATAAAGTTTTATGGACATTTTAGAAATGAGAAATAGTATCTGGTTTTATATGAGAGATAAAGGTTCACCCTAAAGGGGTATGTACCCTTGATGGAGATATAGATGTGAATAGGTATATTGTTGTGGATTGTTTGAAGAAAATGAGCATATGAGTAAAAAGAAGACTAAAGTGTACAAACAGAATGAAATGAAATCATGTTATGATCATAAAAGCACGAAATTGGAACCAAAATGGTTATGCGAGTATTGTGCTAAGAGTTTGTACTTTAGTATAAGGAGATATTAGAGAAAATTGAGACCAAAAAAAATTCATAATGATTATGCATCGAAAATTTTGGATTGGTTGAGGATATATATATATAGGGGAAAAAGAAATAGTATATGGATGGATATAATAGATAAATAACAAGTGTATCTGTATCGGTGGATGTATTATTTTATTGCCTTATAATGATGTGTCCTCGAAGGTGATATATAAATGTGAATACATTGTCATAGTTGCTTGAGGAAAACTAAGGATATAAGTAGAAATAATGAGATTAAGTGTACAAGATAAGTTCATATGACCTTGAAAGGTTGAACTTGGACTTAGAATGGTTGTGTGACTATCGATATAAGAGTTTATGATTCAGTATGAGAATATACGTGTGGAATGGAGATTCAAGCTTCATATGGGTTATCCTCCTATAATTGTAAATTGATTGAATATATATATGTGTGAGATGAAATAAATAACAATTGGAAGATGAGATGATGATAGTGATATATGAAAGTGTTGTTGAGTATAAGTTGCTTTGCCGTTGTGAGTGCACATCTAATAGTGGGATCACCGTGACAAGTGGAACTAATAAGCATATGTGTGTAATAGCCGTGGAGATGGTATGGGAAGTAATTGGTGACGTATTGAATAAGTTCAAAGTTGAAGATGGGGTAAAGTAAGACGAGAGAGTACTTGTAGTGATCAAATGGGAAGGAATTGAGATTGTTAATGATGATATCACATGTGATGAATTTAAGGAAAAAGAAGAAGGACACGATTATGGCGTAATCCCCACGAACGGGGATTAGCACAAAAAGAGAAGAGTTATCAAGAAGTGAATGGGATTAAGGTATCCTTCGTATAAGCTATTAATTAGTGAATCGATATAAATACAATGTAATCATTTTTAGTGATATATGCCAAGATATGAGAGTAAATGAAATTGTTTAGTGCCTCACCGAGCTTTGTTCCAAGGGATGTTCTAATCATTTAAGCTATGACATAAATTGATCTTACTGTGATATGATGAATAGTTGAAATTGATCTTCTTGAGGTACTAAGTAAGAATGACTGATAAGTAATTATGGAAATTAGTTTATTGATAAGGAATTCATGAATAGTATTGATGATTGTAGCAAGAAATCCTCCTTCAAAGAAGAATTTCCCTAAATTGAGTTAAATTCAGCAGACGATTCAATTTAAGAGTAGTCAAGGAAGAAACAAATCGGAAATGAATATGTAATAAATCAAAAGTGAATAATAGAGTCATATCCCAAACGGAGACTCAGGCATAAAGAGTGGAATATGCTACTAAGAGTGTAAGCATTTTGTTTGATGTAAAGTATTCAATTACGTGAGTGGATTTTAAATTTGAGGTGACACTATTCTAAATGTGAGGACAATATAGGTTCACATTATATTCGATGTAAATATGTTCGGGAGATCCAAATTGAATATGAGGAAGTGATACCAACACACAAAGTGAAGTGTTCAAATAAATTGAATTGAATAGGCATTTGAATAAGTTTATGTGAATTAAAGGAAATCGAATGAAAAGAGAAAATCAGTAGCTACAAGAAGTCAAAATGACATAGGATGATCTTACCTTAATTGAGGAATTAGTCACTTAAGGAATTGCAAGAATTAATTATGGATATAAGGAAAAAAATTGGAGTGAAATTTGTTGGAGTTAATAATACCTCAATAGCATTATGATATTGAAGCTTTAAGTTATCCAAGCAAATCGTATCAATTAGTGGCTGTGATCATTGATGGTATTTTGAGTGTGTTTGAAAAGTAAACAGGGACGTTTTGAATATTTGAGGAATATGGCACTAATGATAATAAGGCTATCATTTGGATTTAAAGATTTTGCAGTATATAATGAAGTTTCACATCAGAGATTAAGATACAATCCGTTGTAATAGTATAAAGTGATTTCTGTATGCATAGAGAAAATTAAATTCTGATGAGTTGATTTTGATACATGGGTCAGAATTGCTATGATAGAAACCTCTTTAAGTTCTTGGAGACATTAGATGTGCCAATACATTCCTGGAATGTACAAATTATGTCAGTTTGAGGAAAGTATTCAGTTTGAAGGGAATGTACGTCTGAGTACCCTAATTCAGATATTGCGATTATCAAATTTAGTGAAATGATGAGTGAAAAATGTTGAGTGGAATATGGGGAAAAATGAAGTGCTACTTGTTGCATTGAAATTTTTAGATCTGTTCTACTGGAAAGAAGTAAGAAGGCCTAAGGGCTAAGGATTCAGTATTGTGAGTACCTTAAAAGAATTGAAAACGAATCTAAACTTTCAAGTGGAATCGGAAGAATGATATTTGGTGATCAAAATAAGAAGCATGTGTACCTGATAAAGATAATTGAGCAAAGAACGTGTCAGAGAAGCCTAAGTAACAAACTACGCTAGATATCCTAGTAGGAATACGCTAATATTGTATTTTAGCTACTAAGGATGTAGAAACAAGTGGTTATATGTTTAAGTTACCAACAACTCTAACTGTTAGGGTTGTGCTTAAAGAATATATGTTTGAGTTCATAGGAATATAGGATTGAGATATAATTAAAAGTGATTTCTAGCATAAAAATTGTTATCATAGTGATATCATTAAAATGAAAAGTGCCTAAAATGGTCAAAGACCATAATTTATTTGGGATACTGGTGATGAGTGAAGTGAATTTATAATAGGAGTTAAGTGATTCAAGGAAGATCAATGGGTTAGGTGGATCAACACCGGACAAATGAAATATAGTGAAATGGACATAAGAGTTTAACGTATTTCACTGAAAAGAAGTGAATTGTCAAAGGAGAAATGAAGTGTTTTTGTGAGTACCACCTTGGCAAGGTGTGCTCAGATTTGAAGAAAGGATAAGTTAAGTTGTATGAATTGGTGTGTATGAAAATTATTATGAGTTAGTGTTACTGGTGAAAGATGTCATAGATTCATAATAATATGTGATATTTGAATAGGTTCTGAAAAAATGCCATGATCGACATAGATAGATTGTCAGCATACGAAGTAAAAGTTGGTGAGTAATCTAAAATATACCGATGGAATAGTCAAGATTGTGTGATAACTGAATCATCTGTGGTCATTGGAAAGAGAGTATTTGAGTGATGAAGTATATGGGAAATGGAGAAGCACATAAGGAATTAATACCTCTACTGTATTGATCAATCAGAAGAAAATTTCGAGGACAAAATTTATTAAGGGGGGAGAATTGTAACATCCCGTCCCCACGTTAAGGGTGAGGACCCAAAATTTCAGTACATGGGAGCTCAAAGAGAAATGAAGGAAATGCATTTTTCTTGCTCATGCATCATGTTAGCATATATGCACATAAATATTGAATTTTTATAACAAAGTGGTACATGCATTGTTGGGCCCGAGGTGGCCCCTCGGGCTGCGCCAGTGACGAGCTCCCAAACCTCGGACTCAATCCCAACATCTATACAAAATTTGATTCACACATTCGCACACATAATAACATACGCACAATCATTCTAATTAAACACCCCATAAACCAAGGTGCTTCATGCCATTACAATCTGAAGAAATTAAACAAGTATTCATAACCATACACAATACAAAATAAAATCTAAATCCAAAATGCATGAAAATGCTCCATAAGGATATGCTCGGAGGGCCAACCAAAATACTAACTTAATACAAATCTCCTAACAATCTTGGAGTTTCCGATGCCTTGCAAGATCAACGAGCGTCTCGTTCTGCACCTGAGGAGTGAAAAGAAATAGGTTTATTTACACAACTCAGTGGCTAATATAATTATAGTCATTGGTAACTAGCATAAATTCACGCATATGTACGTATATATATTATATATATACATGCATCAATTCTAGCACTCACATGCTCATCAAGTAATAAATGCATTAAACATTAATTACAAAACATGTCACAAGAATGCTTCACAACAACAGTTCAAATATGCAATGCACATCACATGGCTCGAGGGTTCCATGGAAACAAAAGGGAGAAACCGAGATTTATACCCTAAACAAAATGAGTCCATTCGGAGCTCCTAGGCCACAAGCGGGCAGCTGGGAGAAGGCTCTTGTCAATGTGCACGTGACGAACGAAATGGTTCCACTCACGCCCAAACAAAAGCACATAATCATTTTCAGATTCATTTTATCAAACGGTATGCTTTCATACTTTTCATTTATTCAAAATTCCATGACTGAAATCGAGGCATAACATGCTCAGAATCGAAATTTACTTCTATCACTTCTCATGGTTCTTTCAAAGTATACGAAATCAAAATCATTCAAATCTTATAACAAATCATGTTTAAACATACATAAAATATAACATATATTCACACATAGGCAAGAATTTGCCTAATCAAACAATAACTATAGGTACATTACCCACCTAATATCGCTTGAGTATCCGACTCACTATTGTTCTTCCTCTTGCAATTGGATCAAGTCAGCTTGGTTTCCAAAAAAAAACCAAGTTTCCATTCAATCAATATCTAAGAAAATATTCAAAAAGCTAGGAAATGGAAAATACTAACATTAAAAGCCTACATTCGACTTCCAACCAAATTCCCGAATCCTAAGAGGCAAATTCTGACCTTCCCTTCTTCGTAAAACTTGTAGCCCTTTATCTATAGTCTACAATGAATCAAAAATCACCTCAATTGGACATCTACACCAAAATATATGCAAAAAAATGTCTCTAAAAAAAAATGGGGGCTCTCCGCGACGTGCACCAATGTGTGCGCCGAGGCGTGCTCACCTCACGCACGTCGCGACGTGCACACTTTGTGCACCGAGGTGTGCACATCTTCCGTGCATGCCGCGACGTGCACCTTATATGCACGCGGCGTGCATCCCTCCTCCGCATGCAGTGGCGTGCTCATGAGCACGTCGCGACGTGCAGGTCTGGAGAACGACTCCGAACCTGATTTTTCTAGTATTTTTCAACTTCAATCCTTCGCTTAAGCACATAAAACACGTCTAAACCTTGATTCAAGTCCTATAATACATTTCTAACCCATTAACACCTTAAAAATCTGCACAAAATCATCAACCCAAGAAATCTGTCCATTTTTTCCCCTTAAACCCTAAACTACCGATTATCACACTTTCAAAATGATTCTAAGGTTTAATCTAACCACAATAAGATAGAACGAACTTAAACTTACGAGGAATTGCTTCGAAGCTGTCGGAAATCACTAGGATCAAAACTCCCTTTTTCTTCTCCTTCTTCCTCACCCTACGACACTTCCTCCTTCTTTCTTCTTCTCTTTTCTTTTCTTTCTTTTCCTTCTATTTTCTTTCTCTTGATTCTGAATGGGAAAGAAAAGACCAAAACACCCCTCCTTGACATTCCTTAAACTCTCCCACCTAAGTGATCTTCCTATTTTGCCCCCAAACATAATTACCCTATAATTCCCATTAAAACCACATTATAACTAATTAAGCCTCAATTTTCCACTAACGCTCCCAATTTAATCAAATTAAGCCTTAATCATACAGTAAACACAATTCATGCTTAATAACATAAATAAGAAAAAATTTGGGGCCCAACATTTCTCCCCCTCTTAAAAGAAATTTCATCCTCGAATTATTACCTGAAACATCGAAGAGATGCGGATACTTCTCCTTCATGGTTTCTAATGGCTCCCATGTAGCCTCCTCCACCGAATGATTCCTCCACAGGACTTTGACTAGCTAAACCGTCTTATTCCTGTGGACTTTTTGCTTAGTGTCTAAGATCCCCACTGGAATCTCTTCATAACTCAGATCATCCCGCAACTGAACCTCACTAGTCTGAATAATATGAGAAGGATCCGATCTATACCTCCTCAACATGGAAACATGAAAGACATCATGAATCTGAGACAATTCCGGGGGTAATGCCAACCTGTAGGCGAGTGGTCCAATCCTCTCAAGAATTTCATAAAGACCCACATACCTCGGACTCAACTTACCCTTCTTACCAAACCTCATTACTCCTTTCCAAGGAGATGTCTTAAGGAACACTTTCTCACCGACTTCGAACTCCATCTCCTTTCGGTGTGCATCAATGTAGTTCTTCATCCTATCATGTGCTGCCTTAAGCTGCTGCTTAACCAAATTGACTTTATCAACTGTCGTCTGAATCAATTCTGGTTCTACCAGTTTCTTCTCTCCTTCTTCATCCCAACAAATTGGAGTTCTACATCTCCTCCCATACAATGCCTCATATGGAGCCATCTGAATGCTCGAATGATACGAATTATTATAAGCAAATTCAACCAATGGCAAATGCTCATCCCAAACTCCCTTGAAATCTATCACACATGCCCTGAGCATTCCCTCCAGGGTCCGAATGGTCCTCTCAGATTGACCATCCGTCTGAGGGTGAAAAGCCCTACTAAAATTCAGCTTAGTCCCTAAAGCTTCCTGCAAACTTCTCCAAAATCTCGAAGTAAACCGGGGGTCTCTGTCAGAAACCATGGAATCCAGAATCCCATACAATCTCACTATCTCATCAATGTACTTCTTTGCTAGCACATGCAAAGAATCAGTCTACTTAATTGCGAGAAAGTGAGCTGACTTCGTCAACCGATCCATAATAACCCAAATGGCGTCGTGCTTCCTACTGGTCCTAGGCAAACCCATCAGAAAGTCCATCGTCACTCTTTGCCACTTCCATTCCAGGATGGACAATAGCCTTAATTTGCCTGAAGGTGCCTGGTGTTCAGCTTTGACTTGCTGACACACTAGACACTTACTGGCATACTCTGCTACATCCCTCTTCATACCCTTCCACCAAAAATGCTCTCTCAAATCCGTGTACATCCTGGTGCTACCTGGGTGCATAGCATAAGGCACATTGTGTGCCTCATCCAAAATCTCATCCTTAACCTCCTGCACATCTGGGATACAAAGCCTATTCCCCACTGTCATCAGTCCATCATCCCTCAATACTATTTCAGAAATCTTACCATTCTGAATTTCCTCTCTGAGCTTGCTCAAATCTGCATCTTGTGCCTGCAATTCCCTAACTTTCTCCCTGAGTACCGGTCTTACTCGGAAGTTAGCTAGAAGGCAATCTGGCTCCTCCTGCTTCAAGCTTATCTTAAGCTTGGCCATCTCTTCCAATAGAGGAAGATAAACTGTCCGAACATGAGCAATCGAAGACTTCCTACTTAAGGCATCCGCCACTACATTGACCTTGCCTGGATGATACTCAATCAGCAAGTCATAATCCTTAAGCAACTCTATCCGCCTTCTCTGCCTCAAATTCAGTTCCTTCTGGCTCAGCAAGTACTTAAGACTCTTATGATCAGTAAAGATCCTTGTCTAAACTCCATACAGATAATGCCTCCAAATTTTCAAGGCAAAGATCACAGTCGCCAACTCCAAATCATGCGTCGGATAGTTCAACTCATATGGCTTCAACTGCCTCGAAGCATAAACAATCACCCTATCTCCCTGCATCAATATACAACCAAGACCCTTCCTCGAAGCATTGCTATATGGTATAGCCCTCATCTCCGGAAGGCAGAATCAGAATCGGAACACTCGTCAATCTGTGCTTGAGCTCCTTGAAGCTCTTCTGGCACTCATCACTCCAGATAAACTTCTGATTCTTCCTTAATAACTTCGTCATCGGAGCGGATATCATGGAAAATCCCTCCACAAACCTCCTGTAGTAACCTGTCAAACCTAAAAAACTCCTCACCTCTGCTACATTCTTCGGTGCTTCCCAATTCATCACAGCTTCTATTTTCTTTGAATCCACATGCACTCCTTGCTCTGAGATCACATGTCCAAGAAATACAACTTCCCTCAGCTAAAATTTGCATTTATCGAATTTGGCATACAGCTCGTTTCTCCTCAAAGTCTCCAAAGCAATCCTCAAATGCTCTTCATGCTCCTAATCACTCTTGGAATAAACCAATATATCATCAATGAAGACAATGCTAAATTGGTCCAAGAAAGGCTTAAAGACTCGATTCATCAAATCCATAAAAGCTGTAGGGGCATTCGTCAATCCAAAAGGCATAACCATGAACTCAAAATGCCCATACCGAGTCCTAAAAGCAACCTTTGGCACATCCAACTCCTTTATCCTCAACTGATGATAACCCGATCTCAAGTCTATCTTGGAGAAGACTTTTGCCCCTTGCAACTGATCAAACAGATCATCTATGCGTGGAAGTGGATACTTATTCTTCACTGTGACCTGATTAAGCTTCCAGTAGTCTACACACATCCTCAACGATCCATCTTTCTTCTTTACAAAAAGTACCGGAGCTCCCCAAGGTGAAGAGCTCGGCCTTATATACCCTTTCTCTAACTGCTCCTTAAGCTCCTTCAATTCTGCCGGAACCATCCGGTAAGGCGGGATTGAAATCGGTGCCGTACCTGAAAAGAGCTCAATGGGAAACTCAATTATCCTAGGTGACGGTAGTCCTGGCAATTCTTCGGGAAAGACATCCGAGAATTCCCTGACTACTGGAATATCCTCCAGCTTTCCTCGATCTGCCCTTGTGTCTACCACATAGGCCAAAAATGCCTCACATCCTTTCCTCATTATCTTCTCTGCTGTCAAAGCTGAAACAATTCTGGCGGACTTACTTTTCTGTCCCCTAAAAACATAACTCTCCTGCCGTCATCTAGTTCAAATTCCATTGTCTTCTGTTTGCAATCCAAACGGACGTTGTACCTCTCTAACGTGTCCATACCTAGGATCACATCCAATCCTCCCATCTTCAGTGGCATCAAACCTACCACTAGAAGTTCTCCACCAATACATAGCTCAAACTCTCTATACACTTGACTAATAATAATATACTGACCGATTGGAGTACTCACCATCAGTGGAGTATCCAAAGGGCTCAAATTTCTATCACACACCAGTCTACTTGAAGAAACAAATGAATGAGTAGAACCCAGATCAATCAAAGCAATCACATCATCAGAAAAGAGTCTAACCATACCAGTGACAACATCAGGAGCAGTCTTTGCATCCTCCTGAGTCATCGCAAACACCCTAGCTGGTGCTTGTCCCCTCGGTCTCCCTGGAAGACTCACCCTCTTGGTTGCATCAGAGCTGCCCACTTTTGTATGTCCCACAGTCTCAGATCTCTTGGGCGCTTGCATCTAGCTTCTCTCTTGTCTCGGAGGCTGAGGGCACTCTCTAACAATATGCCCCTTCTCCCCACAGTTAAAGCAAGCTCTTGTAAATCTGTAGCACTCTCCTCTATGGGGTCTCTCGCAGTGCTCACATTTCGGAATAAATGGCCTATCTCCATCTCCCCTTCTACTGCCGCCCACCGTTGAGGCTTGGTGAGAAAACAGTAGAAGTCCTCACAAGTCGAGATCGGCTCGTACCACTGCTCCTCTCCTCGGACTGCACAGGGAAGATTCTGGCACTCCTCTCAGGCATAGAAGTACCACCTCCCCTCTTGAACTGCTCTCTTCCTTTTCTCTTCTTATTCACAGCACTCTTGATGTTCTCAATATTCTCAACCCTCAACGCTGCCTCAACCAACTGCTGAAAGTCACAAAATTTCTGCACTATCACTTTCTCTCTGATGGCCAAGTGCAGTCCCGATTCAAACCGGCGACATCTAGCAGCCTCACTCAACATCAGATCCGAAGCGTACCTCGCCAATTGAGTGAACCGATGCACATATTCACTCATTGTCATCTCCCTCTGAGTAAGACTGAGGAACTCCCTCTGATTCTGCTGAATATACACCTCAGACAGATATTTCTTCCTAAAAACAGCAAGGAAGTCCTGCCATGTCAACCCTACTGGTCTCATCTGACTCCCTGGCATAGTCTCCCACCAATGCAGAGCATCTCCCTGAAGCAAGCTTGCAGCATATACAACTCTCTCATCATCCTCACACTCCATCTGATCTAGCACCCTCTCGGTCTTTCTCAGCCATGTCTCAGCTACCTCGGGATCAGTGGTCCCGTAGAAGTCTATTGCTCCATACTTCCTCAACTTGTCGAACCGCCTGCCCCTCTTAGCTAAGGCTGAAGTAGAAGGCTGCGGCATCTGACCCATAGCCTGAACAAATGCTTGGGTGAATGCCTGGAACAACCTCGGATCCAATGGAGGCACTTGCTCCTGCAGAACTGGCGACTCCTGAGTCTGCGAGGGAATGGGCTCACTACCTAGCCCTACAGAAGTCTCAGCATTTCCTAGGGCTACCGACTCATCAGTCCTCTCCTCTCTAGTCAGAGAGTCGGGTGCAGCAGACCCTTGCATAACTCCTCGTGTCCTTTTACAAGGTGGCATCGTACTCCTTCAAATGGAAACACTAAGGATTAGCTACATGTCAATCTTAATTCCTATATGTATGCATGAGATGCATGCCACTTAATGAAATCAAAACAATGCAACAAATAATCATATATCACACCATTCATTATACTATGCATTCTAAGCCGAGGACACTAAACCTAGGCGCTCTGATACCAAACATGTTGGCCCCGGGTCCCGGATCCCCAATCTCAAGGTGACCCCTAGGGCTGCGCCAGCGACGAGCATCCCAAAACTTCAGACCTGATCCCAACACCCATACATAATTCGATTCACACAAACACAAACACATACATATACATTATCATACAATCAATCACCTACCCAGGCATTCTAGCCATGCATTAAACATCCCAATTACATAAGCCATCATGTCATTATGATTCAAGGAAATTAAACAATTATTCTTAAGAACAGCTTAATAAATGTCAAAGTTTGAATTCAAAATACATGGATATGCTCCATGATGATATGCTCGGAGGGCCAACCAAATACTAACTTAATACAAAGCTCCTAACTAGCTTGAAGTTT
>JANZLF010119154.1:0-15334 GCA_026546835.1 Erythroxylum foetidum | reverse complement strand
AAAACCTCAAAATCATGCTTAACTTAAGAAATTTTTCTAATCATCAAATTGAAGGAATTTGCTCACACTTCCTTCTAGAGAATTGTTTCTCATTGTCTCAATTTTCTAATGACACCAACATCATTCAATTTGATTCAATAGTCCAAAAGTTATACATCAAATATTTCCGGACTGTTCTTATACTAAAGCATTTTCCTGCGCTTGATTTCTATCAAAAAATTGATACTTTTAGAGACTGAATTGAGACTCAATTTCATCAGAACATTTGTAGTCCTATATCTCTAGTTTAATCCAAATTAAGAATCATCTCATTTAGATGACTAGAGCAAAAGTTATGGCCAAAATGCTTTCAGCTCTTACTAATCCAAGACTGAACACTAAACCCAACTTCAATTCAGAAATTCAAAGTCTTAGGGACTGCATTAAAATTAAGTTCCTTTAGATAACTTGTAGCTCCATGCCTCTAGTTTAATTAGAAATAAAAATCAACTCAATTGGATCTCTACGGATCAAGAAATCACCAAACTACCTGAGCATATTCAGAAAAATGTCCAACTCAAACTCTTTAATCAATCCTCTCACTTTGATTTAATCAATCTTTTTCAAATTAATCTAAAAAATCCACAATTTTCATGGAGAGGTAGAGGAATGTCTTAGAAATTCAAAGCTTTAAAAATAAGTTCAATTGAATGTCGGACGAAAAAGTTATAAGCAAAAGAGTAGAGAGGGGTCGGATTAAAGGGGAACGACAAAAACAAAGAAAAATCAAAACAACAGCGTCGAACTTGCGACGTTTCGCGCTGGCTCGCACGCTCGCGATCACGAGCGTCTGCACTCGTGAGGTGAGCTGGTCACCCTCGCGAGGGCATCGCGATCGCAACTAGTTCACGATCGCGAGAGGCGCCAGGGCACAATGCCCTAACCCCCTCCGACTTTCAAACTTCAAAAATTTCCCCTCCTCTGACTACCAACTTCAAAATTTCGTAACTTTTGACTCAAAACTCTAAAATTTTTAAATTTGGTATCCATGGAAAGAGAAAAGAAAGCTCTACAATTTTCATGAGAATTAAAAAACAATTTGTTCTCTAAGGGAGTCAAAAATCTACTCAAAGTTTCTGTTCATATATGTCACCCTAAACAGTAACAGAATTTCTAAAAATCATAACTTCCTATTTTATGGTCCAAAAAATTCATGCCTTATATCAATGGAAAGATAAAAACACAATTCACAACTTTCATGAAGAACTTAAAAGCTATTTCTACCTCTAACTTGGTCAATTGTTCAATCAAAGTTTCTGTCCAATTAATGTCATCTTAAACAGTAACACAACTTCTAAAATTTCTATCTTTTAGCTCCAAGGTCCAAAAATGTCATACTTTATATCAATGTAAAGATAAAAATACAAAATTCAACTTTTATGAAGACTTTAAGAGCAATTTCAGCCTCTATATAGATCAAAATTTTAATCAAAGTTTATGTCTCATAAATTCACCATAAACATTATCAAGACTTCAAAAATTCACATCTTTCAATTCCCACATCCAAAAATGGCACATTATACATCGTTGAAAAGCTATGAAATTTTTCTATAACTTTCAAGAAGGCTACTTAATCTAATTCAAATCATATTAGCCCAGAATTTGCCTCAAAGTACAGTATACACAAAACAAACCCTTATGGACATTTTCAAAAACAAAGCAAAACATTCAAAACTTTAAATGATCATAACTTTCAACCGCGATATCGAAAAATTTCATACTTTATAGATATAGAAATCTATCAATAAAAGCTACAACTTTCATGAAGACTATTTTATCAAAATCGGCCTAGATTAAACCAGAACAATTCACAAAGTTTCAGATCAATAATGCAGCTTTCTACTATTATTCATTCCAAAAATTTCAGACTTTTGATTCTCCAAAATCTAACACTTTCACTATTCATTTCTTGATTTTTAATTCCATTCAAATCAACTCATTCACTATACATGTTCATAGTATCCTTACACATACAAATTTACCCAAAAATCTCAACATCATCAAAAAGTAAAATCAATTCTTTTCACATCAATTTTATTAAAGCACCTACAACACATACATACACAAAACACCTATTTCATGTTTTGACCTCAAAATATCATTTCAAATTCTTGAATTTCCCTTTTCTTTGCATATGAAAATAAAACCACCAATTCCTCAGTTAATTTCATTTAATAATTCAAATTTTCCCAGAAAAGTTTGGGGTCCAACACTTATACATTTAATGTACATTACCGAACTTCTCCTCTGTCCACATTGACCTTAGGTTTGCCCAACAACCCAACACTTCTAGTTAAAATTGACCTATTAATATAGAAATCCTATTTCTATGGTTCGAACTTATCCGTATAAAATGTGCTTGGTTTTTCCTAACAACCCTAACTTTAAAAGGACTCTGGTTCTCGCCATATTAATGGAAGGTATTAGTTTTAATATTCTAAATGAGGGGTTTAACTAAGGTCTCATCTATAACTACATGGCATGATATGGACTACCTAATCAAATTGGGCCTAAGGCCATAACCATCCATCATGCAAGCCCACACATTCTCTAATGAATATATGTAAACACCTCATTTTAGTTATAACATCTTATGGATCCCAATAAGAAAGCCCAATCTAACACTTAGATTTACTATCTTCCTTTTACTAACTTGGCTAAAATTACTATTGTATGTTATTTCAATTAGAATTAATATTAATCTAATTAACATGAATTCCTAATTTCAAAAATTAATTCATAACTAATTTACCTTAAAGTAATTATTTGATGTCCAAAATTAAACTACTTCAATTTTGTCACACATCCCAGTTTTTCTAGTCTTACTAGAAAATCTATTACTCTATTAAAATTAATTCAAAAATAATTTCTATAGTTTCCAAAAAATTCTAGAACATCAAATCATCATTTCAACCATCTTTAGGTCATTTCATGATGATCAAAATAATTTAAAAATTATCCAAAAATTATCATGATCATCTCAATATTGGTAAGACACCAAAAACAACAAATATGATTTTTAAAGTTTTTCTGGAAATTAAATTTCGAGAAAAATCATTTAGGCTTGCATAAACATCAAATTAACACATTTTTTATCACATAAAAATATTTTTATGGTTTTGGAACCGAAATATAAACATATAAAAACATCAAATAAAACAAATCCTATAATTTCTGGAAAATTGTACAGATCTGGAAAATTGTTTGATAAAATTATTAAAACATCTACAAAATTATAGAGGTATAAACACATCCCAAATATGTTCACATAAATTTTCCATAATCAAATTCTATGAAAATCATGTGTAACCTGATCATTTTAGCTAATAGACATCATATGCCCAGCACAAAAGACAGATTTCATGTATGTTCTTGTAAATTCAAAATTAAATATTTAATCACATTAAAAATATTTTCAATCATACTGAATCATTCATGTACATCTTATGGACAAATTGGTGAAATAAAATCATTAAAACCATTTTTCTATCATTAATTTCAAGCAACACATTACAAGACTCTAAGTTGTCATAACCATGAAAACAATTTTCACATGTCATGTATTCTACATTTAACAAGGCATAAGATGGCTCTGATACCACTGTAAGGCTTTGATCATGCATCTCGTACATAATATATATCAAATATACATAACAGAATATAAAACAAAACCTCAAAAACTAGATTTACTCACACATATAGATATAGAAAACAAAAACCTGAAATCTAATATGTTTACATACCTTTCCGGCAATCTCTTTCGTTCTTTAAACTTCTTCGTATTGGGTTGTCATAAACCACAACGATCAATGTAGACCATCTCTAATGAAATTCCACACAAAGATTGTAACAGCCTGTTTTTCCCATGTTAAGGGTTAGAACCCTAGAATACTGAGTATGAGAGAAAATATTGAGAAGCTAGGACATGCATTTCATGCTCTTGCATCATTTAGCATACATACACGTGAATTTGACAATTGCACACATTACAATGACTGTATATGCACTCATTTGACATTTATTAGGTGTAGTTGATATTAATTGATTTATAAATGTGATTATATTATGAATTGTGGATATTATATGTCTTGAAAATTAATTTGGTGAGTAAAACTATTGATCTAAAATTTTTGGTGAAATTTAAGAAATTTTGGACTAGAAAATGTCAAGTGACAAGACAATTAATAAATGGTAATAGAAATAAGTGACAAATGGTAATAGAAATATTGAAAAGTGGCATAAAAAATTGGGTGACAAATGGTTTGGAGATTTGGAGACAGATGGACTAGATGTTAAAAGACATTAGTTAGCTTAAGAAAACGACTTATTAATTTAGTTATTTAAGTGGTAAGTGTCATGACATGTGTCATAAAATGTGTCATAACACTCACTAAGCATTTTTTTTACCTTGCTTTTAAACCCATCCCACTATATTTACATTTTGAAAGACCATCTTTATTTTTGTCTTTCACTTTTGCCATATGCTCTCTTCTTCATCTTTTTCATTTTCTTCACTCACGACCATCTTACTATGACCCTCATCACGTTGAGTTATTTCTATTCTTCACTTTGTTTCTTCAAGATCCTTATTATCTCTTCATCTTGTAACTAAATACCTAATCTATTCCTTCTTGAAAGAATGATGATTGTGTAAAACTTGGAAAGCTAGGGTTTATGTGATTTTGAAGAAGATTGGAGTTTTATCAAGTTTTACATTAATCTTCATAGGTTGTTTAAATATAAACATATGTTAAGATAGTTTAAAGGTGAAATGGTCATGATAATTGAGTTAAATATATGTTGTAAAGTGGATGAGGAAATAAGTAGGTGTATGTCATATTTTTGTGTATAAGATGAGTGCGGGAAAATGATGAATGAATGTGTATTTTGTGTTCTGTTTCTAAGGGTATGAAAATCATTGATTATAAGTTGTTATATGGATGACATAGATTGGGATTTAAGGTATAATGAAGGTGAAATTTATGCCTATGAAAGGTGTTTGAGAAATGTTCTTGAAATGAGAAGAAATAAGATTTATGTATGATAGTAAATGCTGAAGATTATGTTATGTTTTTGTATGATTGATAAATAATGGTTCATGGATAGTTTCATGGATGTTATTGAGTTAAAAATTAAGGTGATAATGAAGAGGAAATGGTGTAGAGTTGATGAACTATGCATAAGATGGTTTGAATGTAACATATAGGAGTTGAAAATCTAGAAAAGTGAAAGAAGAAGGGATGGAATATATTAGCTGTAGTGTTTTCACAGAACATGCATCTGTATTTTAGCCATATCCTAATTTGTAAATATCCAAATGAGATGATTTTAATTTTATATTAAACTTGAGATAGTTGGATACAGTTTTCATGAGGGAGTCAAATTTTAATTTTGTCTCTAAGGGTTTTGAAATTTGGCTTAAAGTTGAGTACAGTGTGCTTTCATGGTATGAGAATAGTCTATAGTATTTGGATATAACTTGCAAAAGACTGAACCAAACTACATGAAATTGATGTCATTAGTAACTTAAGAGATATAGGAACATTTATTTAAAAGAATATTTTGCGTAAATACCTCATTTTTTTGTCAAAATAGCCATGGGAAATTGACCCAAAAATCTATTTTGAGAAGATCTAGAATTTGGAAGAAGAAAGCTGGGATTTTTCATATGGATGCATCCCATGATTATGGAAACAAGTTAAACATCAAATGTGCTTCTTTTATGTGTGGTTTGGGACAACAAATGGTTAGGTGCTTTCATATGATGCATTTAGGCTTGAATGAGAAGCTTGAATTGAACCTAGAATGATGCTTAAATAACGGATTAAATATGTGTTATGTTTAGGTTGATGAATGAGGATATAAATTCAAGAATGGATTGTTATTTACCAAGTGTTCAGATCTAAAATTTTGGAGATGTCATAAGAATAGAAGTGATCCTATGAAGGATAATGTGATCTAAAGAAGGTGAATGATATGTATTAAGTAAAGGTGAATGATAAATAGGATATTTTGTGATCTTTTAATGTTTGAATGACCTTAGTAAATGTTTAAATGATGAACTTAGAATAATCTTTTACAAATGAAGTGTAAATATAAGTTTAATTTAGATATAAGATGTGAACTAAGGAAACATACTCGGGATTGTCATTGAGCATCCATTATACATATCACATATACATATGTATATGATTGAGTATTCATGAAAATGTACAAATTAGTAATACGTGAATGTGTATGTATTGCATAATATAGAAGAGTAATTAGAGCGATAACATCCAAACATTATCGGGACATGGAGGCAATAACTATCTGGAGTAAATGTGAGTAACCTAGATGGTCTCACATTGATTTATTGTTTTGTTTAAATTCTGAATTGAATTATTATGTGATATGAATGTGTTGATTTTGGACATTGAATGTTCGAGGCGTTTGATGTATGAATAATATATTAGAACTGCTCATTGTATATAAATTTGACAAAATATGTGATGCTCCACTTAATTGTTGAATGCAGACCAAGGTCCAACGGTGAATGTGAATGTGAATGTGAAACAAATTGAGCATAAGTGAATGTTGAATACATATAATGCATTTTGACATAAAGGCAACTATAATCTGATTTGTCAGTGAAAAAGAGCTTAAAGCTCAAAATATGGTAAAAGCCTCTAGCTCACTATGTATAATGAGTCATGTATCCTCAATAGATAAGGGACAATTATTAATGAGCCCTGTAATGGATACAGGACAGTGAAAAAGATACATGGTCATAACAAATTAATAAATAAAATTGAGTCTTATGAACATTGCACATACAATTTATTATGCACTATATGAATGATTGAATTGAATTGTGTGAACCATTATGAACGTAAGAGGTGAATAAGTGAACCGAGTGTTATATGGTGCTTTTTAATAATTGTTGAAAGATGTGCATTATATGATGACATAAATTTTTTGTGAACTTAAAGCATGAACTGTATTTGTTATGTGTTATGTGTTATGAGTGAGCCATCGATGATGGATAGCTCACTAAGTTCGCAAAACTCATTAAAATTGCAACGTTGACTTTGCAAGTGTGAGAGAGTGGGCTTAGCTTCTAAGATAACTTAGAAGAGATCTAGTACTGCTTTTGGATAGAAGAAATGACTCAAATTTTGGTTAGTTGAGACTAAAGGATTTAGATAGAATTTCGTATAGTTCCTCATTCATATAACATGTAGCATATTTTTGTAATAGAGTTGTAGACTTTGATAGTTCTTTGATATTATATGCAAGGATGAATTATGTAATGCTACAAGGTATATTCGGTCTTATGAAATGAAAATGAGGAATTGGGTTTTAAATATTGTGATATTTATGTTTTAATTTTGATACCATAAGAAGTGAAGTTGATTGCTCTAAGGCACTGCTTCCATCGGGCATGTGCTCGAATGACTGAAGGATGTACGAGCACAAATGTTTGATGGGAGTGGGGTGCTACAAAGATAGAAGGATGAAACCTCATTAGGATATGGCTATAGTTCTTTCTTCGTACTAGCAAGGACAAGAACTCTTGTAAGAGTTAGACAAAAAAAGTGTGTGTTTAAGAAAGAACTTTTCTTTTCTTCATGTCTTATAACAAGATGCATGAAAATTATGATTATTTTCTGGCCTCTTTGGCCTCCCATAACCCCCATCATTAATGAGAAGTTATGGGAAGTTAATGATCATGAATAGCATGCATTAATGGAAGTTATGAGAAGTTAATGACCATGAATAGCATGCATTAATGGAAATTTTGGGAAGTTAATGACCAAATTGACAGCCAACAACACTTATTTCTAATCTATTTCATGCAACATTTTCTACCACAATCACATCGTGATACAATCCCGAAACACTCTCTCATATCTTGAATCACCATTCAAGACCATTTTACTCATCCTTCGGATCTCCTATATGTGTGACCTATTAGATTCTCGATTATGTTGGCCACTTAAATTAAAAGTTAATTCAAGTAAGTCAAGAGTGGTATCTAGCAACATGTTATGACATCCCTAATTGGCCAAAAAGTTAGTGATTTGACTATGAAACCTTCCATACGCAATGCTGCCATGTAATTCATCCTTTTACCATCTATACCCCACTTGGTTCAGAGTATGGTCAAAGTATCAACTCCTCCTAGATTGATTACGTCACATCTATTCCAAGTGATATTACATCTTGTCTTGAGGATCTCATTACTCTATGTGTTATTGAAGACTCTCTTCATGACACATATCTGCTCTAGCAGAAACTCTAGAGTAATGACCCTAATAAAAGACTGTGAGCTATTGGCTACTCAATTAGCTCCAAATACCTCAAGTTGTACCTAATCACCACCCTATAAGTAACCCCTGAAAGGCATCGATGAATGGAGTCAAAGCACATGATTAGTATCTGAGATATGCTTGAGCATCTCAAGTCAGAGGATACTTGCACTATTGCTATAATGAGACTATCATTGACAATGATTGTCTCATAATAAGTTAATCCAAAGTACTTACTACCTTTAGTAAGTATCCACATGTTAACTCTAAACAACTCATGTCTACAGCTTATGAGATCTATCACTTAATCCAATTAAGGAGTATAACATGTGCTAGTATATCCGAATTAATGATATCCCATCTCATTAATCCTATGATTAGGGAAAGTATAGATACTAATATAATTACACAAGATAAGAATCTCATTATTATGATCTCATCATGATTTCCTTCATGTTATGTTTTATATTAAGGAATTCATTAAATCAATTTACAATCAACATCAAATCTATAAATGAATGAACATTGAAATAAGGAAAAATGCCTTTATTAATCATAAAATGATTTGTACAATAAGTGCTAAAGGTGATTTTCTTTAGAGCACTTCTCTAACATAATTTAGTTCTAGAATTGTGTATATAATTGTCATCTTAATTTCCTTTCTTTATTTAGACTCTTTCAACATATATAAATACCAATATTGTATCCATGAATAGACATACCAAAATATAGAAATAATTCAATTATTCTTTCTCTTCTTTGCACATTCTACATAGTATCAGAGCCTCCTTTTTAAAAAGTAGTTAAATATTTTGGGGTTTCCTTTCAAAATATTCCAGGGTTTCTTATCAACTTTTTTCTTATAACCTTATGCCTTTGCATTATAAGTTCCTTAATCTTCTCAAAAAATAATTTTTCATATACCAAATTGTTCCTCTACTTAAGTAGATCATAATGGTGCAAAGAACTCGATAACTGAAAGCATCTAGAAAAAGAAGACCATTCAAACGACATCATTTTGGATCCAGCAAGACGACATTGTTTCAGAAAAAATCACAACAACTTCTAGCATTTCATTTTGACCACATTGGCATCCATGTTAAGCATTATATCAATAGCCATGTCATCCAAAACAATTTATAGTTAATGCCACATTAGCATCTTAGTCAATAACACATCATCATTTTTTGCCATCTCAACATCTTATTAATTTATCACGTGTCTTTGTCAAATTTATCTACATTTTAGAAATTGTCTTCTTTGATTTAATTCAAATCCATCAATTAGATTCAAATTTATCAGTTGAGTTCAAAAAGTGTTCATCAATACTTTGACAACCCAATTTGACCATCCTCTTTTGGTTTCGTTGCCAACCAGACTAGTTCTAAGGTTATTTTGATGTTTTGAATTCATTTTTTATTTTAGAATAATCAAATTCCAACACTAAAAACATGTTTTCTACCATTTTTAACTCTATCAATATTAGTTTTGTTGGTTTAAACTATGATATGTGGGCTAAGAAAATGTATAGTTTTCTTAAAGGGAGACTTTATCATATCATTACTGGAGAAATACCTAAACCAACATAAAGGGTGCAGAAAATATGTATTCACAAAATTCCTAGTACCTCTAGATGGAATAAATCATCAAATATTGACATATTTTTAGAACACATGTGCTAAAGCAATCCAACTCTTTGATTTAGCCTTGAGGGTATACAGTTTTTAAAGACTTGTTACCCTATATCTAATGATGTCAATCAATTTTAGTTATACATAAGAATTCATAGAATGCAATAATAACTTAGACAAACAATTTATAGTTATATATCTAAATTACAAGAACTTTAGGATCACATAACTTTTGAAGATCATGCTTAACCCAGTATTGATGTTGCTACTATTTATGTGAATCTTCGTGATCTCCAACATATATGGCATCTGCTTACAAGATGAGATTGAACCTATTGATATTTATCTTCTCCATCAAAGACCTTTGCCAAACCTTAATACTATCACTAAAGAGCTCATTACGAAAGAGAGTCAACTCAATACACTATATGTAGAAAATTCTATTCCATCTACTGATGTTGTTTTTACAACTCGTACCTTCTCTCATTAAGCTTCTCATAAATCATGCTATAATTTTTATAAGCTACTTCAAAATGCCTAGACTCACATCTTTAAATGCAAAAAATGATTCAAACAAAATCATACAAGGTAATTCTTTCAAATTCTTTTGGCCTGCTTCTACTACTATTATTATTGATACTATTGAGGGCCTAATAGAAAGCACATCTCATAAATTCTCTCTGAAATATCTTCACGTTATTCTCTAATAACTCTAACCAAAATTTGATACTATATCCTTTATTGTGCTATCTATCACATTAGTTTATTCAACCTTTTAGTATCTTGATTCTGATTATTGTAATCATGTGATCTTTGAATCTTCCATTCTTAAACCTTTAATAGTAACATATGTTCCACATATTGTTCATATTGTTGATGACTCTACTATGTATATTCAGAGTATAGGTATTGTTCACACTTCTAAATTAATCTTATCTAAAACTTTTCTTGTTTTTAAATTCTCTTGGTATTAACTTATCTTTTATGAGTTCTGGTTAGGTTGTGTAGGATCTAAGTGGGAGAGATCCTTGGGAAAGGGCATAAGGTTGGATGACTTTTGAGCTTAATTTTGTAAATATTTCGTACAAGTATATTTATAGTACTGTCACTTCTTATACATGGAACTGTTGTTTAGATCATCTCTCTACTGCTAGATTTCTTTAATCTTTAGTGGTACTTTAAACTCTGTTAAGACTAAAAGTATTGATTATGTCTTACGTCAACTCTAAAAAATTCATGCTTTACCCTTTTTATTAATGATTCCATTTCTTTAGCACCTTTTGATCTAATTCACTATGATATTTGGTGTCCTGATTTTCATGAAACTATTAATGATTTGAGATCCTATATGATCTTTGTCGATGATTTTTCTCACTACATATGGATTTATCTAAAGCTTCATATATTTGAACTATTCTCTAATTATTCTCACTTTGCTAATATGATCCAAACTTAGTTCTCTTATAAGATTAAAATATTTAACAATGATAATATCATGAAATATAAAGAAACAAACTTTACCAACTTCCTTGCTCAACAAGGTACTATCATCCAAAGAACTTACCCAAGCACATCTCAATAAAATGATCAAGTCAAACAAAAACTTAAACATATTTTTAACATTGTTTGAGCCTTTCTTATATTCTCTTCTTATCGTAAAACCTTTTGGGGTGAATTCGCTCGTACTGTTGTCTACACTATCAACGTTATTCCTTCCTCTCTTATAGGTAACATTTCTCCTTATGAGTTCTTACTCAATTTTGCTCCTAACTATCAGTCTCTTAAAGTTTTTGATTATGCATAATTTGTTCTTTTACAACCTTATAGGCACACCAACCTAGAACTAAAAACATGTTTATACTCAAAGAATTTGTATCTCTCAACATGTAACCTTTTAGGAATATAAAATGTTCTCTATACTCTTAAAATTTTAGGTCAACGAACTCTTATAATAATTTTTTATGATCCTACCATATCTTTGTTTCCTGATATTTTTTTTCAGGTCCATCTTACAACATTAATAATTTAATATGTCTGATGCTTAATCCCATTGTATATTCCCCAATTGTGGATCCTTCACTTTCACTAAACAACCCTTCCCTATTTACTCCTTTAGAATCTACCAAGTCTCAATAACTTCCCTATTGTTCCATTGGAGTAAGTTAACATTCTATTTCTTTTAAATACTTTCATGTTTATTCCACTATTTTTTATTTAAATGAACCTCACACCTATCGTGAGGCCAAAACTGACTTTTTATAGCAGCAAACAATGGAAAAAAAAGTACAAACTCTCTCCAACACCAATACTTGGGACTTGGTTAATTTACCTCCAGACAAGTTTGTTATTGGTTACAAATATGTTTATAAAATCAAGACTAAAGATGATGGATTGGTTGAAAGATACAAATCCATATTAGTTGCCAAGGGTTTTAATCAATAATATGAAATTGATTATGAGAAGATACTTACTATGTAGCTTATTTAATTTTATCATGCAATCTTATTGCAGTTACTACGAGCAAACAATGGGCACTATTCCAGATGGATGTCAATGATGCCCTTCTCAAGAGTGATCTTATTAGAAAATTCTATACGTAACCTCCATTTAGATATGACCATCCACCCAATAAAGTTTATCATCTTTGTAAAGCCTTATATAAACCAAGTAAGCTCCTTGAGCCTATTTTGCCAAATTTAGCTCCACTATTGATCATCTTTCATTTAAGTTATTTCTCTATAAAAAAGATCAAGGATTCACTTTTTTTATTCTTTACGCTGATTATATGATAATAACCGAAGATGACATTCAAGGTACATTTGTTATTAAATCATTTATCCATTATTAATTCGAAATGAAAGATTTAGGCCACATGAGTTTTTTTTAGGCCTTGAAATATCTTCTTATGATTTTGGTTACTATTTATCCCAAGCAAAGTATGCCACTAATCTTATCTCTTATGGTGGCCTTATCAATACTAAGACTACTAGCATTTCACTTGACTCCAATGATCATATTTCTGCTATTGGTCGAACTATTTTTAATGATAGTACACTTTATTAATAGTTAGTTGTCGTTCTTATATACCTCACTATTATTTGTCTAAATATTGCCCATTTTGTTCACATTATGAGTCAATTTATGTCTACACCTCGTACCACTCACTTCTCTATTGTTCTTTATATTCTTTGGTACATCTGACAAACTTTGTTTTATAATCTTCATTTTAATTATTTGTCTTCACTAGACTTATATGTATACTTGGATGCTGAGTAGACTAGAGACCCCAACTAGTCGTTAATCCACTAATGGTTATTGTTTCTTTCTTTCCATATCTCTCATTTCCTGGAGTAGTATAAGATGAACAATTATATCTTGATCCAGTTGATACTATATGATTTGGTTATGTTAATTAGACTTATCTCTTTTGTTTTGTATTAATTTTATTGTTTAATTGGTGAAGTCAATATTTTTTGTTTTAGGAGGTGATAAGTAAATATTGAATGAAATTTGGCTTGAAACATCAAACTAAAGAACTATTTGTTAAAGCCATGAATTTCAAAAAAAATATGACAAATTGTTGCAGTGTATAAGGCGATATTACGCCTAAAAATAAATTCATTCCAAGAGCTCTAGTTCAATTAGGAGACTTATTCTCAGGCCTATTATGTCGGTTGTTGGATTAAAAAGATAATCTCTAGAATATTTAAAAAAGCTAGCTTTTGGGTAAGAAAAGAAAGGGAGAACGATACATACACTCTCTCAATAATTTTCTTTTTTCTTTATTTTTCTCTTCTTATTTCTTCTATATTCAAAGTGAAACTAAATTTATGAGTGGTTAAATCTTAATTTTCTGATTCAAGAGGAATTTTAAAAATCTGGTTATAACCTTATAAAGTGTTGTTCTAAACCTATTTTTTATTTTAATTTATATATTTCTTAGTTTTGTTCTTTTATTTTATGAATAATTAATGTTCATTGATCTGACCAATGTTTGGTAGAAGTAGTAAATAGGTTATTTTATATGGAAAAAAACTAAATTAAATAGTTTTGGCTATCTTAATTATTTAATTTAAGGTCTAGTATTCTTCATTAGGCTTATTGCTAGCAGTTACATAAGGTTGTTCCTTTGTGACTAGAAGGTCATAGGTTCAAATCATAGAAAGAGCTTCTTTATAAAAATGAAAAGGGAAGGCTGCATACAATTGATATCCCTCCCCTACACTCGCAAAGTGGGGAGCCTTATCCACTGGGTTTCGTTGACTTTTACTTAATATGAAATGTCATCATACCCAATCAATTTATAGTAAGTTTTAGTATGAATGCTAGACTTGAATCAATTAATTTGGGAACAATTATGACTTATTAAGGCTATTCTAACAAGTTTTAGACTATTAGTTTGAATTATGAAAAAAATTCTTGTTAGACCAATGATCAAAGTTATTATTGGATGAGATCCTTCCTTTGAATAGTAGTTAAGTATACTAAATTTCTCTTTTCCTTACTGAGTTGATTTATTTTGATTCCTTATTAATTTTAGCTTATTAATTAATCTTAATCTGTCACTTAGTTTTATCAATTAAAATTAAGAAACTAGTTTTTAGTTTTATTAGGAATCAACTTAGTTCCACTACCACTACAAAAGTTTAGTGAATCGGAATTAATTTTAAGAGCTTCAATAACCTATTTAATATTTTGGCACTATGTTAAGTTTAGTTAATTAATTAATTAATCATAAACCCCCACTTAGTTTTATCAATTAAAATTAAGAAAATAGTTTTTAATTTTATTGTGTATCGGCCTAGTTCCACCATTATTTCAAGAGTTTAGAGAATTGAAATTAATTTTTAAGAGCTACAATAATCCGTTTAAAATTTTGGCACCATTGCTGGGGAATTATTTTAGTTTCTTAATTTCTTAGCCTTATTTTACAGTTTATTGCAATTCACTTGTCTATGTAAGGAAAAATTCATTCACCTTCAAAGTTGAAAGTTGAGATAGATATAAAAATTGGTAAACATTCCAATTTCTAAGAAGTTGAAAAAAAGATGGCAAATTCTAACACTAAAACATTGAGCGAGTTAGTTGCATCAAAATTTGAATCAACCAATAGTATGCATAAGATTTCTATATGTTAACCTTGATTTTGAAGTGAAATATCGTTTAATTCACTTTATCCTTATTTTGCATGGTCTTGCAGGTAAAAATCCAAATAAGCACTTGAAATAATTGTAAGAGATCTAGAAGGGGGGGTTGAATAGATCTTTAAAATTTTTGTAATTTCTACAAGAAAATCAGAAGTTAAACACACAAAAATAATTTAGATAAACTTAAATGAAAAGAGTAGGGAAGAAGATCAAACACTTGTTTTTA
>JANZLF010119097.1:0-15342 GCA_026546835.1 Erythroxylum foetidum | reverse complement strand
ATCAATCTAGTGTCAGCATGTTGGAATTATTAATTAAAACATGTATCAGGGAACATTCACTCAAATAAAGAGTTTATGGTGATATCATCACTTCTAGATGTTTTACAGAGATTGGTAATTAAACTAGTGCTAGTAGTTTGATGGACTAGCTACCCATCAAATCTTAACACTAAGTTGAGATCTTATGTGTTAATCACCATATAGAGTGAAGCGGAATATCTAGAAGGAAAAACCAATTAAAGGTAAAACGGTAATTTTACCGAAAATTGTGTGGATGGCTATAATATAGTTCATATTAGAGTTTGCAATTGGATATCTTATTTGAATCATGTTTTCTCATAATATTTAGTAATTCAAGAGTTTAGCTAATTGTTTTTAATGGAATGAATGTTGGTTAATAAGTTAGAATTAATTCTAATGAGATTAAATTAATTTTGGGCTTATTGGAGCTTAAATTATATAAGTCCGATTAGATTCCCCACTAGCTTCTAGGAAAGGTTATCAAGAAAAGTAAGAAAAATAAATAGAGGTTACTGGAAAGAAAATAAAAGGAAAGGACTGACTTAGATTCAGAATCATAAGACCAGAATAATTTAATTAAGAGTTAATTAAATTAGGTTTTAAGCCTATGATTAAAGGTTGGGTTTTGGTTTGATTTGATTAATTAAATTAATTAAATTGAAACAATTTTTATAAAGACGAAAGGAGGGCAAAACTGAGATCTACGATGATGTAGATTTTGGTTTTATATAGCTAAATGGACAACTGCACATTTAACATTGAATTGCTAAATATAAGGTGGATGTTTATCATGATTCATCATCATTAAATGGTTTAATGGTGTCCTCATCAAATAGTTTAATGGTCTTATCATTAAATGGTTTAATGGTTGTCATTTAATGTTGGCATGTAAAAAAACACATAAACCTTTTAGCATTCATTTGATTAAAGAAGGAAGTAGTGCATTTGTTGCTCTCTCTCCCTTCTTTCATCGTATAACCAAAAATGAGAATGTATCATTTATTGTGTTAGGGGATAAAGTTACGTCATAAAATCTCACACCAAGGATTTGAAGTCAACAAAGCAAAAACAGAAGTTATAAAAAAACTTCCACCGCCAAGCAATGTAAATTGTGTGCGAGGATTCTTAGTTCATGCAAGATTTTACCATCGATTTATCAAAGACTTCTCGCAAATTGCAAGACCTTGACATACCTATTAGTCAAGGATGTACCCTTTCTATTTGATGACAGTATCTGTCTGCCTTCAATAAACTAAAGGAGGCATTAACATCATCACTAATTCTATCACCACTGGACTAGACACTTTCATTTGAGGTTATATGTGATGTAAGCGAACAAGCTATAAGTTGTGTATTGGGCCAAAGGAAAGATAAAAGGTTGTAGGCGATCTACTATATCAGCAAGACCCTTATAGGACCTCAACTTAATTACACCACCATAGAGAAAGAATTCATTGCAGTAGTGTACGCATGTGATATATTTTGACCATACCTTTTAGGATCAAAGGTAATCGTATTCACTAATCACAAGGTGTTAAAATACCTTTTCAACAAAAAAATGTAAAACCAAAGCTCATTCGATGGGTGTTACTTTTATAGGAATTCGATATAGAAGTGAGAGACAAAAAGGGAGTATAAAATGTCGTTATAGACCACTTAACTAGACTAGAAAGAAGGAAATGCAAGCCAAGCGAAGATATTAATGAATATTTCCTTGATGAAACCCTGATGCTACTCGAAAGTTTAGTTACACCATGGTTTATCGATATCGCAAAATCTAATACCAATGGTAAACTTTCTTCTCATTTATATTACCAACAAAGAAAAGATTCCTACATGATTGTAACCAATATATATAGGATGAGACAATTTTATATAGAACATGCGCTGACAGGTTAATGCGATGATGTGTTCCGAAGAAGGAAATGTTGGACATCTTAAAGCAATGTCATGAAGGTCAATATGTTGGACATTATGGAGCTAACAAAATGGAAGATCAGATACTGAGAGTGGATTTTATTAGCCACAATTGTTTAAGGATTCTGAAACTTTCGTGGCACAATGCCATCGATGCCAGTACTACATCTCCAAAAGAGATGAGATGAGATGCCTTTATTCAACTTTTTAGAAATGGAAGTCTTTGATAAATAGGGCATCTACTTTATGGGTCCTTTCTCATTTTCAATAGGAAACATATACATTTTAGTGGGGTTGGATTATGTCTTGCATTGGGCTGAAGTAGTGACATCTTCGATCAATGATGGAAAGGCAGTGCAAAAGTTTATCAAATAGTTATTCAATCAGTTTGGAGTGCCACATACGATAATAAATTGTAGAGGTACACATTTATCCAACATATCTTTTGATTCCTTCTTAAAAAGATATGGAGTGCAACACTATGTTGCTACACCGTACCATCTGTAGGCTAGTGGCTAAGTGGAAGTTTTCAATAAGGAGCTGAAACGAATTTTGGAAAAGACGGTGAATAGCTCCCGGAAGGATTAGGCAATAAAGCTCGACGATGCCTTATGGGCTTATAGAACTACTTTCAAAACACCTATTGGAACAACTCCTTATAGGCTTGTATATAGAAAAGCTTGTCATTTTTTGATCGAACTAGAACATTGAGCATATTATCCAATAAAAAACATTAAATCTTGATTGGAAGCAAGCACGTGAAAAGTGACTTCTACAATTGGATGAACTTGAAGATTTCCGTTATGATGTGTACGAAAATGCCAAACTCTATAAGGAAAAGTTAAAGAAATGGTACAATTCTTGTCTTAAACAAAAGGAATTTAAAGTAGAAGACGTAGTTATGCTATTATTCAAAGTTGAGGCTATTTTCAGGGAAGCTAAAATCTCGATGGAGTAGACCTTTTACGGTCATTCAAGTTTTTAATTGTGGAGCCCTCAAACTGGAAAAAGCTAACAGCAAGCTTATAAGTTCAATGGGCATCGTTGCAAACTATATCTCATAGGAGTAATTTCTAAGGACAAGAAAGTGATCTCCTTCTATTCGAATAATTAAGATGCCTCTATGGATGTAAGGTCAAGTTACTGCATGTTTAGTAGTTTGAATGAAATTGTTAGGTTTAGTTAAAGTTGTTTTGAATTTTAAATAAAACTTTAGTAATTTGAATTGATTTGGGATCACTAATTCTCTCTCTCTTTAAGTAATTTCAAGATAAGACAACAATCTTTGATGACCAGTGGATTTGTTCTCAGTCCCTCACCATCCCCGCCTCCATCACCGTAAAGCTTTGTTTCTAACCCTTTTCTTTTAAATTTAGTCTTTATTTTTGTTTTATTTTATGTGACTTCTTTCCATGTATGCTTTTTTTGTCTCCTTCTCACATTGAGGACAATATGTTGTTCAAACATGGGGAGGGTTGTGTGTTTTACTTTGAGTGTAAAATTTTCATATCGTATGATAGTTTGTTAGGTTGCATATTGTGAATTGTGTGAATGTGTCAATAGTTTAGATGGAATGAAATAGATTTAATTTTGAACATAATCTATTAGGCTACGAAAAGTCATTAGCTTGCGAAATTAGTGATCTGGGTTCTTTCGCTAAATATGCAAACTTATTAGGATTTAGTGTTAGTTTATCACACTATAAGTTGTCACATTCATTCATAATTTTAGGTCTTTCGACTAAAGTAAATTTGCTAGTATTTTTTGATGAAAACAAGTAGCCAAAGTAACAACGTAGGCATTAAAAAACTTTTGTTTGTAATTTTTAAATTAATAACTATTCCACTGGCCTTTCGGTTATGAATAGAGCTAGTAGCCAGTTGAGAACGTAATGTAGCCGAGTAACTGAATCGACACTATCACAAATGTGTGTCTTCATGTCAACTTAATAAAAACATGACTTAGAGGAGTAACTAGATCAACATTCATCACCAATGTTTGCCTCCGTGTAAAAGGACTAAGTCTTGTTAAGTCAAGTAGACTTCACTTCTATTAATTTTGGTGCAGGAAAATGTAAGTAACACTTAGTCATCCTAGATGATACGTCAGCAACAAACGATATAGATGAAGCGCAAATAATAGACAAAGCGCAAATAAAAAACGAAGTGAAATTACAGATGAAGCGCAAATAATAGACGAAGCACAAATCACAAGCGAAGTGTAAATCACAGATGAAGCGCAAATAACAGACGGGGCAACATTATTACACGATACAAAAAGGAAGATACTCTAAAATGTTATACAGTTAGTTAGTTGGAATTAGTTACAGGACTCAACTAAATAACGATCTCTTGAAGATTCAAGAAGCAGTTTTCAAAAAGACAGTGGAGACTTAGGCTATAAATACTAGTCCTAGTCGAAGACTAAAAGAACACTTTTTTTACAAGAGAGAAAACTGTGATTGCACAATAATTAGAAAAAATTATGTTTTCAAAGTGCAAAATAAGAGAGTTAATCCTACTGTAACGTAAAGCTTAAGTTATCTTTCTTAGAGAGAGAAAGAAAAGGCTATAGCCTGGAGAGGCTAAGATAGCAAAAAGAATACTTTGTTAAAGAGACCTGAAGAGGCTCTAGAAGGGAAAAAAGAATACTTGTAAAAGTTGAAAAGTATAGTGAAATCTCAGACAAACTCTGAGGACTGGACGTGGCCCAAGTTTTGGGTGAACTAGTATAAAATCGCGACGTCTATTCTCTAAACCTTATACTTTAATTTTATTATTGTTAGACGAGTAGATAAACTTACTTATGATTTCAATAATTATCAATTTTAGTAAAGTGCTTTTGGTATTCATCTGATAGTTGTAAAGATATTCAAGAAATCTCAAAAGATCAATAATTTTGAAAAGATTATACAATTTAACCACCCCTTCTTGTGTATTTTGTATACTTTACATGATTCCTCTATTAACAAGTGATTTACTTCAGTTGGTATTAGAGCTTAATTTCCAAGAACCACCTTTACAAAGTGAGGACAAAGATCTATGGCTGAATTGTGTGTTTTTATAGCTGAAGGTGCCTCGGTTACAAGACCTCCCGCGTTCAATGGTGAGAATTATCATTATTGCAAGGACAGGATGCAATTCTTCGTAGAATCCACACATATTGATCTTTGGGATATCATCGAAAATGGATCATACACACCAATAGACGATGAAGGCAATATCATTTCTCGTAATAGATGGTCAGCCGATCAGAAAACTCAATTTCAATTAAACTCAAAGGCCAAGTTCTTTCTGAGTTATGCCCTAAGCAGAAGTGAATATGATAAGGTTAATGGATGCAAAACTACAAATGAAATATGGGACATATTATCCATCGTACATAAAGGAACAAATCAAGTAAAAGAGTCCAAGATCAGCATTCTTGTACACCAGTATGAGCTGTTCAAGATGAAAGAGGATGAATCTATTGATAAGATGTTTTGACGATTTCAAACTATCATTAATGGACTTAAAGCTTATGGAAGAATCTACGATAATGAAGACCAAGTCAGAAAGATTCTCAGAAGTCTTGCTAAAAGATGGAGACCTAAAGTTACAGCAATAAAAGAAGTCAAGGACTTAAGCATATTGAAGCCAGATGAATTGTTTGGTTCTTTGAAGATACATGAAGTAGAGCGTGATGCAGAAGATAAACCTAGAAGAGACAAATCTATAAAATTAAAGGCTGTTCAGAAGAATCAAAAGAACTAGAGAAGTGGAATTACATCTTCAAAAGCATTAAAGATTAAAGAAATCAAGAATGATGATACTAGTGAACCTGATCAAGAGTCAAGTGAAGAAGATGATCAACTATCCTTCATTTCAAGAAAGATTAAGAGGATGTGGAAGAATAAAGTAAGAGGAAAAGAAAAATAGAAAAGATGAAATCAAGAATGAGAAAACTTCGATTGTTTGTTATGAGTGCAACAAACTAGGACACTATAAGTCTGAATGTCCGTTGTTCAAAAGAAAATAGAAGAAAAGTAAAGAAAACAAAAAGAGCATGATGGAAAGTTGGGAAGATTTGGATTCATTCGAATCTGATTTCGACTAAGAAACATTAGTACAAGCAAATATATGCTTAGTAGCTGAGAAGGATATGGTTCATATCAAACAAAAAATCATATAGATCATTCAGTGTAAACCAACACAATCCTATCCATTTTAACATATCTTGATCATTAGACAACTAATGCCACCTTATATCAATCATATTACTGGAAAAGAAATTAATATCAAGTTTTGATATGATAATTGGAGTCCATTGGTTCTATTATGTCTCACACTATGCTTTCATAGCGTAAGAGGTCCTATGCCTATTAACACTAAAGTCTAAATGTTTGTCCAAAATGGCAACTATAACTGACTTTTTTCACTCATTTTAAGGTTCATGTATCATTATAGAAAATCTCCCAAGTTACCAGCTAGACCAACTTAACATGATTCTATACAATGGGAGTTATACAAGTCTAAAATATTCTTAACTAATTTATGTAAAAGGATATTATTGAAACATTTTAATAAATTCCAATATAAAAAATTTAAAAAGGATCCAAAGATTGCACGAGTTCATTCATTCATACTATTTTAAACAACACTATAAAGGTTAGCAATAAGACATAAGTTGAAATTTCAAGTGCTTGACCTAAAATGTGCATTATGTGGAGACACATTAGAGACACTAAGTCATCTATTCTTCAAATTTACTCTAACTAATTAATTACGGAGAAATTTTCTAAAAACATTCAATATAAAGGAGAACAATTAGACATGGACAGACACCTTACATTAGCAACCGGGAATAAATGCAACTTGATAGGAGACTACAAGCTATTATAAATGGGTTTTGTTTTGTTGGTTCATAATATGTGGAGAATGAGGAAAACCAAACTATTTAAGTAAGCTAAGGATATCTTGAATTACAACTAATTGGGGTACATGAACAAGCTAAGATTAACTTCTTTGACATGTTGCTATAAATACATCATCACAACAAGAATGAAAATAAGACTGAATCTATAAAACTACATTGTTCTTAAAAATTTGTAAAGTAGCTAGTGTAATCAACATAAACTTGGAGTGGTTTGTATTGTAATGTTTAGTAAAGACTCTATAATTTCAATATGAGATTCATTAATTACTTTCCAAAAAAAATCCTAAAGCATTAATGTAACACACCACTACCTACTATGTGCTTAAATTTTAATTCATTTGATATGCTACACTTAGTGATTAATGTCTTAGAAATGCTTAAGATACTTATTTTAACTCGTATGTGGTTTTAGGCACAATATGAGCCATTTTTCGAAGATTAATATTTATTTTCCTTCATGAAAAATAGACAAAAAATGGAACATAAAGAAGAAGAGACCAAAAATGACAGGGAATCATAATGAAAATGCACAACTCCAAGACATCCAACGTTTACGTGAAAAACACAGACCATATATATGTTTCATGCAAACAATGTCTACGTTTAACGTAAAAACATAGTTGTCTGTGCATTTCAAAGGAAAAAGAGGGAGAGGTTTTAAAAGGAGTGAATAGGAGCGTGGACACCAATCTTTATTTATCACATCAAAGCTATAGTGAAAGGAGGCATAAAGAGAGGGGTATTCAACTTCATGGCTGAAAGAAATGGAGAAGAGTTAGGGCTAGTCGTGAGAGAAAAGAAGTGAGTGAATAGTAGGGTGGATCAAATACCCCAAGTTTATTTATCACATCGATGAATAGTGAGAGCAAATAGAGAATAAAGTAGCATGAAAGATAATAGAGGTAGAGGCTTTACACCACCGAAACACAAGGAGAAGATGGCTCATGCTTAAAGAAAGAAAAAAGAAGGGGAAGGCTAGCTTCCTAACACCAGTTTAATAGGAATATGGATGCCAAGTCACAATAAGTAATTTTTATCATTTTAAAGTTGTAATTTCTTTTCGGATTGTTGTGTTGTTGGTGACGATTTGATTTGTTTTGGGATTAATGATCTTAATATGTTATTTTGATTGTTTTATTTCAAACATATTGCTAAAACATTTAATGTAATCCATAATCATTACTTTTTATGTTTGTGAGTAGCATCTAAAGATTGTTAATCATTAGGAACAACAAAATTTATGTTAGATAACCGGAATGTGTTAGGTTACTACCTTTATTGATCATTTTCCAGTTCATAATGCGGCTGTCAAATTGAATCTAGAGATCATATCCTAGGTTATTCAATAGTTTGGTTTAATTAATGATCTTATCTTGATTAAACATAACTTAAGGAAAAACCAAGATTTGTAGAGCGTTCTAGTAGTCTTAGATCAATTGTCTGAAAAGAGTTGTAAAAATGTAAGAATGATGGAATATGTTTGATTTTGTTTAGGCCAAGATTGACCTTAGAACCAGAACTTACTTATATTTGACACTTTTCTTATTTTTGATTGCTTTTTTTAATTTATTTTCGATATTTTACTTTTACTTTAATTTCTAAATTGCTTAAAATCCAAAATGCCCATTATATTTTCCTTGCTTTAATTAATTTTGTTATAGAAATTAATCAAACATTGCCAGTGGATTCGATCTTGATTTATCATAACTACAAATTTTAGTGTGCAAAGTCAGGTAAATTTTGCAATGCATTCGACAGGCATTCTCAAATTTTGGCCAGTTGCTGGGGAGTGTGGTAGTTTAATTTTTGAATTTGATTTCAATTAGTGTTTTGTGAATATATATATTTATAATCATTCTTTTTGTTACTTGTTAATTTTTAAGTTTCCATTAGTGTTGGTGCATGGTAGTGACCAGATCTCCTCGTAGAGAAATTAAACAACTTGATCCGGAGATCAAGATAACATTGCAAAGATTATGTAGGGAAGCAAGGTCAAATTTTGTAGATGAATTGGAATCAGAATCCAAAGACACGATGGCAAATCTGAGAACTCTAAGAGAGTTGGTTGCATTCGATTTAACTTAAAGTCCATTATGCATAACATTTTTGAATTTTGCTGAACATGATTCCTTTGAATTAAAATCTGGATTAATTCATTTATTGACTCACTTTCATGACGTAGTAGTTCAGGATGCACATAAGCATCTTAAGGAACTCGATGTGATGTGTTTGAGAATGAAGCCTCACGTTGTGACCGACAAGTACATCATGTTAAGGGCCTTCCAATTCTCACTGAAAAATGTAGAAAAGGATTGGCTATTTGACTTACCGACCGCTAGCGTGAATACTTGGTTGAAGATGAAGAAATTATTCTTAGAAAAATATTTTTGGCCCCAAAGACAACAAGTATTCAGAAGGAGATATTTGGTATTAAACAACATAATGGAGAACCTCTTTCTAAATACTGTAAGCGATTAAAAAAGTTATGTGCCAATTGTCCACACCACAACATACCAAAGCAACTTCTCTTCTAATATTTTTATGAAGGATTACTGCCAATGGAGAGGAGTTTGGTTCATGCAACGAGCGGTGGGTACATTGCTAAAAAACTCCCATTGAAGCCAGGATATTACTTAAGCAAATGGCTGCTGACACCTAACAATTTGTCATTCGCAATAATGTTCGACGAGTAAATGAGGTATGAACTTCATCTATTAAACATTGTTTAGATGAACTAACATCTTTTGTGAGATAGATTGTAGTTGGACAAGCTCAAGCTCAAGTGTATAGGATATGTTTAAACACGAGTCATCCAACTGATGAGTGCCCAATATTACAAGAGGGGAGGATAGAGTACGTAAATACTACAGGAGGGAACTTACCAAACCAATACAAATACTCGCAGACGTATAACCTAGGTTAGAGGGATCACCATAACTTAAGTTATCGAGGGAACCGACGGTAAAATTACTTCTGGAATCGGAGGCAAGGAGCACAAGGATTTTAACTAAGGAAATAAGGAGCAAAGGGAGCTTCTTTTTCCAATTCAGGTGCATCCTTAGAAGAATTTGTTAAGAATCTTGTTGCTAACAATTTCCAATTTTAACAGGATATGCAACAATTACAACAAAATATGCAACAACAGTTTTAGTGATTCTGACAGGATACAAAAGCAAACCAACAAAGCATGGAACACCAAATGGCTTAGATGGCAGTAAGGCTCAATCGCCCAGAATTGTAACATGGAGGAAAATTGCCAACACGACCTATGGTGAACTCGAAGAATGTCAGTGCCATAACCTTAAGGGGAGGAAAGGAGATTGAGGGTCCCAAAGGAAACCTCTTAAAGATTGCTATTGAGGAAGAGATTGAGAAGGAATTGGAAAAAGAAGAAAATATGTCATCGAGCACGAAGGTAAATTTTGAAAGTCTCAATATTATTAAAACTAACCCTACACCTTTTTTTAGAAAATTGACAAGCTCAAACAAGGAGGACAAGGATAAAGACATATGGGAGACTTTTCGAAAGGTAGAAGTCAATAGTAGAAGTCAATATACCTTTATTCGAAGCAATTAAGAAAATACCAAGGTATGGCAAATTCCCCAAAGAACTATGTACACATAAGAGGAAACTGATGGGTGATAAGAAAGTGGTGATGGTTGAGAATGTGTCACCAATATTTGGAAAGAAGATGTCTCCAAAAAGCTAGGATCCAAGTATGTTCACCATTCCTTGCAAAATTGGCGATACTGTGATCAATAGAGCTATTTTGGATTTGGGTGCTTCTATTAATGTGATGCCTCATTCGATTTATGTTTCTTTGAATTTGAGACCTTTGAAAAAATGAGTGTAATTATACAACTAGCTGACCAAACTAATGTTTATCCTGATGTTGTGGTTAAGGATGTTTTGGTGCAGGTGAATAAGTTAGTGTTTCTTACAGATTTTTATGTTGTGAATATGAATGACGATGCCTCATGTAATTTGATACCTATCTCATTAGAGAGACCATTTCTTAATACAACTCAAACTAAGGTAGATGTGTTGGAGTTATGTAAATATAATGCCTAGAAAGCAAGTGCATTTACATATAACTTAATCTTCTTCTAGTTACTTTTGTAAAGAAAATATTTATTATTAATAAAACAAAATAGTTTGGTTTAATTTGTATGAGCATTATATATCTAGTCATAAGGTACAAGATTCTTTTGTAAGTAATACACATGTACATAGAGATGTATGGGAAACATGTATATTATTAGAATCTAAACAATTGATTCATAGTTGAATAATCAAGTTGGTCGCTTGATTATGGTATAGACTATAGTGCTGCGATTTATCTTCGCGCAAGTAAAGGATTTTACTTCAATAGAATGATGAGTTTCATATCAAAATAGTAGTTGACTATTGATAATGACACTATTAAATGAATCTGTAATCACACATGCTTTAAAGAATAAAGTAGGCTGTTACTTTAATCTTAAAACTTACACCTTATTATTCTTTTATTATGAACCACAATCTTGATGATTAGTGAACTCATAGGTGTTTCATTATCATTCTTGATATGATCAGAACGGATTTTTATAGAGTATCAATCTAGTGTTTGCATGTTGGAATTATTAATTAAAACACGTATCAAGAAACATTCACTCAAATAAAGAGTTTATAGTGATATCATTACTTCTAGATGTTTTACAGATATTGGTGATTAAACTGGATCCAGTATTTTGATGGACTGGCTATCCATTAAGTCATAAAACCAAGAAAAGATCTTGTGTGTTAATCACCATACAGAGTAAATGAGAGATCTAGAAAAAAAAACCAATATAAGGACAAAACAATAATTTTACCCTTTATTGGACGAATGGCTATAATACTATTGATAATAAAGTGTGCAATTGGACATCTTATTTGAAACATGTGTTCTCATAATATTCAGTAATTCAAGAGTTCAACTAATTATCTTTAGTGGAATGACATTAGTTAATAAGCTCGAATTAATTATAATGAGATTAAATTAATTCTTGGCTTATTGGAGCTTGACTTATATAAGTCCAATTAGATTCTCCACTTGGCTTCTAGGAAGGCTATCGAGCAAAATAAGAAATATAAATAGAGGTTTTAAAGCCTATGATTGAATGTTGGGATTACTTTAATTAATTGTCAATTAGAAGCCCAAATGAACATTTAATATTGGGATTGACTTTGGCTTGATTTGATTAATTAGATTAATTAAATTGAAACAAAGTTATTAAATAAGAAAGAATGACATATTTTGATTTTTTATAACTAAATGTGCAGCTGCACATTTATCATTGAATTGTTAAATTTAAGATGGATTTTATCATGCTTTATCATCACTAAATGGTTTAACGGTTATCTTTTAATGATGGCATGTAATGTAACCTTTTTAGCATTCATTTTATCAAAGAAGGAGTAAGTGCATTTGATGTACTCTCTCCCTTCTTTCATCTCATAACCAAAACTGAGAGTCTCTCATTTAGGTTATTGATCTTTTCATATAGCCATCTTAAAACAAATGAGAAGAGTCTTATTTATTGACTTCTTTATGATTGATTAACGAATGAAGTGATGCATTAGATAAAGAACACTTCCTTCTTTCATGTGTTAACCGAAATTGAGAGGGATAAAAGAAGGTGTTCTTGCATTTTTTGACTCACTCTCTCCTCTATTTTATAGCCTAGTCGAAACTTGAATGAGAAGGGTCTCATTTTTGACATTTTTCAACTAAGGAAAATCTCTTCAAGATTTATTCTCCTTTTCCACTAAAGGATCTTGGTAACTAAGTTGTCCAAGGAGAATAAATGGTAGATCGAATTGGTTGAGAATACAATAATGAGGTGAGCATACATTGATAAAGAGAGGATACAAAAGCGAGGAGTCAAAGCTGTAGCAAGTAGTCAGTATAATCTCCATCTTGTTCTTATGATAATTAGTTTCCTTATACCGTATCATGCATGGCTGAAACATGTTGATTTGGTTACGTTGTTTCAACTGCATTTTGATTTCAGAAAAAGCTTTGCAATCTGCCGTTTTATCCAAATCTTGGATGCTTTTGTTTTCAATCCAACAATTGGTATTAGAGCCATTTTATTATGCATGATTTATGTTCCTATATGTGATGCATGGGTTGGCAATTAAATTTTGTATGTTGCATATTTTTATGTGATAGAAATATATATGGTTTATGGTTTGCTCTTTTGGTTGTCCATAGAATAAAATTTTTTCTTGTAAGTTTTCTTTGTTTGGTTTGTAGCAAGGAGGGTGGCCTATCATCGTCATGTTTCCTCCTTGACTTCATTTTTCTGCTTTCTTTGGTTATGTAATGTACAAATTTATGTAATATTGAAGATGGAGCAACCATGGATCGAAGAGAAGAATAGTTTATGATTTTTGTGTATCCTTTGCTGTATTGGCAAAGTTTCAATTTTATGAAAACCAAAGTGCTGGAATTCTGTTTAACAAAGTTTCAATTTTATGAAAACCAAAGTGCTGAAATTTTTCTTTAACAAAGTTTCAATTTTATGAAAATTAAAGTGCTGGATTTTTGTTTTCATATTGCCAAAGTTTCGGTTTTGATGAAAAAAGTGCTAGAATTTTTTATTTTCAAAGTGACCAATTTCAATTTTATGAAAATGCCACTACACAATTTTACCGAATGGGCCAGGTCATGTGGATAAAGAGTTTAAAGCTGAAGATCCAAGGCTAGGAAGACATTTTTGGGCCTAAAAGCCTTGTAATTGTATTTATGTTATAGGATGGACAATTAAAAGTGGACTATTAGTTCATAAGAAGAATGGATAAATGGATGCAAATAATATGTGATATTATGTGATTCTATGCCATTTAGAAAATTTCCAACCCTAGGATTTTCCATGCATTCATTATGTATGAGATATATAATGAAACAATATAGGATGGATAATAAATTGCATTTAGACAAGACGGTATTTATTAAAACTCAAAGACTAAAAAGATTGTGAGAGGATGCTCTTGTTAGAGTCCATGGTCTCTATATGATGGCCTATTTCCATGTGGTGAAGTGTTACTCATCACCGAAGGGCATAAATCCTAGATCTTGCATGGTTTGGGTCTCCTTCAGGATAAGTCCACTCATTGGTGGCAAATGTGACCTCTCACCGAGGCATGGTTTGCAACTACCATTAGTGGATGAATCAAATGGTTACACAGTCAACATATTTTTTCAATAACCCTCCCACCATAGCTCTGTTAGTAAAGTATGGATCAAATCATGGTGCTTCTCAAAAAGTTAGGCATAAATATACTTGGTAGTTTTTTGAGTGAGAGGGTCCCAGTTTTTCTTTTAATGGATAAGATCCCACTGTTACTTAGTCTGTTATAGATGAGAAAAATTACCGTCGTATAAAGTTTTAATTTTTTTTAAGTTTTGTTAAATCTATCATCATGCATACATGCATCATGATTTTATACAAAATTCCAATATTGTTGACTAGTTTGCTCATGCTTTAATAATTTATATTTTCAAACATAATCAACCACAATATGAATCCACTCACTTTTCTCTTGACTAATAACAAATTTAAAAATGGAGAGAATTTTAATGAATAGAGATGTAACCTTGACATTGTTCTTTAATTTAAACGAATTGGATATGTATTAACGGACAATGAGCTTACACCTCCAGGTGGCAATTCAACTTCTAAACAAGTCCAACAATATGAGCATTGGCAGAATGCTGATAAGACTATTAAGTGCTAATTTCTAGCTTTTGTCAGTGGATTGTTGCAAAAGAAATTACATTCATGAAAACTGTCGGTGCAATGGTCCATCACCTATATGAGATGTCTGGTGTGAGGACTAGGTCTATAAAAGTGAAAGCTATCTAAATCTTTCATAATCTTAGACAAAAAATTGTGGACCAATTCGAGATTACATGCTTAAGATAATCTCTGCAGTTACTTAGCCTGAGATGATTAGGGTGGAATTGGATGCAGAAACACAAATAATTATGATCATCAATAACTTAAAATCTTCTTTTCAGCAGTTTAAATTGGACTATCCAAGGATTACACCTTGAGTAAGTTGATGAATACCTTTCAAAGCACGGAGGAGATATTAAATATCAAGGCTCATGGACCCGAGGATAATGTAGCATCTTCTTCTAAGCCTAAGGGTAAGGGTAAGCAAAAGAAGAAGGGTCTAATGAAAATGAAGGCTCAAACGGGGGTTAAGGTCTAACTCATAGAAAATAAGGTCAAAGTGGACACCAAGGGAAAGTGTTTCTAATATGGTGAGCAGGATCATTGGAAAAGAAACTGTGCAGTCTACCTTAAGTCCTCAAAAGCAAAAAAGGTATAGGTTTCCTAAGTTTGTTAGGAACTAGAAAAGTGGTAGATTCATCTAATTCTTGTTGGACCAATGGTGGTTGACAAATAAAAATCCCTTTATGTTTTGATAATTATAAAATATATATGAAATTGGTT
>JANZLF010118996.1:0-15375 GCA_026546835.1 Erythroxylum foetidum | reverse complement strand
GAAGCTTAAGTGGAAATGAAATCATAGGGTGAGGGAAAAGGGCGGAAGCCACTAAATGGAAGGTTTCGAGGGTTTGGTTTTCGTGAATAAGGAAGGCGATATCCAATTTATTGAGTTGAATTGAAGAAGACTTTCGAAGCTAAGATAAGATAAGATAGGAAAGGATTTGTTTTCAGGAGTGTGTAGGTTTAAAGAAATTAGACCGGAAAAATCAGACTGGAGAATCCCCCGGTCGATATGTAGGTCTCCAAGACTGGAACCGAGGTAATGGGAGTTTGTGGGGTTGGGCGGGAAACTCTCCATCCACCGATTCGACTTAGGGAGAATAGCTTTCTCTATTGTTTACGAGCTCCCTTCCTATACCTATACTAGTTGACAAGTCTAGTTGTCACTCGGGGCCCTCTTTCAACAAAATCAGCTCTTAGTCAAGAGGTTAGTTACCGCCTTCGATATCGACAGAGAAAGCAGGGAAAGACAATGACACAATAGCTCTAACAGAAGCAAGCTGTCAAGAGGGAGCAATGAAGTCAGTATACAGAGTAAGCTTTTTCCTACTCCAGTTTGACGAAATGGACGTTCCCACAAGGTACACCTCCTATGGGGGATCGACTGAAAGTGCCATCAAACGTTTTTCAGGAGCCTTTTTTCAGGAATTTGGCAAAAGAATTGCGTTCGCCGGCTTTCCACTCAAGATAAGGCTAAGGAAGTCGATCTAGGGTTACATAATCAGAATGCCCGAAATCGACACGAAGACTTGGGTTCAATACTTGAGTTGGACCAACGGTTACTATATCAAATCGATCCGCCAACACGGATGGCACTCTAAAAGAGAGACCGGAATCATCTAGTAATTTATCTGGATTTTCCGCTCCAGTTCTACAAATTGGGATGACTCCCATAACGGTGAAGAAATGGAATATGTTTAACCCAAGCAATTCGAACAAAGACCAGTGCTCTTCTCGATGATATTCTAGGCCGATGAGCTCTCTCTTCTCCTAAATTAGACCCAAACCAGGGTTTCCAACCTCTAAGCCTGTGCCTCACACGATGACTCTTAAAGGAATAGAGGTTTTTGATGTAGTTGCAATCAGTGATTTTGTTCACCGAGATTGGGCGGGACTCCTCTTTGCTTCTGACTGAGCGGGCTCGATCGTTTTCGATTTCCCGACAAGAGCCTCCGATTATCAAGGCTCCGGATTTTCCGTGCTTAGCTTCACGAATCTTGTACAAACACAACCATCTCTGGTACTCTCTGGAACTCAGTACCTGGTTTGGTTCTATTAAAGTAAAAAATTTGACTTCGATAGGACCAGGGAATGAATGCTTCGGAAGAAAAGTAAAAGTGAGCGAGTCAGCATAGGATAGGATTTTTGATTACCAGCTGAAAGAGTAGAGTAGTTAGTTTGAAATAGCGATTGATATGCCTGCTTTATGCGCAGGTATGGGTATGGAAGGAAAGACCAGCTCGGAAAGTGGCTCATGTTCTGAAAACGAGCGATAGAGTCTCCCTTTTGGTTGGATGCCCGGAATGGATCTACGAAAATGGTCCCTAAGCCCATAACTTGTTCTTGAGATGGTATGAAGTCCAGGCTATTTCAGGCTATTCAATATCTGGGACTGCGTACCAGGAGATCATCCAGGATGTTGTATGAAGAGCGAAAGGAAGAAGATAAGCAAGAAATTAGCTCGAGGTCATCGCATCGAAACACGCGGTGATTGAAAGTCAAGCAGCTAATCTGAATATCCTATTTGATATAGTGCATTTACTAGCTTAGAATTAGATAGGTAAAATATACCCCGTATGCCTCAATCATTCGACTTTTTCCGGCCCACCTTCATCGATAAGCACAATCACTTTATTTTATTTTCCATCCAAAAATAAATCCCATCTCCAACTGAGACCACTCGAAAGCGAAATAGTTTCATTTCTTTACTTATCAGTGCCCTCCTATCGTCCAAAGTGAAAGTAGTTTTCGGGCCTTTAGAAAAAGAAAAAACTCTATCTGAGAGATCACTATTAATAGGGAAAGGTCGAAAAAGTGGAATCTTTCCATATAAAAAAGGTATTCAATACAGTTGAAACTATCATTTGAGCTGCGAAGAAAACCACACTGCTTTCCTTGCAATTCCATGATTTCTGTGACTTTGGCTGTCAAGATCATGGGTGAGGTGGGAAGGGCTCTTTCAGTTCGCCGAAATGATCAGATAAAGGAATTGCCTTGCTTGCGTGCGCGCTAAGATTGATTAGCTCTTTCTAGCTAGCTTTCGATAGACTTATCTATCCATATATTCAAAGCTACATTTTCCTAATGGAAAGAAAAAGAAATAAAGGCCCCATTCCATTATCTTTGATTTTCCCTCCCTCTCCAACTCAGTTTCACCACATCAAACCTCAGTTGATTATTGGATTGGTCCAGCTACTTCCTGTAAGTGGAATGAAAGCCCTATACCTAGACGTACGAGACTCTTCAACCCGTAACTTATTGTATTGCACTAGTACTTTCATCCCTCTCTGTTATTCTCCCTTTGATCGCCTTCTCGCTACTCGTTCCTCTCGCTTAGCTCCTTCGAAAGCATCCCGTAACGATACGATAGCTATGAGTTCAATCATTCCTCCTGGCTGATTTTGGTATTTTGCTAACTGTCATATTCCTCTGCCGTTGATAGCTACTTTACTTCAAGGACGGCTACCATCAATACCAAATTCGAGAATCTTGCTAGATTGTTAGTAAAAGAGTTGGATATCCGTGTAAATAATTGAGTAAGAAAGCAGTCTACTTCAGATCCCAGAAAGAGAGAGAGTTCAACAATCCGAGAGGCGATCTCGAACAAAAAATATGTGAAAGAGACCGATCATGTACTAATGGCAAGGTCCGGGATGCGGATAATCGTCTTGATGAAGTTCATTTTTAGCTCTACCTTCTTTAGTGTTAAACCTACTCTAAAGCGGTCTAACAATCAGAGGTAGCTCGAGTCTCTAATAGGACGAAGTAAGAGAGTCTCGGTAAGCATTCCTTTAGCAAGCGCTTACGCCCTTGCTTCTTACCGCTCCGTGGGAACATACTTTGATTATTCGTAGATCGGATCTTGCCGGGTTAAGGACTTAAACCAAGCATCTTTTGAGTCCCTTAATGGTATTCGTTGCACTTTCTTCCCCTAATAAACACGTTGCTTCGACTCTACTCGTCCTTTCGATTTTGAGAAAGCTAGAGCCAAAGACGTCTTTTTCGATGAAAGCGGAAAGGAAATGCCAGTTAGGTTTTAGAGAAGACAATTAGAGATTCAAAGCGCTAAAGCCTGATTCTTTTAGTCTAGTCATCTTTGATAGATTTGGTGGGAAGTTCGACGAGTTTAGGTTTTGTTGGGAAGGAAAAGAATAAGACCAGACCAAAAGTTAGGAGACCAGAGCGAACGAAGGGATTGTCTCTAGTGGAGCGACGTAAGGAGCGCAACGCGACAAGCCCGAGTGGAGCGGATCCTTTCAGGCCGAAAGCCCTACCCTTTCAAAAAAGAGTGGGCGAGGTGCATGGCGCCAGAAATCGAGCCATTTTTTCCTTTCTTTTGTGCCAGCCGGAAGCAAGAGAAGCGAGCAGGAGACCTTTGATCCTAGGAAGGCTATTGGGTTGGAAGAGCAGGGAAAACTGTGGATTGGAAGAGTAGGAGCAGGGAGAGTCATCTGAAGAAGATCCCTATGTCGGAATGTTCATTGGTGCTATGACTCATCAGGCACAAAAATGGGTCTCCAGCCTTACTATCTTTGATAGCGGAGAAACCCATAGAAATGTATTCGCTGTGTTCGACTCGGGATCTGACTAGAATTGCTATAGGGCAGATCTTGTCCCTTCTGTTTACTGGGAGAAATGTTCTGAAAAGGCGAGGGCCGTTGATGGTTCTAAACTATCTACTCCATGGATGGTGAGATATATCTAGATCTGCAAGTCTTGTTCATGCATGAAGCTCGACTTTGTCATCTTGACTGGTTCAGAGTTCCCAATACTTCTAGGAAATCCCTTCCAACCACTGATCAAGATTGAGAATTATGTAGACTAATTGAATTCATAACCGTTATATTGGCGACACTTGTATATGTATGAGATCTATGCCCTTGCTTGCCTCAGCCCTAAACTATAAATCTAACTAAACTAGAATCTAAGTATCTATAAAGAGAACTAGATAGTGGGGACTAGCTCTCATTTGTAAGCAATTCGTGATTCTCGGGTATTCTGAATATTTATATATATATTTTATATATCTTTACTGAACTGCCTGATTTAATTGAACGAGAAAGACAAACTCATATGTAAGTAATAAAGACAGCCGTCTATGCGAAAAGGATGCGAAATGCATCTGATCGAGGTCAGCGGGGGCTTGAAAGGGCGGAGTAGAGTTCCTTCCAGGGCATCCAACTCTTTTTTTATGGAGCTGAGGCGGTGGCGGGGAAGTACACACTGTGAACTTTACAGAGAAGGGATAAAAAACATACTAGTTCAAAACTAGGGGGGGAAAAAGATAAGTATGAGAAACAATTACTAATCAGAATCAAGAGATAGCTTTTCAGCTAGCAATGAAGCACATAGCGCATAGCTTAACGCCTGGGAAGGGGATACCGCGTATACTACCCAACCCTATTAAGGAGTGGGGTATACTGCTTCTCAAAGCGCTTCATTCTATTCTAACTCTAACTGCCAGCCGAGCCGCTATAAAGCAGAAGGAATTGGTTGAGCGAATTGGCAGTCAAAGAAGTAGTTCAACTCACTCGACCGAAGTAAGAAGAAGGTTGTGCAGGTGAAAACCCAATAGATCTACTTTCGAAGATCGCTCAACCTTGCTCACGAGGGAATGTGGAATATTGAACTTTAAATAGGTTCAAGACGGGAGGCATGCATCTATGAGAGCCCAAAAAAAGCCCAATTCAATCTTAAGCTGTCCTTTTGTCTTCCATTTCATCCCCGCATTTGTCTTGTAGTCAGCCGGGTTGGGTTCTATCTCTTTGCCAGTCGGCCCACTTCGTTCCTTTTACTTCTAGGCCTGGGACTTCCAGGATGCCTCATTCACCACATCATGCTTACCAGCCACTGGAGCTAGAGAAGCAACCCTTCACCCTTTTCAGCCCTTCGTATCAACCCGCTTGTTTTTTACATCAACAGGACCCCCGGGAGCATCTACGACCAAGACCCCAAGGCCGGAGCTAGGTTTGGGCCAAAGGGGCCTAGGAGGAAGCAACCACTCGAGCAGAGAGTTTTCAAGTAGTAGTTTCAAGCCGGTTCAAGCCTTTTCTAGCCTTACTTCCTCAAGGTTTCTACAACCATCAAGCGAAGAAGCTTCTAGGACTGATCAAAGAATTAGCCCACCCTCCAACCGAGTATCCATAAATAGAATCGGAGGATGCAAGTGAAGCTAGCGCTTTCCTTGAGTAGCCAAGTGGTCCAAATGACTATCTTGTTATCTGTGGTTAATGGGTCTTGAGTTTGATTGTTCCTTGGGTTCAGATAAAATATGTAATTTATAACTGGTAATAGCTTTTTGTTTTATTATTGGATTGGGTGAATAACCCGAGTCTTCTATAGTTTGTTTCTTTCGAAGATGGATCCAAGGTTTAATAAGCTAAAGCTGATCGGGGGTGCTATATTCATTTCATCTTTCTTCCATTGTTCTTTGTTCTTGGGTGGTAATAGCTGCTGCGGTGGTAATTCCTTCGTTTGTATCCTCGATAAGCAGCTGATGTTCCACTTTTCCTTTCTTGTATGGATAAGTCGTTTTCTTGGTTTTAATGAGTGGGTGAGGAGGGGGGTACCTGTACCCACGAATGCTTTTAGTTTTTAGTAACCTATTCTATATGTGGCAGCCCGAGCTACACCTTCGAAGTGCTCTTTCCGCTTGTTGGCGGGTTCATTAGTGGTGTTGGGAAGTACTCTAAGCGGCCTAGTTGGAACGGTGCGAAATCCATCTTTCTATTTGATTTTCCTGGGGCGAGTCAATCCCAATCCTTCTACTGAATGAGTGAGCCGTAGCGAGCGGAGCTAAGCGAATGTTTATTAATTCCTTCTTTTAGTCGGTCATCAGCAAATGGTTCTTTATTTTTAGCAAATGGCTTTTTTTCGCCCTTGTAGTCTCTCTTACTACGGTTGGTGGAGCGGGGGTCGAACCCCTAGCTCAGGTTGTTGCGAAGTTTGCTTGCATGCTGAAAGTGAATGACTCCCTTTACCTGTCTTTGAATCATGCTGAGAAAGAGGTGCTTTTAGCCCTTCGAGAAAGCGTTCTAACAATCAGGGATTTCCGCTATATCCAGTCCACTTCGGTGCAACGCTCTATGGCTTCACTTTCCTTGTAGGGAACTGCTTTGTTCAAAACCTGGACAAAGCTTTAGCGTCTCGTCCCGGCGGCAGTCAACATTTCTTTCTTCAGGTCCCTAAGCCCAATCCATTAATAGAATCATTCCTATGCAATCAAACTCAAGCGCTAACGCCCCTTTATCGATACCTTTTGATAGATGATATTAATGCGCTCAAGAAATCTATCTTACTAAAGGCCCTATCTAAACCCTATGTTGTAAAGCTACAGCTGGAAAGGTTTTCTAGAGCAAGGGTGCGCCCCTTCTTTCTTAAAGTCAACTTTCTCGCTTGTTGCTTTAGAAAGATTGCAGCTAGCGCGCTTTACTAATAACATAGAAAGGGCCTTTCTCGCTTGTTTAGAAAAGTTTTCCGAGGCCAGAAAATGAAAATAAAATAGTGTTGATCCGGTCGAATGGTAGAATCATCTAGGGGGTCGTTAGGAATCGATAGTCGTTTTATGGGCATACGAGTCACAGCCGGCCGGGAGGAGGAGAGATCAACGAAAGAGCTACTAGTTGGAAAGAAAAGGACGAGACCCCCTTTCGTACATTTCTACTGGTCCAGACATTCGAATAGCCAACGAAAGACCAGGAGATTCGATCTATAAAGTACTTCCCGCAGGGTTGACGGCTGTGTTGTGTAGCTGGAAGTACGAAATCAATCCCGGCACGACCGATGACTTAGTCTCTTTCTCCGCTTCGACTCAACCACCTTCTTAGAAAAGATCCGATAGATAGCAGCTACCTAAGGTTTGGTACCTTCACCAATCACGGTTTTTCATATAGGTCAGTCCTAGTACTATGTTGTCTAAGACTAATAGGCAGGCCTCTTACTCTTAGAGAGCAGTAGAATGTTGGGTTAGCTCTGTCTTGTTGTGATAGGGGGGTGAGGGGAACTGCTCAGAAATGTCTTAGTTGGTTGAGGGGTGACCGATCCGGTCAATTAAAAAATAGGATAACAAAAAAAGATCTATCTGGTGTAGCTAATGTGGCTTTCTCGATCTATAGTTCCTACACTGCTCCGGCTTCCCTCACTCAAAAGATCAGCTGTTGTGACACAGGTGTCTCGAGGTAGGCCGTAGATTGAATAGAGAAAGACGGGCTCGTATTTGACAAATTTCGAGCAACCTCCAACCTTTCATTTTTATAAGGCCACTCCTATCTCTTCCGGTTTTCAGTGACCTGACCACTTTTATGCTTCAAATGAGAAGTTGCGCTTTTGATCTTGTTCTCAGCTCCAGGTCTGGTCCTTTAGGTGAGGCTCTTTACTTTACAGGGTGGTTGGTGGTTCTCTTTACGGTTCAGGAATTCGTGGTTGGTTCACTTTTGTTTGTTTAGTTACAGTTCATGCCCACTCGTCATGAACCCCCGCCCGCCCCGGCGCTGAGTCGCAACTCTTTCTGTAGAAAGTCGAAACCTCCTTCAACTGACTCAGTCAGTAGGTTTAGAACTATCCTGCAGGTCAAAACATTTCCTTTGAATAGATGTGGTTCTCTCCATATATATAATAAAGAGTGAGCGCTCATTCTTATTATATATTATGTTTTCTGTTTTTTATATCTTCTTTGTCTGAAACTTCCTTTCCTCAGATCCAAAACCCCGAAGAAGTCAACTGGTAAGCTATCTATCGGGGGCCTATTTCAGCGTCACAACTTCCAACCTTGGGAGCTTTTTTTTATGGTTTCTTTCCCTCGAGTACCCACCGCCCCTCTTGGTAGAGTTACGACCGCTGCTCCCCACCTTTTTCTTCTGCATCACGATATCATGGCAGACCTGCTACTGGTGAGAAAGGCATGTTTTAGATTCGTGGAATGAAGGCCGTAATAGATGTTGTGAGATTCTTCCCAGTATGGAATGAGCCTTGGATAAGTCCGCGTTTTTTTTGCTAAATTTCGACCAGTTGGAACGATTACGAAAGTTTCCGACAGTTAGACCGTTTGAGACTTTGCAATTGGTCAGCTACACACGTCGCTTTCATTTCCAGCTTTTGAGCCGGGCCAATGATCTTTCGAATTTCTCGTATCGTTTTTCGTGGATTAGCACGCCGCCTTTGATTTTAAATGGGATTTCTGGCTAACCCTTTTTTTGACCTACTTTGTTGAGGTGGCGAAAGTCGCCTAAATCAAACCAAGGAAAGAAAATAAGCTCGACCAAGGGGAGAGGAAAGCAGTCTAGCAGTCAAGAAGTCTCATCCCAGGGGTACTTTACTAAGCATTGAACTCTCCTCTGAGCGTCCTCAGTTTAAGGACGAGAAATGGCAACTACTGATTCGGACACAATGGCACCGCCTTAGACAAGCGCTTCCAGCAACCTTAAGAGTACGACGGCTGCTTTCCGTATTAACTGCCACCTCTCGCTCAATCCAATAGAATCATCAATCGTTCCTTGTGATGAGCTTGAAACTAGCCTTGAAGCATAGGCTAGGCAAGGAAGTTCTCCAACAACTCTCAAATACTCGACGCCATAGAAGCGCTTTTCACGGGCAATAGATAGGGAAGGAAGCATAAGCAAGAGCTGGAGCTGAGGAAGGGCTACTAGTTAGGCCAAGAGCTAGGCTAGCTGCTTTGTTGTTGTAGTTGTTAATTCATAAACAGAATAATCATAATCCGATCTTTCAGAATTGACCGTGGATTGAGTCAATCTTTGTTCAGTTCAGCATCCCCTTTGATAAAAAGATGCTCGAAAAGCACATTTTTACGCTTTTATAACGTGCGTTGAGCATGGTGAGCAAACGAAGAAGGTGAAGACCTATGCTTCTTTATAACGGCTTTTCCTTTCCCGTCTCGATCTGTTCCCGGTCCTAGCGATCTGTGGACGTACCCCTTCGCGAGCGAGAACAAATATCAGATAGAGAACGATGATTCTCGTATAGTATAGAAAGAAAGCGCTAGTTGAGTTTCGTCTTTCGAGCGAAGAAAGCTCTTTCGATTGGCCTTGTGTGATGAAGTTATCATGAGTTCCTCGTTTGAGTTAATGCTTTGGAAGTTTAGAATATGACGCTCTAATTGATTCGGTTGAGGTCCACTTCACTGTCCCTTTCTTTTTCTTTCTCATGCCTAAGGCCTAAAAGCTGCCGCTATCTCATAGCCAGCCTTGCGCCCCCTTATCTTAGAAAGCCCTTTCTGGCTGGCTAAAAAGACTTATCGATGCTATTCAAAGCAGCAATTCGCAGGCTTAAAGCGAGAGTTAATGGTTGACTATAGAATCGGATCGGGATGGGTAGTTTATTTTAGCCCACAAAAACCTCCGACCAACAGATACGGAATGGGCATCATCATTTAGAGGTCAGGCTTCATTAGTGCCAGTCCCTGTGGTTGTGTGAGAAAGCCTCACTTCACTTATGACAGTCGAAATGCCATTCTTGATTGAACTTCACCACGAGTGGAGTGATAAGCCAATACAATATGGTGGAACCTGGGAGAGGCAGAAGAGTAATCATCCTCATTTCGAGCTAAAACACTTCCTGGCTCATGCTCCTACTTGCACTTGCATGAGATCAAAGCAGGTGGACATGTCTTGGTTATGGCAGGCCCTGACTTAGGATAGGAATAGTGCGTCGTGCGAAATGGTTATCTTTTCTATTCCAGACGGTCTGTAAGAGAGGGCGGAGGAAGAGAGCCTGTGCGTGAATCCCTTAATCCTGCACCTGCAGCTGGCCCCTTAAGAGATCACAATTTCATCAATAGGGAGTGGGAGTTGAAGCCTTGCTCTCTCAAATCATAGAGAAGGAGTGGAAGGTGGTCCGGTATATAGAATGATTATTGCTTAGGAATCTCTAACACATGTGGGTTGCTCCTCCATAGCAAGAAAAAATGAGATCCTTACCTAAGAACTTGGGATGAAGGGCTTGTTGAATAAGACTGACTCCTTATGGCTTACAGAAAAGGTGCTCTCAAGCTAGATAGAGATTCGCGTCCCCAGAGAGAGTCATTTGATTCAAAGACTGAATGCGCTCTATGCAGCCTATGAGAGAATGCCCCACGTTGGCAGTAAGGAAGATGCACGATCAAAGGGTGGCAGCCCTAGCTAACTCAATCCAAAATGAGACCGAAGGAGAGGCGAGGCCCGGAAAAAAAAGTAAATAGCTTGCAAATGGAATAGAACAGAGAGCTTGGCTTAGAAGGGGACTTCGGACATACCTGTTGTAAAGCGAGATTCTAAAGCGGAAGGATCCAACCGGGAGGGTACATATTTCAACCAATGCTGTCACTATCTAATTAGCCTTCGTAGCAATTCTGCCTTCTTCTGGAAAATCTTTAGTTGCAACTGGTCGAGCTAGTTTACTTCCAAGACTTCACCACAAACGAACTCTGATTTCTCTCATTCAAGCCCTCGAATCCTATCCTTCTTTTTCACTGGATGAAGTTACTTGGCGCTCTTCTTCTGATAACACGAGCTAAGGGACGGTTGGTTTCACTAAAAGGAGAAAGGCGCCTAGGATCCGTGGATAGACCAAACCCTATAGCTGGCAATAGACCTCAATCACAAGCGAAGGCGAAGGGAGCGCTGTAGCGGTAAAAGGGCTCATTCTAGAGGTCACTTGAAGCGACATCACCCACTCTCTTTCTTCTTCTTGTTCTTGGCAAAGCCATTCTTCAATTGTTGATAACAAGCCGTTTATCACTCCCTAGGTTTCTCGCCGTGGAGAGCACCTTTGGGACATCCAATCATCGATAAGACCAGTAAGCATGCCTCTTGTTCAAAGCGGGATAATTCGATTTTTGAATGGAATCACTCTACCTCTGGCTACCGAAGGCCTTATTGTAGCAGCAGCTCCGTGAAAGGCAGTCCTCTTACCTTGTTTAGCTCTTGAAGGCATAGTTAGGAGGATGGTCTAAATCGTTGCTCAATCCTGGTCTTTCCCCTTCTAAGGAGTGCTCGCTTCTCTTTATGTTGTGTTTATTAGCATTCCCTTAAGCCCCAAGAACCAACTCTCATTCTTTACACAATCCATCTTCTTTGATTGAAGGCGTGAGGATGGTTCAAGGATGGGAATTTGAGTTAGGATGGGCCAATCAAGCCCTTTGCTGAAAGGTGAAAGGCTAGCTGTAGGCATCCACGGTGGTCTTCCTCTCTCTCCCGATGGTTTATATAGCTTTACTGACCCCTCCATCTCCCCTTTTTTATTTGAAAGTGGATCAAGAGCACTGGCAGTTGAAAAGAGGAAGATTCAGTCAAACTCATAGGATCCTTGGTAAAGAAAAAATGGAACTCGCTTGATCGTCCTCCCAACATTCCCGTAGCAAGATGAGTTGGCCTCAGTTCAACCATTTGATCAATGTTTAGGGAATTGGGGCTAAAGCGGATTCTTTGCTCTAGCCACTAGACATACGGTTAGAGAAGGAGAATTAGATAGAGGGAGTTTTCTATTTATATAAATATAGGATCACTTTATTGAAAAATTGCGAAAGAAAGAAGTGAAGAAAAAGCACTTCGAGGCGACACCCCCGGCCGCCTATGACAGAGAGTCCCTTCCCCTCTTTGAAAAGCGGGGCCCGTGCTTTCAGACAATGTTTTATAGAAATAGGCATAGATGAACGGGTCATTCGTCGCGGGCCTTTTTGCCTCTTCCTGTTGAGAGTTGGAAGGCGGGTGAGTGGATTGGCAAGCCAGCTAACGGGGCCGCCCAACGAATTGAGGATGACTCAAAACCTATATGCTTAACACATGCGAGTCGAACGTTGTTTTCGGGGAAAATCGACGCTCTGTAAACAAAGGTCGACCCTTCTATGTTGTCTAATCGAAAGGCCGATAGACGAGTGGGCGAGACGGAAATGGGGGGTCGTGGTCGTGGAAAAATGGGGTTCGACTCCCATAGCCCCGATGTGGCGAAAAAGACTGATTCAACGAGATATGCCTTGCCTGCATTAAGATTTAAAACTTGTCGTCTACTTTCAGGAAATGTTCGGAACAGAGAACTTACAATAATACAACGCCGTATTCTCCGAAGATTGAGGAACAAGAATCTATCTATTAAGAGAAAGATTTATTCGAGAGAAAATCGTAACAGTTACATCATTTCACAAACTACACGAAAGTTGTCCCTTTTTCATGGGGATTTACCCATCACAGAGATGCACAGAGGAAGAGAACGAACTTCATATATCCCTTTTCTACTCAATCCAGAAACAAGATCGGATGTTATTCTGGTTCGTCTCCAGTTTTGTGAAACTATTCCTCAAGCAAGGCAGCCGATAAGTCATCGAAGGGTTTGTGTCAATAATAGAATGGTAAGCATTACTCATTTGAAAGTGTCCCACGGTGATGTAATATCTTTTCAAGAAAATGACGCAAGAATCCGCGGTGAAGAAATAAGGAGATCTTTCTATATCGAAATATCAGTTGAAAAAATGTTAGGCAAATTCCTGTATCACCCGGTAAGAATGTGGAGAAGAACAAAAACAGAATGGTTCCACCTACTCAAAACTAAGAGGGGATGCCGCCTACTACTAAAATCCCGGTTTTTGCAACAGTTGCGTTCTTCTATGCAAGAATCAGACTTAGAAAGAATAAAGAAGTTTGGACCCGAAAAAGTATGCTTAGGCAGTTCCTTCGCTGAGCACAACAGAATGAAGATCCATTTTTATCATTTCAAATCCCTATTCTTATCGAAGAAAAGGAACGAGAAAACCCGAAATCTTCCTACTCGAATAATCAGTCCTATAGTTTACAACTCTTCTTTATATAGTAATTGGATCTATTGCTTCGCATCTTCCCAAAAGGTTACTATGAAGAGAAGAATTAAAAGGATCGAACTACCTACTCATTATTCGGAGGTGAATCATAGAACACTAAAAGCTGTGGTATCTTATGTTCCTAACATAGGTCATATCCCTCACGACATAAGATTGAAAGATTTAAACCTTCCTCTTCGGAGCGGAAACGAACGTGGCCAAAACATATAAAGATTGGCGTAGTCGCTCATAGGGACATATCTATCCGGATAGAGAGAGTCTAGATCGATTTATAGATCCCTATCTATATGTATCTCCGTGGCTAGAGATAAAGATAGGGATCCATCTAGATCTTGATTGACTATTTCCATTTTTTTTTTCTTGATTCTACTTGATTGCCTTTTTTTTTTGACGACAAGTTTTAAATCTTAATGCAGGCAAGGAAACATCGTTTTTCAATTATTACTTGTTGGGTCAGAGCGTAGACGAGCGAGCAGAGCCCAGGAAACAGGGGAGCCCGTCATAGAGCAGTCGACTAGAAGTAGAAGACTGCTGGCCTGAGAAAAGGCGGCCTCCCCCGGGAAACACGGCCAAATTGATCTTCTTTCTTTTTTATTTCGGGTTTCTTTATTTTAGGAAGTCATGGACTGATCGCTTGGAGAGACTGGAGTAGATAAAGGTAAGAAGCAAGTAATCCCTTGCTTCTTTCTGTGCTGCGCTTTCCTTTCATACCCTCTTTCTGTCAGTTGAGTAGTCCATAGCCAGCGAAGGAGGTGGTTGCCGGTCTATCACCATCCGCTTAGCCTTTGTTTCTTGGTAGACGTTTCCCTGCCGGTCTGTGCTTTTGATCCCGTAGAGCGAGGGTATTAGGATAGGTTGTAGGCGCATGCCTTTCTTTTCCTTTTTTCGTTATAAAAAGTCTTCCCCCTAAGAAATTACTGATTTCTCTTTGTTTGTTGAGTTGACCGATTGAAGTGCCTGCCTTTGCTTCTTCCTTGAGTGTAGCTGCTTTCTTTCCCCCCTTTAGGGGCAATTGCATTCTTTCGAAGCTTTCCAGGCTGTATGTGCTTTCGATTAGCATTCCAAGGTTGTAATTCATTTCAATCGGCTAACTTTCGCACCTTTAGTGGTTGAGCTGACCAAGCAAGTCATTTGTTTTTCTTTCTTGTGTTTTCTAAACGAACTCTGCTCTCTGCCGGGGATCGGATCTTTCCTCTTTTTTCTAATTTACCTTGACCCCAAAAAACTTAGCACTTAGGATAGGAGCCCTCAGCTCTTAAGGAAAAGTAGCTTTGGTCTCATGGGGATCAGTGCATTGAGAAGTGGTACCCAAAAAGCGTCTATAGCCAATTACATAAATCGTAACATATGTCGCCAACATCATATAAGAGGGAGAAAAAAAGATTGATACTCTTTCTCGTTTACATAAAAGCTAGGGCCTTACCTTCTGAATTCATGACCGAGTAAGATGCTGGAAATATACTTCGCCTAATCCCTTTTCATTACACCCCTTATAAAGGCTTCCAAGGGCTTATTCGACTGTCAATCTATCTTCGCGGGTGAATTACAAGGTAAGCTTTTGTCCCCTTTTCCCGTTCATCGTAGAAAATCTTTCAATCTTTGTAATATTCTGAACCGTTCATGAACATCACAGCGAATAGAATGAAAACATTGTTAGCTCCCACATAAATAAGGAGCTGTGCAACAGCTACAAAATGAGAGTTTGCTAAAATATAGAATAAGGATATACAAACAAAAACCAATCCCAACGACAGAATAAATGGGGTTGGTAAATAATACTACTCCCAGCCCCCCCAATATCAGACCGACTCCGAGAAAGATTAAAAGAAAATCATGTATTGGTCCAGGCAAATCCATTGTGCATAAAATAATAAATCAAAAATCGAATGATTTTTTCATGACCTTCTTGACCCGACCAGGAATAAACTTAGTTATATTAGATTCGTAATTGAATTAGACTTAAATTACTGTAGGTAAAACTCTTAGGCTAATTTCATTCTTTCTGGAAAAGGAGACTTCAACATTCTAAAGTGAAATTTAGAACTAATTATGAATAAAATTACGGATATATTAATAGATTTGCAATCCAAATTAGGGCGGGATGCGATTCTCATCAACCAAACATAGTATTTGTAGTTTTTATAGTTCGTTGACCGAGCAAACTGAAGGAAAAAACCCATTCCATTTCTGTCTCTTTACATCAAAACTGAACCCTAGTTTAGTAATTGGAAATTGCTCTTTAATCCAATTTGAATCAAAGCGGGTTTACTAATTTTTTTGAGGTGAATTCAAAATTGTTCGAATTGTATAATCGTCAATTACTGACATTGGTAAACGACCTAAAGCAAT
>JANZLF010118879.1:0-15420 GCA_026546835.1 Erythroxylum foetidum | reverse complement strand
TCTCGGATCCAACAGTTGGGGTCCGGTCTCGAAATCGGGATCCGACATCATGTGGTACCAGAGCAAGAAAGGATTCCTAGGAACCACGGGATCTTAAGTTTACATGCAGTCGGGTTCCGGTCATCGGGATCAGGTTCTGACATCTGTGGTATCAGAGCGATCGGAATCCGGTCTCCGGATTGGGTCCCAACAGGGAACTTATTTCCCTTTCTGTCTGGTATAGTAATGTCCCATTAGCCTCTCCAAACCTCTCTTGGAGTTCAGCCCAAAGTTCTCTAGCTGTAGGAAAAGATAGGAATGCATCACTTAGTTCTTTGACCATGGCATTGAGAATCCATGACTTTACCATACTATCTGCTCTTCTCCATTTTGCTGATAAAGTTACATCTTCTGTGGCCATAATGCAGGTCCCATCAATGAAAAAAAGGTTGTCCTTAGCACACAAGGCTATGGTCATGGATTTACTCCAAGTAATGAAGTTGTTGCCATTGAAAGGTGTTGTGACTAGCACTGCACCTGGGTTTTTAGTATTTGTGACAGAGAAAGGTTCATAGTCTTGTGTTGCTGGCATATGTGTGGCACTGGAGCCACTAATGTCACCAGGATTCGACATTCTAGGTTAGGGTTGATGAAAGAAGAATGGCTTTGATACTATGTAAGGATAGGTAAGTAAAGATGAAAGAAAACTTTCTTTTCATAGTTATATTGAAACAATTGGGAAGAATATATACACAAACTATTCTATTCCTATTGGCTGCGTGTACTGGTCCTAGGCTAACGATTTTCTAGTTGTACAGAGGACAAAAGGATGATATGCACAATTACAGAAAAGAGCAGACAAAGGTGAGGACAAAATGGAATAAAAGACAAAAGAAAAATGGGCCTAAGGAGTAAAGGAAAAAGCCCACAGTATCAGCTTATTTTCGGACTCGCTAACACGGCCCGGTCAAGCCAAAGTTGGGGTTGAAAACCGACAACTTTGAGCTTCTGAAGTAGATTCGAGAAGGGTCGGATTGTCAGAGGCTTGGTGAACGACAACTCCAAGCTTCCGAAGTAGATTTGAGAAGGTGCGGATGGTCAGAGGCTTGGTGAACAAATCTGCAAGTTGTTGGGTTGTATGCACGTGCCGGAGCTCCAGGAACCCGAGGTTAACGCAGTCACGAACCAAATGGAGGTCAATCTCGAGGTGCTTTGTCCGCTCATGAAAGACGGGGTTCTGGGAGATGTAAATCGCTGCCTGGTTGTCACAATATAGAGGAATGGGAGTCGGATTCTGAATCTGAAAGGTATGTAAGATTTAGGTGATCCACTTTAGTTCACAAGTAGTCGATGCGAGGCTTCTGTATTTGGATTCAGCTGAAGAACGACTCACCGTGGTTTGTTTCTTTGTTTTCCAAGAGATCGGTGACTTTCCGAGGAAAACACAGAACCCGGTTAAGGAGCGACAGGAAAAGACACAACTGCCCCAGTCCGAGTCAGAGAAGACGACAAGGTTGGGGCTTTCATCTGTGGCGTAAAAAATTCCCATATTCTGAGTTCCCTTGAGGTATTTCAGTACTGTCTTAGCGGCTTCCCAGTGCGGTAGTCGAGGGATACTCATGAGCTGACTGAGCTGTTGAGTCACGTATGTGATGTCGGGTCTGGTAAACCCTAAATATTGTAACTTTCCTACTAAGCGTCTATACTCTTCTGGTTTATCAAGTCGTTCACCCATGTCGATGCTGAATTTTGTCCCAGGAACTATAGTGTGCCGCAGGGTGAACAGTCAAGTAACCCAGTCTCTTGAAAGAGGTCTCGAATGTATTTATCTTGGGTAAGTATCATTCCATCTTCTGATCTGGCAATTTCAATTCCCAGAAAAATTTTGCATATCCAAGATCCTTAATGGTAAATTCTGAGTGTAATGTGTCCTTAACTGAGACAATTTGTCCTTCATTGGCCCTTGTTATCAGAATATCATCTACATATATGACTATTTCCATGAAATCATTTCCTGTGCCTCTAGTGTATAAACAATGGTCCGCTTCTGATTTAATGAATTACATTGAAGATAATTTGGAGGACAACTCTTTGTGCCACTGTCTCCCAGCCTGTTTTAAACCATAAATTGATTTAATAAGTCTACATACATGTCCCTCCTTAGCTCGAGTATAGCCTTTCAGTGGTTGTATGTATAGTTCCTCCTCTAGGTGACCATGAAGGAATGCATCATTAATGTCACATTGGTGAATGGGCCACTGTTTGGAAGCAGCTATAGCTAGTAATACTCTAATTGTCACCATCTTTGCTACTAGGGAGAAGACCTCCGAATAATCTGCTCCTTCTTTTTAACAAAAGCCCTTAGCTACAAGCCTAGACTTTAATTTGGACACTGTCCCATCTGAATTACGCTTCACCTTGTATACCCACTTTGAGGCTATGGCCTTCTTCCCCTTAGGTAATTCAGTGATTCTCCAAGTTCCATGCTTTTCCAATGCAGACAATTGTTCATTCATAGATTGTACCCACCTTTCATCTTTGCTAGCTGTCTCATAGGATAAGGGCTCAAATATTCTAGAGACATTACCTATAAAAGTGTTATAATTGCTGCTGTGTTTGATGTTGAGTAGCTGTAACCTTTCTTCATTTGTTCCTGCAGGACAACAGACTTGCAATGCAACATTGCAACCAGCAAGAGAGTGAGTGGATTGTTGTGCTGTGGATTGAAGAACATAGTCTTGCAAGTATTTGGGAGGTATGTGGGTTCTGCTGCTTCTCCTTTGTGTAGGTGCATTTAGTGTGGTGCTGTGGTCTGGTTGATCATCGGGTGGGGAAAGGTCAGATAGCTGGGAGGAGAGTTCAGTTTGTGATGTAGCAATTGTAATTGGTGTTTGTGGGGAATAGTCTGCCTCTTCATTGATTAGGGAGCTTGAGAATAGAGGGTCGATTGCTTGTTTAGTGGTTAGGTCTTAGTTTGCATAAGGGAAATTGTGTTCATAAAACTCCATATCTCTTGACACAAACTCTGTTCTAGTATCTAAATCCATAACTCTATAAGCCTTATAGTCGGACATGTACCTAAGAAAAATACATGTTTTTGATCTAGGATCCAACTTGGTTTTGTTTGGTGTTTTGTCTAGGGCAGAGCATAGGCAGCCAAATGTTTTCAGGTGCTCATAGCTGGGCTTCCTATTATGCAGTCTTTCAAAAGGACTCACCCACCCCAGGACCTTGGATGGGATTCGATTGATAAGGTATGTGGCTGTGAGTAATGCTTCTCCCCAATATCCCTTAGGTAATTTAGCTTTGAAGAGTAGGGCTTTAGTAATCTGTAGGAGATGTTTATGCTTAATTTCCACTACCCCATTCTGTTTTGGTGTGTATGGACTGCTTTTTTGATGTAGAATTCCCATTGCATTAAATGTGTTGACGCATTCCTGGTTAATGGATCCCCTCCCATTATCGGTCTGAATTTTCATTATTTGGGTGTTGAATTGTCTCTCAATGGTTGTAAGGAAATGTAGGATGGTTTGTTGGGTTTGATATTTGTGCTTAAGTATGAAAGTCCAAGTAGCTCTAGAGTAGTCATCCACAATTGTGAGGAAAAAGTGTGAACCATTCATTGTAGGAACACTGTAGGGTCCCCATAAATCCATGTGAATGATTTCAAAAGGTTTGTTTGTGTGGATCTCATTCCTTGGAAAGGGTTTTCTGTGTTGTTTGGCTAAGGGACAAACTTCACATTCATATTTTTGAGGAATAGAAACTTTGATTTCATTGATGTGCTATAATTTTTCTTTGGATACATGCCCTAGTCTAGAATGCCATAAGTCAAAAGCCACTGTAACATTGAGAGCAATATTTTCTGAATTGTAAAATGCTAAAGAAGGACCTTTTAGGGTATTTGAAGGTAGGAAGGATTCGGTAGTCAACTCATATAACCCATTCACTGCCTTGATGATTGCTATGACATCATTAGTCTGAAGGTCCTGCAAAAACAACTTGTTAGATAAGAAAATGGCAACAATTTTGTTCTGTGTGGTGAGTTTATGGACTGATAACAAATTTTTGAAGAAATTGTGCATATGTAATATTTCTCTGAGGGTAATTTTGTCCCCTATTTGTGCATGGCCAATGTGGGTAACTTCTTGTTTTGTTCCATCAGGGAGAATCACATGATCATAAGCATTTGTATTAGCTATATATTCAGTGCAAAACTTCAGATCATTCATCATATGTGTAGAGGCACCCGAGTCAATAAGCCAAGAGTTAGGATGGTTGGAAACCATGTTCACAGAATGTGTTGCATTACCTGCATAGTTCTGAAATCCTGAGTATTTTACCTCCCCAGCAGCTTTGCCTTTGATGGCTTTGCTTATTTCCTGTTGGATGAAAGTTGCTAACTCTGAAGAGAACCCACCACTTCGTGGCTTATCCTCATTATGCTCTTGTGTGTTTTCTGCAGGGGTGTCCACCATCTATGCCAAGTTTTCCCTTCCTTTTTCTTTCTGTGCATTGAGCTCTTTATACCAGTCAGGGACTCCATGGATTTTGAAGCATGTCTCCAAGGTATTCCCATTCTTCTTACATTTTTCACAGTATTTCTCTTCTTTCTTGAGATAATGTCCTTTATTAGAATTAGTGGTGTTGGTTTTTCCTCCTTTCTTCCAATTACTTGACTGTTTTGCTAGCATTGCCACATTGAGGTTACTGTTTATAGTAGAGTTGACCATTCTTTGTCTTTCAACAGTCTGTAGCATAGAAAAGGCCTTGTTTGCAGTGGGCGTGGCTCCATTAGCATGATTTGGTTCACCACATGTTCAAATTCATCATTGAGTCCCATTAAGAATTGCACAAGTCGGTGAGTGTTTTCTTTGGCAGTAATGTGTTTGGATGCATCACAAGTGCACATGGGGTAAGGGTTTAGGCTAAACAAGTCATCCCATAATTTTTTCAGCTTAGTATAGTATGCAGAGACAGTGAGAGTACCTTGCTTTAGGGAACTTATTTCCCTTTCTATCTGGTATAGTAGTGGCCCATTAGCCTCTCCAAACCTCTCTTGGAGTTCAACCCATAGCTCTCTGGCTGTAGGAAAAGAAAGGAATGCATCACTTAGTTCTTTGACCATTGCATTGAGAATCCATGACTTTACCATACTATCTGCTCTTCTCCATTTTGCTGATAAAGTTACATCTTTTGTGGGCATGATGCAGGTCCCATCAATGAAAGAAAGCTTGTCCTTGGCACACAAGGCTATGGTCATGGATTTACTCCTAGTGATAAAATTGTTGCCATTGAAAGGTGTTGTGACAAGCACTGCACCTGGGTTTTCAGTATTTGTAACAGAGAAAGGTTCATAGTCTTGTGTTGTTGGCATATGTGTGGTGCTGGAGCCACTAATGTCACCAGGATTCGACATTTTAGGTTAGGTTTTATGAAAGAGGAGTGGCTCTGATACCATGAAAGGAAAGAAAAGTAAAGATGAAAGAAAACTTTCTTTTCATAGTTGTATTGAAACAAATGGGAAGAATATATACACAGACTATTCTATTCCTATTGGTTGCGTGTATTGACCCTATACTAACGATTTCCTAGCTGTACAGAGGACAAAGAAACGATGTGCACAATTACAGACACAAAATGGAATAAAAGGACAAGAGAAAAGTGGGCCAAAAGAGTAAAGAAATGAGCCCACAATAGCAGCTTATTTCTGACTTTCTAACACGGCCCGGTCAAGCCAAAGTTGGGGTTGAAAAACGACAACTTTGAGCTTGAGAAGTGGATTCGAGAAGGTTCAGATTGTCAGAGGCGTGGTGAACGACAACTCCAAGCTTCCGAAGTAGATTTGAGAAGGTGCAGATTGTCAGAGGCTTGGTGAACAGATCTGCAAGTTATTGGGTTGTAGGCACGTGCCGGAGCTCTAGGAATCCGAGGTTGACGCAGTCGCGAACTAAATGGAGGTCGATCTCGAGGTGCTTCGTTCTCTCGTGAAAGACGGGGTTTCGGGAGATGTAAATCGCCGCCTAGTTGTCACAATACAGAGGAATGGGGGTCGGAATCTGAATCTGAAAGGCATGTAAGATTTGGGTGATCCACTTTAGTTCACAAGTAGTTGATGCGAGGCTTAGATATTCGAATTCAGCTGAAGAACGACTCACTGTGGTTTGTTTTTTTGTTTTCCAGGAGATCGGTGACTTCCCGAAGAAAACACAGAACCCGGTTAAAGAGCATCGAGAGAAGACACAACTACCCCAATCCGAGTCAAAGAAGGCGACAAGGTTGGGGCTTTCGTCTGTGGCGTAAAAATTCCCAGATTTTGAGTTCCCTTGAGGTATTTCAGTACTCTCTTAGCGGCCTCCCAGTGCGGTAGTCGAGGATTGCTCATGAACTGACTGAGCTGTTGGGTCACGTATGTGAGGTCAGGTTTGGTAAATCCTAAATATTGTAACTTTCCTACCAAATGTCTATACTCTTCTGGTCTGTCAAGTTGTTCACCCATGTCGATGCTGAATTTTGTCCCAGGAACTATAGGTGTGCCGCAGGGTGAACAGTCAAGTAACCCAGTCTCTTGGAGGGGGTCTCGAATGTATTTCCCTTGGGTAAGTATCATTCCATCTTCTGATCTGGCAATTTCAATTCCCAGGAAAAATTTTGCATATCCAAGATCCTTGATAGTAAATTCTGAATGCAATGTGTCCTTAACTAAGACAATTTGTCCTTCATTGGCCCCCGTTATCAGAATATCATCTACATATATGACTATTGCCATGAAATCATTTCCTGTGCCTCTAGTGTATAAACAATGGTCCGCTTCTGATTTAGTGAATTGCATGGAAGATAATTTTGAGGACAACTCTTTATGCCACTGTCTCCCAGCCTGTTTTAAACCATAAATAGATTTAATAAGTTTGCATACCTGTCCCTCCTTAGCTCTAGTATAGCCCTGCGGTGGTTGCATGTATAGTTCCTCCTCTAGGTGACCATGAAGGAACGCATCATTAATGTCACATTGATGAATGAGCCACTGTTTGGAAGCAGCTACAGCTAGTAATACTCTAATTGTCACCATCTTTGCCACGGGGGAGAAAACCTCTGAATAATTTGCTCCTTCTTTTTGACAAAAACCCTTAGCTACAAGCCTGAACTTTAGTTTGGACACTGTCCCATCCGAATTATGCTTCACCTTGTATACCCATTTTGAGGCTATGGCCTTCTTCCCCTTAGGTAATTCAGTGATCCTCCAAGTTCCATGTTTTTTCAATGCAGACAATTGTTCATTCATAGATTGTACCCACCTTTCATCTTTGCTAGCAGTCTCATAGGATAAGGGCTCAAATGTTCTAGAGACATTACTTATAAAGATGCTGTAATTGCTGCTGTGTTTGATGTTGAGTAGCTGTAACCTTTCTTCACTTGCTCCTGCAGGACAACAGACTTGCAATGCAACATTGCAATCAGCAAGAGAGTGGGTGGATTGTTGAGCTATGGATTGAAGAACATAGTCTTGCAAGTATTTGGGAGGTATGTGGGTTCTACTGCTTCTCCTAGGTACATTTAGTGTGGTGTTGTGGTCTTGTTGATCATCGGGCGGTGAATGGTCAAATGGCTAGGAGGAGAGTTCAGTGTGTGGTGTACCAATTGTAATTGGTGTTTGTGGGGAATAGTCTACCTCTTCATGGGTTAGGGAGCTTGAGAATAGAGGGTCGGTTGCTTGCATAGTGGTTAGGTTTTGGTTTGCATAAGGGAAAGTGTGTTCATAAAACTCCACATCTCTTGACACAAACACTGTTCTAGTGTCTAGATCCATAACTCTATAAGCCTTATAGTCGGGCATGTACCCAAGAAAGATACACTTCTTTGATCTAGGATCCAACTTGGTTTTGTTTGGTGTTTTGTCTAGGGCAAAGCATAGGCAGCCAAATGTTTTCAGGTGCTCATAGCTAGGCTTCCTATTGTGCAGCCTTTCAAAAGGACTCACCCACCCCAGGACCTTGGATGAAATTCGGTTGATAAGGTATGTGGCTGTGAGTAATGCCTCCCCCCAATATCCCTTAGGTAATTTAGCTATGAAGAGCAGGGCTCTAGTAATCTGTAGGAGATGTTTATGTTTAATTTCGACTACCCCATTCTGCTGTGGTGTGTATGGACTGCTTTTTTGATGTAGAATTCCCATTGCATGAAAGGTATTGATACATTCCTGGTTAATGAATTCCCTCCCATTATCGGTCTGAATTTTCTTTATTTGGCTGTTAAATTGTCTCTCAATAGTTGTAAGGAAATGTAGGATGGTTTGTTGGGTTTGATGTTTGTGCTTAAGTATGAAAGTCCAAGTAGCTCTAGAGTAATCATCCACAATTGTAAGAAAAAAATGTGAACCATTCATTGTAGGAACACTGTAGGGTCCCCATAAATCCATGTGAATTATTTCAAAAGGTTTGCTTGTGTGGATCTCATGCCTTGGAAAGGGTTTTCTGTGTTTTTTGGCTAAGGTACAGACTTCACATTCATATTTATGAGGAACAGAAACTTTGATTTCATTGATGTGTTGTAATTTTTCTTTGGATACATGCCCTAGTCTAGAATGCCATAGATCAAAAGCCACTGTAACATTTAGAGCAATATTTTCTGAATTGTAGAACGCTAAAGAAGGACCTTTTAGGGTATTTGAGGGTAGGAAGGATTCGGTAGTCAACTCATATAACCCATTCACTGCCTTGATGATTGCTATGATATCATTAGTCTGAAGGTCCTGCAAAAACAACTTGTTAAATATGAAAATGGCAGCAATTTTGTTCTGTGTGGTGAGTTTATGGACTGATAACAAATTTTTGAAGAAATTGGGCATATGTAATATTTCTTTGAGGGTGATTTTGTCCCCTATTTGTGCATGGCCAATGTGTGTAACTGCTTGCTTTGTTCCATCAGGGAGAATCACATGATCATAAGCATTTGTATTAGCTATATATTCAGTGCAAAGCTTCAGATCATTTATCATGTGTGTAGAGGCACCCGAGTCAATCAGCCAAGAGTTAGGATGATTGGAAGCCATGTTTACAGAATATGTTGCATTACCTGCATAGTTCTGAAATCCTGAGTATTTTACCTCCCCAGCAGTTTTGCCTTTGATAGCTTTGCTTATTTCCTGTTGGATGAAACTTGCTAACTCTGAAGAGAAAACTCCACTCCGTGTCTTATCCTCACTCTGCTCTTGTGACATTTCTGTAGGGGTGTCCACCATTTGCACCAAGTTTGCCCTTCCTTTTTCTTTCTGTGCATTGAGCTCTTTATACCAGTCAGGGACTCCATGGATTTTGAAGCATGTCTCCAAGGTATTCCCATTCTTCTTACATTTTTCACAGTATTTCTCTTCTTTCTTGAGATAATGTCCTTTATTAGAATTAGTGGTGTTGGTTTTTCCTCCTTTCTTCCAATTACTTGACTGTTTTGCTAGCATTGCCACATTGAGGTTACTGTTTATAGTAGAGTTGACCATTCTTTGTCTTTCAACAGTCTGTAGCATAGAAAAGGCCTTGTTTGCAGTGGGCGTGGCTCCATTAGCATGATTTGGTTCACCACATGTTCAAATTCATCATTGAGTCCCATTAAGAATTGCACAAGTCGGTGAGTGTTTTCTTTGGCAGTAATGTGTTTGGATGCATCACAAGTGCACATGGGGTAAGGGTTTAGGCTAAACAAGTCATCCCATAATTTTTTCAGCTTAGTATAGTATGCAGAGACAGTGAGAGTACCTTGCTTTAGGGAACTTATTTCCCTTTCTATCTGGTATAGTAGTGGCCCATTAGCCTCTCCAAACCTCTCTTGGAGTTCAACCCATAGCTCTCTGGCTGTAGGAAAAGAAAGGAATGCATCACTTAGTTCTTTGACCATTGCATTGAGAATCCATGACTTTACCATACTATCTGCTCTTCTCCATTTTGCTGATAAAGTTACATCTTTTGTGGGCATGATGCAGGTCCCATCAATGAAAGAAAGCTTGTCCTTGGCACACAAGGCTATGGTCATGGATTTACTCCTAGTGATAAAATTGTTGCCATTGAAAGGTGTTGTGACAAGCACTGCACCTGGGTTTTCAGTATTTGTAACAGAGAAAGGTTCATAGTCTTGTGTTGTTGGCATATGTGTGGTGCTGGAGCCACTAATGTCACCAGGATTCGACATTTTAGGTTAGGTTTTATGAAAGAGGAGTGGCTCTGATACCATGAAAGGAAAGAAAAGTAAAGATGAAAGAAAACTTTCTTTTCATAGTTGTATTGAAACAAATGGGAAGAATATATACACAGACTATTCTATTCCTGTTGGCTGCGTGTACTGACCCTATACTAACGGTTTCCTAGCTGTACAGAGGACAAAGAAATGATGTGCACAATTATAGACACAAAATGGAATAAAAGGACAAGAGAAAAGTGGGCCAAAAGAGTAAAGAAATGAGCTCACAATAACAGCTTATTTCTGACTTTCTAACAGAAATCATCCTCATTTTATGAAGTTGATTACAAATCTTGCCACATGGAGACATTTAATTAGATGGAGTATACACATATATATGCCTTTCCGTTAACGCACCAATTAAGACTTTTTAACTTAATGCAAAATAAACTCTAAAGATGCGTATATGCCTTTACTACAATCGTGCACTTAAAACATTGTTGCTCAAGGTAAAACATGTCAAGTACATATATATGCCTTTTTTAATTACTATTTTTTAATAACAACTAAAACTTTGTTAACAAAAAATGTGATTAGTAAACTGTAGGTCAACATATATTACCAATTTCTTTAAAATGTTAAGGAATAAATGCTCTGAGAAGAGCAAAAATAATTACCCAAGGCAAGAAAACCTTTACCAAATAAATTAAAAAAACTAAAGTAAAGTGTATAATTTGAGTCAAAACAACATCTATTAGTAACTAGGCTTGAAAGCCAAGACTTATATATTAAAGAGAAAGCATATAAAAGCATTGCACACCCTAATATATTAGAGGGAGAATTACATGCCTAGACATCAATACCCCAGATAATTTCTAGAGGGCGTACTCTCAGAATGTTTTGTTCCAAATGAGAAGTAATCACAAAAGAACTATCAGAGGATGAGCCTTAAAGGTCTAAGGACATGTCCCTTAAAACTCTCACCTTTAGGATCCTTGCCTAAATCCTTCAAGATGTTGGCAAAGCAGAAGCTAAAATTGAGGATCAAACTTAAATCTTAAGATTAAGGGCAAGCAAATCACTGATACTTAAGTCATCAATCCCCAAGTTTACGTGGTTCAACTTGATAAGCTCTTAACACTTGTTCAAACCCCTGATGAAAGATGTGCGCATGATTTCATAAATCCAAGTCTTAAAAGACTAACTTTCCATAAAATCATAAAACATGTCCAACTTATACATTATACAAGTGAAATATTATCTTTGATTATAAGTTTCTACATCTAATTTATTGTAGTATAGTCAGAATATAATCTTACCATCAAAAGCTTTCAAGCCCTTATCTCATTCCTCGAGCTCCCGCTTTAGCTTTATTATAACCTTCTCATATTCATTAGTCATCTCACTTTGAGTCTATGAGAGCATAATAGGCTCTAATTTAGACTTGTTGTTAAGGATTTCCATTTACAAAAGTTTTTAACAACTTATAAGACTCAAAATTCTAAGTAAAATTCAAACGTCTATAACTGAAAAATAAAAAAATAAAAAATTGATAAGGTTGACCTTAAGTTGTTAACACAATGTCTTGTTGTTGGTCTTTTCTATAGCCTTCCTATTTTGCAACAAGAGTAGGCCTTAACACGTTAATACCTTGACCAAAGTCCTCTAGAAGACTTAAGTTATTCACTTTAACATCCCATTTTGGGGCAATTAGTTCTGTCATTGGGCTTATGGCCTTGCCCTTCTCTTTGGTGGCTGTATTTTTAAAATTGGTTAACTTAGCTCCTTTGGCAGATATCTACAAAGGATGCTACACCTTCATTGTTTATTCCTTTTCTGATTTGACTCAAATAATAAGATCAATATGAGTACCATTTTGGGTCTATAAAGTCACCTTGTTTATTTTTCTTTGAGGCATCTTATTTATTGTAAGGGGCAAACATAAGTTTGCACGGATCTATCCCTATGAAATATACATGGTGTTAATTAATAATAGTCATCCATCTAAAACTTAGTACATATAGTAAATAAATCTATAGACCTACTAATAGGTGATGCCAACTTCTAATAATAGATCTTCCTCCGACAGAAACACCTTTAGAGGAAAGGGATTCTTAGGATCTTATAAGAACTGTCTATAAGAGGCCAAAAGAGAATTTTACCACTAGCTCTTATTAAAGCCTGAATTTACTTTGCCTCATTCCTGCTGACTAAAGCCTTACTTCCTATCATACTCTAAAGATAATAAGAAATGGTTCTTTTAACCATGCATTACCTTTGGTGATTTGTTGGGACTCATTTTAGGCTTAACGTTTAAATTATACCTGCCTAGAAGAAAAGATTCAGTGAGGCGTATATTTTGTGCATGGGCCTAAATAAATATAGAATCAATTAATGTCTCATAAATGACATGCTACTTAAAATAGAAGAAATGATGAGGCACTAATAATATAAATGGAGTTGATATATTTTTACAACTATTTATTTTAATACTTTATGCCAATAAGGTGCTAAATGGGAGCCTCATCCCACACTCAAAAATTATCATAATTCACACACTAGGCCTAAAAAAGAAAGCCCCCGAATTAGGAGAAGGTGCAGAATTATAATATATAAGGGAATGACGAATCCTTATCCCTTTAAAGAGTAACCAACCTATATCCACATTGACCTTAGCCTTACATTTTGTCATCGTTCTAACATGAGGAACAATAACTTGACAGTGTTTTACTTAATCTCTTCATGTTGATTCTCCACTTCTAAAAATTGTAGAGTCCTCAGTTTATTGCTTAAAGACATTAGTTTTATGACTTAAGATATAAAAATATGATATTTTAACTTGAAAAGTATTTAAAAACTAAAAATGAATGTACTAATGAAAGTAACTAGAATTTAGAGCAAAGAATTCGAATGGAGTTGTGTAATGATAAAAGGTTCTTATCAGCTTTCTTGTAAATGTTGAAGTTTTCACAATAAGGCTAAAGGGGAGAATTGATTAACCCTCTCAATGACTCAGATATGTTATCCATCTAATAGACCTTTCCACTTTTTAAAGCATCTAGCCATTTTCTCGTATTAAGAGTCCTCTTTTTTCACCAAAGAATTCACAGATGTTTAATACGATGGTTGTGTTAGTTATAAGAAGACTTCAAGTAGGCTAAAAAGAAATTTAAAACAATAAGAAGCCAACAATCTTGTCTTGTAACCAATTCCAAAACCAAAATAGCACAAATTAAAGCATAGAAATCATTATACCTAGAATTTGGTTCCCAAACCAAATAGAAGGGAACTTAAGATGTAAGGATGAAGCAAACACCACCTTGTTTCTCTCCACCTCCTTACTTTTGGTTATGCCTCCTTACACCAAATGAGATGCACTCCAAGGTTTTCACCAAAGATTGATTAGAAAGCCATTATTTCCTATGCTAGATGGTATTTAATGGCCTAACTTTGATCCCAAAAATCCCCAAAATAAACTATGTAATGGGTAATTGATTGCTCAACACATGAGTTAAATGAAAAAGTTAATTTTGTCCTTGTGTAGATGACAAAGCCTCTTAATTTGTCTCATTTGCCCTTGTGTAAATAAAGCCAAAAAACAAAGTGTAAGGCTAAAATAGTCATGAGACTTTAAACTCATCCTTATGCTCATTTTATGGACAACTCACGTCCTTCCCAAGGTTGGCGAAGCAAATTTTCAATTAATTGCCATTTTGTCATTTAATCTCATGCTTCAAAATAATTAAACATTTGAACCAATTGCCATATAAATATATAATATAATTATTTGTATTATTTTGTTGAGCAATAAATTTATATTACATGTCAGACATATCAAATAAATTTATCTAGGATTAAATTTGTTATATAATAACATTTATTCTAATACCATATGACAACCAAAATAATTATAACATTTACAATTAATTTTATCATTATATTCATATCTCCATATGATATACTAGAATAATTTTATTTTTTAAATCAATATTTTATGGTGTGACCTATTGGGATCGATTTCATGTTGACAATAGAATTAAAACTCCTTTTAATTCTATAAATCATAAGTGGTATCTAGCAAAATACATTATAATAACTCAAATGACATAGATGATAAGTATCGTACACAAATTACAATTCCGAAGCAATAATTGCTCGTGTCAATTCTTTGTCATAAAATATTCTAAATAAATGCAAGATTGGAATATGTCATTCTTGCCAATTTACTATTTCTTGATCTTCAAAGTAAATTGTAAATATGATTAACTCCTTAATCATATTGCATGCAAACAATATTACTTTATTAAGGGCCCATAGATATTATCGCTCATATCATATACGAGGGACAACATTATTCTTGATGAGCATTTGTCCTCCATACAAGTCATGCATACTGTGCCATTATTTGTATAGCTACCTATTACGGTTTGCGTTAGACAATACCGATAAATACATATTTCTCATGTAAGAAAATGAACATCTCATACCAAAGAATTCAAGACACATATGAAATGTTAATGACATAAACACAATCCTAATAATGTTTCATTTAAGGTCTATCAAATTCCATAATCTTCATTATGTTTCTCTGTGATTAAGCCGATAACTCCTTATCGAATGGTTTGTAAAATATCACCATCATTTAATCCACACACTAATCTTTTAATGGTTAATTAATATTCCATGTTAATTACCAAGATTAGCAACATTTTAGAGTAATCATTATTTTCCATTACAGAGTTCTATAATCTAAGCCCTCAACTTAAATAATCCATAAATAATGAAAACATATGGAACAAAATGATATATACCATCCAATTCATGAACATAACTGTTAGAATACAACCATCTAATGATTGACTTCTAGATCATAATACTAACAATCTCCCACTTAAGCTAGAGCCAATCCAAATACATCTATATGCATAAAAGCTCTAAACAAATGTAGCCTTATGAACAAAATGCATCTTTATTCATAAAGAAAAAATGCACTCAAAGCTAATCTTCAACGTATCTAATACCCATTGATGCAGTGTGATCCACATGTTTGGCTTAAGAAAGAGGTTTTGTTAGTAGGTCAACTGTGTTCTTGACCGAATCAACTCCGCAAACCTTTTGTCGGGACCCGACCCGTAGACCAGACCACAACTGTTGGATCCGATCTGGGACCCAACTACATATAACTTACACTTATCAAACTTGCTTTGATACCACAAATGTCGGATCCCGGTCTCGGAACCCAACTCTCTTACTTAAAATCGTGAAACCTGAGCG
>JANZLF010118808.1:0-15443 GCA_026546835.1 Erythroxylum foetidum | reverse complement strand
AAGAGATTATGCAGATGGCTCAGTTGCAACCACCGTCCGAACAGTCGAAGGGAAGTTCTCCAAAGGACCACCAACGACCACCACAACTTTAGATTTTCGAACTCATGATTTTAAGGTACAATCAAAACAATTTATGTTTACTTTGATGTGTTTTTATCCAATTGTATTCCAATTGACATTGTTTAATATTATTTGATGTACTGGTTGATGTGTGGATTTCAAATTATGTACAACCAATTGTATACAATTGTCATTATACAAATCTTTGATGTACTGGTTGATGTGTGAATGGCCAATTATATATGCACCCAATGGGGTACACCCTTTTTTTTTACTGACGGAATACACAATTCCATCGGTGAATATGTTCCGACAGAATGAGGCAAACCGTCGGAACATAATCTGGACTAAATTTGTCGACGTCCGACATTCCATCATTAAAGATATAACTTACTTCGGAATATTTGCGATGGTGGGTCCGTCCTTACAATATACCGACGGGTATATTCCGTCGATGACGTGTGACATTCACCGACGTCATTCACCGTCGCAATTTTACAACAACGGATAATATTCTGTCGGTTACCCGTTGACAAAAACCGACAAAAATATTTCCGTCGGTAAGCTATAACGACCGCCATTTTTATGATGCTTCCTTCTTTCGTCGTGTTCCGTCGGCAAATATAATTGCCGACGGAACTAAGCATTTCTTCGACGGAATATTCCGTCGGAGAACGTCAGTTTTCTTGTAGTGAAAGTAAAATGCCAACCAACTGAAATTCGAACAATATATTTCTTAATTTCAGTATCATTCTATGTTTGGAGGAAACTAAAAGATAATGAACATATTAAAATAGAAGAAGAAAGAAGGAATGGGCATTTTATGGAATACAGATTAGTTGTGGATATTAACTTTATAGGTTAAAGTCGAATTCACTTGTGGAAATTATGACAGTCAAGCAAATACAATAAATGAATCTAATAATTTATGTGGGACACACCATAATGGATGTCTCAGATGGAGGGGGACAGGGTAAGGACAGGGTAGTAGGGTCAGAGGATCTCACGCCTAATGAGGGGACATTGGTCATTGATTGTTTCAATAAAAGGGAGGCCATTCTCATGGTGACATGTGTCGTTATTTTCTAACTGTCAAGACACTACGTATTTCTCTGTAATTAATGGAGTACAGAGGCAATGCATATTTAAGTAGTTTGTTATAATAACAGCATATTTATTAAATTGAACCTGATGGCCTATACTTTTTTATGAATATAATTAAGACTTTCATTTCAATAAAAAAATGAATACAGTATTAGACATTCGTCTTTTGATACAATAGGAAAGATCTGTTGCCAATGTTGTAGTATACATCCTCTATGATACGATTATAATTAATCAAAAGACAATCTCAAACTACCTTATAATTAAATTTAAATTTCATTGCCAAAAAGAGAACAGAAAATTCAAAAAATATTCAGAAGCAAAAAAAAGTAGTTCAAAACAAAAGAGGTTTCTTCTTAAAAAAGAGAAAATAGGTAAGATTAACTTAATAACAAGTTTTATCAAATATAAAATTTTGATGAGTTATGATTATTGTGAAAAACTTTAATTAAAGTCATTTGTGGCATATGTTAGCTCATTGATTATTATTCAGATAATTGATCCAGTGTTCTAGTTTTATTAGTAGCAAGTATGCATATGACATGTTGCAACATTTCATAATCAAATAGCTTCCCTTTTTTTATAATTCAACTTACTTTGCGTCCACAATTAAGCTAATGGAATTAGAATCACTTTCGGGATCTCTTATCTCTATTGGGTGTTCTTCCATTTCGGCGTCCTCATTTTCTACAGCTTGTGAAGAGCGCAGAGGCCTTAGAGGCAGTTCTAGGCATTCCACATCTTATTCAAGCATCTCAATTATTTTGTGCATAGGAGGTCGGTTTTCAGGCTTCAATTGTACGCACCAAAGCATTACCACAATTATTTTCTTTGTTATTTTGTTTTATTCTTCTGTAGTATTGACCTCTCCAAATTCTATGTACTTCCTTTTCTAAATTGTTCATAAGCCCATGCAGGAAAGTAAATTTGGCTCAAATAATCTGCAACTGCATTCAAATTCTTCCTTCTCTCTGCCATTTCCATCAACATCCCAAAGCTATACACATCAGCTTTGAAAGAGACTCCTCCAATATGCCTGTAGCATAATTCAGGAGCCATATAACCAATGGTTTCTCTTGCATCTGTTAGAGAGACAATTGTATTTTTTGTTTGACAAAGTTTGGCTATACCAAAATCTGAAACCTTTGGAGTAAAGTTTTTGTCCAGAAGGATATTATGAGGCTTGATGTCAAAATGCAGAATCTACATGACACAAACTCTATGTAGATACTTAATGTCATGAGCAAATCCAAGAAAAATTTCATACATCTTCTCTATACTGATTTAATTACTGACTTTAAGAAAAAACAAGTATTTGTCTAGAGAACCGTTAGGCATAAACTCATATACAAGAGCATGTTTTGATTCTTGAACACAAAAACCAATGAGTTTCACCGCATTAACATCGTGTATTGTTCCAATAATCCCAACTTCACAGATGAAATCTTGGCCATTAGCTTTAGAATTGCTCAATAATTTTATAACTGCAAGACAGACCATTTCAAAGCCTTCTTTTATATACAAAATTATAGTCTCATTGACTCAATTTGTTCTTAAAATTTTTGGTTATTTTTTTAATGTGGGAATAGGAATATTGAATTAGCATAAAATCTCCTCATATTTGGAGGAACTTTTTAATATGTTGAAATGTTGAAGCGGAGAAAGGGTATTCAGAAGCAATGAGTGGCAAAGTCGTACGTTGTTAGGCTGACTTTTGCTGGCGATTGAAGATTGTGTCGTGTGAAAACAAAATTGACAAATATGGCTAGAATTGGAGCGTGTACAGCTCAAATGTTATTTCTTTGCTTAAAAAAAGATTGGTTCTACTTTTCCTTTTTTATTGGTCTATTGGAAACCCAGGTAAGTTCACATACAAAAAACACATGTTTTTTTTACTTTTTTTTTCAAGAGAATCAAATGTGATAATAGTGTCAACTGAAAAAAACAAAAGGGAATAACATAATAGTCAATGAATGTTAGCAAAAATCAATAGATTATGGGAACTAGTGGGTAGATGACCTTTACATTAGCCATCCGAAGCCGAGCCGACCCATTCTATACACATAATAACTCAGATGGATGGAACATGTGGGAGGGAGGCGGTGTGAACGCGTTTTGGATTATGGACTTCGCATTCCAAGGACCAATTCTATAATAACAAGATTCCTTTGTTAGTTCCACCTCTACTTTTTCTCCTGAATTTATTATCACACCGCGTTTTGGATCATGGACTTCGCATTCCAAGGACCAATTCTGTAATAACAAGATTCCTCTGTTAGTTCACCTCTACTTTTTCTCCTGAATTTATTATTCTTTGAAAGTTCTTGTCACCAATCATATCTCTTTTGATAATTTTGTGAGTATGATTAACCTTATCACTCCATAATTTATGAGACTTCTTATGATCATCCTTATCACTCTGTGATTTTCTCACAGTAATATCCTTATCACTGCGTTGTAGATTGGCCAGTAGGAAGACCTCAAGAACAGCAATTACTAGTAAGAGAAGGCTATTGCAATTTCTGAAGGCCACTCAGAGGTCTAATATAAAAGCTGAATGCCGCTGGAAAAGTAAAGTTGACTCCAAGTCAACCTCTCTTTCAGCCACTCGTTCACTGGCTGGAAAAGTAAAGTTGGAGATCGCTTCTCCCAAACGATGGATATTTCTTATGGATTATTGCAATTTGTAAACCAAATATTTTCTTTAATTTTTTATATTTTCTCTTCTGTTACAATTTGTTAAAAATTAAATAATTATTTTCTATCATTTCTAATAGATATTATTATTTGACAAATAATTTGAAATTTTACATTTAAAATAGATAAATTTTGTATTAAAAAGATAAACTTACCGTGTACTTTTATTATTTAAATTTCTTTAACCAAAGCTTCAAGATACCTTTATCCAATCAAGGGTTGATATTTTTTTTAAAAAATATTTTATTTATTGTCAAAAAATATTAAAATAAAATAATTTTAAAAAATATTTAAAATTTATTTAAAACTCATATAAAACATTGGATATTAGAGAATATTGTGGTGGATTTTTATATTAGATTTTGATAAAGTTTAACTCCTAATTGAAAATAAATGATTTCAAAGTTAATTTAAAACTTCTTAAAATTTTGATAGATAACAATAATGCGTGATTTTATTGGGGCATGCAGGTCATATTTTTGTCTTTTGATTAACTCTACAAAAACATAGTAAAATTATTAATTTTTTTATTGTATAAGTAACAAATTTCCAAAATAACCCTACAAAAACAAAGTAATTTAATGCAAATCACTTTTAAAAAATAAATTTTATTTATCTAAAAGTTCTCTTTTAAAAAAATTTCAAATTTATGTTCATAAGTCTATTATCCTATATACTTTAATTCATAAAATAAATATAGAGCTACAACTTCTTTATATACATATATTTAAAAATGTACTTATATTCGCAATCAATTTCTCCATAATACCAGCCAAAAATTATTATAATACAAGTATTTCCAAAAATTTTACAAACATAATCATATAATAGTGTTCAAATTGACACGCTATACTTACTCAAAATAGGTATTAACTAATCGATTAATAAAATTGTACTAATACATCTCCTATTCAATAATTCGCCAACAACATAGTTCTAATACTATGAGACACATTTACATACAACACCATATTAATCAATAATATTTTTTGACACTTAAAAATACACTCCACATTGATGAAAAAATATCAACAGTCAAACAATTACACAATAAATAGACTATATGGAATTCTTATTCAATTTCAGTTACTTTTGACATGTATACGTTACTAATTAATAACACTTAAAAATATATAATAACAAAATAATTAATCTAAAAACTTTTAATTGATATATACTAACATCTTTCATGCCAAGCATACTTTAAATCCCTTTTTCTTGTGTTAAGAAATTGTTCAATACTAATGAATTCTATCAACATTTCTTTTATTTTATTTGTCTCTTAAATCTTTTTTTAAGATTTAAGAGATAAATAATACATCAATTTAGATATCACATTCAATACATTAACATTTATAAAACTAAAATGAAACGATATACATCATCAATTAGTATATACGTGTAAACAGATATGTTAAAATAAAGAAATAAGTGAAAACTGATACGAAAATTAATTTAGATAATACTTCTGCACAACTTTCGCATCCCTTGTGCAGAAGGACAAAACAAGAGAGTATAGAAAGGAACACGGTTTTTATCGTGCCTGGCATAGACTGGGAGATTAGGTAAAGCAATACATATATTGTGTGGGAGAATTAATCTTTGTGCCAACTCTAAAGCGACTATAATGATTACTTATTGTCTACTGTAAGAACTAGCGGAGAAGATGTTATAATTGGGGCAACCCCGGAACCCCCTAGTGATATATCCCTTTCATCATGCCAACTTTTATATACAAACCAAGGTTACACAAGATGTGTTACTTTTTGGAACACCGACCAAGTTAAGACAGCCTCTTCCCAGTAAACGTTTTCTATAACCAGGAAGTCTTTGGCTGGTGGTGTGCGTCTTGTTATTGAGGTAGTGTTTGAGAGCTTCTGTAAAGTATGGATGGGTTGTGAAGTGAGTGGCCCTCTTGTCTCTCAAAGCTCCTCTTGAATGGTATAAAGTTCCTGCTCCTCCCATACTGCTAACGTGTTTTTTCTTCAATGTCTTGTTTTATTGCCACAAGTTGCTACCATCTGTCTTCCACGTTGCTTTGTTGTTCACCAATGACGTTGCTGCTTCATGTGTTGATGCCCTTTTTTAATCTCCACCCAAAAGGCTGCTCACTCCTCTTACTCTCCAGCTACGTTTATACAGCACTGCCATGTTCTCTCCTCAAGTTGATTTACGTTCCTTTTAACTTCAATCACCAGCTCAATGTATTTAATCTCTAGCTGCTACGATTGTTGCTCTCCAACCAATGCCAGTTGCAACGTATTCCTCCCTTTGTGGTTAACGTTGGTGCAGAGTCTTCTTGGGAGTGCTCCACGCAGCTCTCTAATTGGTTATATGTCTTGAATAATTCTAGTCTCTCTCCTTTTTATCTAATAAAAACGTTAACGTTTTTATTCATCCAAAGGTGCCTAAATTAAAAACAAATAATATTTTAATTAATACAATTTAAATATTAAAAAGACAAGAGTTTAACAAATTATATAACAAAAATTAATACAAAATACCGATTAACAAGAAAGTTAGCAATGAGGCATTCAAGTAGTTGCACAATTATCAAAAGTACTTTCGGCGCAAAGATTATATACATATGATTATTTTTTTTCTTTTAGGGGGTGAAGATAAGAAAGAGCCCCACATAAATGATAATCAGTAATTTGGAAATCTAAGCTCCACTATTCATTATTCTTAGCACCAAATTTGAGGGATTTTGATAATAAAATCACATATGAGAGACAGCAATGTCTTACCTCGTAACCCAAGATTCTCATTGTTATATTGCAAAAACATGATTAGAATCCTAGAGCTAAAGAAGAAGAACCGATAAGTATCCCCACTAATGATAATATTTCGTACTGTAAAAGAACTTAAAAAATATACATTCCTTTCTATGTTCAGAGGATGTTATTAGATAAATAATTAGGATTTCACATTTAAGATATTTGCCTTTTATCATATAATTAGTGAAGTTCCCAAACTCGGGCTTCAACCAGGTACCTTTATTAAACCAAAGGGTGACATTTTTTAAAAATGTTAATTTTAATTTCAAGTAAACTTATTTAAACCTCATTTAAAAATTGAGAGTGAAATTTCAGTCATACATCTAATAATAAAAATAATGTATTGGAAATTTATATTAGATTTTAATAAAGTTTAACACTTAATTGAAAATAGAGAGTTCTAAAATTAATTGAAAATTCTTTAAAATTTGTTAAAAAACAATGAAGTCTTATTTGATTGGGGTATGTGGGTCATATTTTGATCTTGCTTATAGTTGTCTTTTTACCAACTCCACAAAATTAAAAAAAACTTTAAAAATTCACATAAAATATGAAATATTGACAAAAAATACTAAAATCATTAATGTTTGATCATGTAAATAGCAATTTGTCAAAATAACTAATTTTATACATTTCTAAAGAATAAATGATTGACAATGAATTCATTAACTTAATTAAAGTTTGATAGAAAACTAAAAATTTTTATAATTACATATTTTAAGGTTAATGATTAATTTGGTGCCAAAATATGTAAAATTATGTATTTATATTCCATAACCTTTCTTTTTTAAAATTAGGTATCAAACTTTATTAAAAAGTATTTAAAAAATCTTTTAAGAAATAGAACTCAATTAAGCATTAAAATAATGGTATTTTATTGTCTGAATCTAAATCTACTTCAACCTAATTCCAATGACTTAACACTTCTATTATGTACAATATTATATTTATATTCACAATCTGTCAAGAAAAATTATAATACATATACTTCAAAAAAAATGATAATTTTGTTCAAAGTAAGCATTAATTAATTATTATAAACTGATGAATAATAACTGATTATAAGATTTTTCAAATTGAAACTGGTTGGGTCGCCCGTGCTGGGCCCGGATCCAGTTAAGACGACCCGTGGGCCGATCGGTCCATTCATCATAGATCAGTCTTACGCCTAAGCCCATGCCCCTCTTTGGCCCATCCATAGAAGGAAGTCTCCCATGCAAACACGTAAAGACCTAAACCTAACTGCAAAACCATATATAAGGTATAATTCCCTCATAATCGAGGTAAGGCAAACCATAACCTAGCTTTTCCCTACATTCTTTGATCTCGCCTTGACTAGAAAACTTGACTTGAGCATCGGAGGGGCTAATCGGAACATAACCCCCGACGTGCCTTCCTTGTTTTGCAGGTGTCTTGATGTCGAAGCTAATACAGAAGGCAGCTGATAACATGGAGCATAACGACAACGTTCAGTTCAGCCAGAATCCTGTAGAACCAATATCAAATGTAAAAAAATGATATTATCATTATAATTTTTTTGATGATATTTTCCTAGGTAGATGACAACTCGTTCTGCTCCCTATTAACTACAATGAAGCTCTTCAAACAACTTTGAGAGTTGAGGATTAATAAAGATAAGAAAAAATTGAGAACTTGGTTTATTGTTATAATTGGGCTGAAATGCATGAATCCTCCAATGAATAATTTGGGGATCCTAATTGTAACTAGGAAGCCTTCATACTCCGACTATCAACCTCTCCTAAAAAATTCAAAAACGATTCTTTGATTGGTGCAATAGAGGCTTGTCCAAATTGGTTGATTTCAACTAATAAACTTAGTGATTGGTAATAAAATTGTGACATATGGTCTAATAGGATTGAAACATGTGTCTAAAACTAGAAAATTCATGAAAAGGCTTATGGAAAGGGGAGATGGACAACATTTTGATGACTTAACTTTAGATTTTTTTCCTCTCCATTTCGTCTTCTTTATCCAATCATTCTTCATTTGGTAATTAAAATAAGGTGTTTAAGGAGCTGACAAGTTGGAAACAATTTGATTGAGCCCAAGTTTATTATATAAATTGGCGACATTTTTATGGCTTTTTCTACATTTTTTGACTCCTATTTCTAGATTTTGTGCTTAAATTGACTCTTGAGTGTGTACTTTTATTTTATGTAGTTTTATAGTAAAAATTGTTACAAATCAGTATTAACTGCACTAATTAATTTTCTGAGAACAATTGATACTGGAAACTACCATTGTTCATTGTAAGAATCTCAAGGAGAAGGGACTCAAGAAGAAGATGTACAGTCAAAGAAGGCTAAAGTGAAGTCAACAAGAGAACAGGTGCAACAGGAAGTTAGCTTCGGCGAAGTGGATCTGTCGCCGCAGCGAAATACAAAGGAATTCAGGCTGAAATTTCGGGATAAGTTTACCGCGGTGAAGGAACCAACAATGAAACAAAACCTTTCGAGATCCAATCATCCTTCATTCAAAAACCTACCAAGTTAGGTTAAAAGCTAGCAACAATAAGACATATACAACATATTCACACTCTCGGATCTCCCTCTTAACTTCAACCATCATTCATCACTTTCTTTCCTCTTCATTGCCAACCCTGTCATCATCAACTACTACCATGGATGCTATTGGTGGGTTTCTGCTTGTGCGTTCTCTTAAAACAATGCCTGGCTAAGCACCTTTCCTGTTGAAGATGTAGCAATGACTTGAGTTCACAAAGGGGAGTAATTTACTCATGTTTAGCTACATTGTTATGAACTCCTTAGTTAGGATTTATGCTTTATAGTCGGATTTTCTTGATTATAGTTTAATCAAGTGTTGAACATTTATTGTGTTATTGGGTTTGTTGATGTAGAACTTGGAGCTTAAATATATGAGTCTCATCTATGTCTTTTTGTGATTTTGTTAATTCTCTTTTATCTACCTAGTTGTGTTTGATATTGGGATGATGCTAAATCCCAAATTGACCACTTGCATTAACTTACCCATTGCACACACTAAGATGCATTCAACAAGGTTTTAAGAAATGGAGTTTATTGATTAAATCCTTGGACTTAAAGAGTTCTTTAAGATCTATCATTTAAGAACTTAGTGATTTTCACTCCCACCAAGATTTATTTTAAACCATGATAGCCAAAGCTCATTTTTCAAGAGGATTTTATCACATTTGATCATTGTTTTTTAACTTTCAAATTTTTATTCCCAAAAATCCAAAAATACTTTTTTACACACTTCTCTTACAATTAGTTCAATTTTGTTAGTTTTCTCACTGCAACAAATATATACAATCTGTGACGTTTTATTTAAAAAATGTCACAAATTGTGAAGATTTTTTGTGACGTTTAAAAAATGTCATAAAAAATTTAAATTTTTGGCGACGTTTCGTAAAAACGTCACAAATTTGTAACACCTTTTACGATGTTTTATTAATAAAACGTTGTAGAATAAAAACTATGACGTTTAGTTGAAGAAAACGACGCGGAACGTTTATGTCTTTTGTTTAATTATCGCGCGTTAATTTCCATTTTTTTCCTTCTCTGCCTTCTTCCCACCCAACGCTGCTCCTTCTTCCTCCAATAACATTATGAAATTCCGTATTATTATAAAGCGTATTTATTTATTATTATTATTCATAAATTTACTAATTAATTTTATTTCCATTATTATATTGATTTAATGGAGTTAAAAATTTAAAAAATAAAGAGAAAAGAGTGAGAATATGAAGAATTAAGAAAAGTTTGATTTTTTGGTCATAGAGAGTTGACTTTTTGATTTAGGCCAAATTGGAGAAAATGATCTTCATGAAACTTGAAACTTATGTTAAGAATTTTCTGTCGCCATAAAGTTTGATATTTTTTTATATCGGGAGTAAAAGTTATGATCAGTCAAAGTTTGTTTTGTAAAAATGACCATAAGAGTATATTTGCGTGTACTCGGTTTTGAAGTTACTCGTCGTACGGATTTAGTCTGAATTGGAGTAAGTGGTCTTCATGAAAGTTGTAGCTTGTCAGTCAATCTTTCCGACGCTATAAAGGATGCAATATTTGGATGTGGGAATTGGAAGATATAAATTTGAAAGTTTGGAGTTTGTTTAGGTGATGTTTAACAGGGTAGTAACGTTGACTAGGTTTTTGACCCATTTAGAGATGGAATTGATTTTTGAGTTCTCATGGAAGTTGTAGAGTTTCCTTTTATCTTTCCATTGACACTAAATTTGTCAAATTTAGAGTTCGGGATCAAGAGATATGATTTTTGAAAAAAATTTAGATATATATTTGTGTTTATACATAATTCTTATTTCTTATTATGTCCATCTTCCGATCTTTTGCTTATACCTTTTCCGTATGACATCTGATTGACTTGGTTTTTGAAGTGTTGGATTTCTAAGACAATGAATTTCATTTATATGGGAAATTTGTGAATTTTTTAGATTAAATTGAGGTTGATTAAATAAATCAAAGTGAGTTGGATAAGTTTTTGAACATAGTACAGTATTTTGAGACATTCGGGACCTGTGGTGATCCGATTGAAGTGATTCTTGAGGTAAAATGAAAATAAGACATGGAGCTACAAGTCATATGAAGAAATTGAATTTCAATTTAGCCCATAAGACTTTCAATTTCTGAATTGAAGTTCAGATAGGTGTGTATTTTAGCCATAACGAGATCCAAATGAGGTGATTCTTTATTTGGATTAAAATAGAGAAATAGGGCTACAATTTTTATGAAAAAATCAAGGTTCAATTTTGTCTTTAAGGACGTCAATCTTTGGATGGAAATAACGTGATGGAAAATGAACTAGCATAAGACATGCTTGAACTGTTTGGAGCATAACTTTTGATGTAGAGCTCCAAATTAAATGATTTTAGTGGCGTTATAAAATTACGACAATAAGGAACAATTATCTAGAAGGAAGTTTTGGCTAATTTCTTCAAATTGATGATTAGAAATTATCCTAAAGTAGCATGAAGTTAGGGGCATATTGGGTACATCACTTAAAAAGTTATGTTGCAAGGCTTTTAATAGAGGGGCACAATGGTCAATTGGGCTCTCATTTTAATGAAATGGCAAGGGATTTAAGTGGGTTGTCGTATAAGATCAATGAAAGCCACGAAAATAGAAGAAGAAAAGAAGGGAAGAAAGAAAATAAGAGAGAAAGAAAGGTGGAGGTTTCGGTTGAGAGAAAATGGAAGAGAAAGAGAGAAAAAGCTTAGGGTTTTGGATTTTGGGGCTTTCAAGCACGGTTTTGAGTAGATTCCAAGGGAAAAAGGAGGAAGGAGGTAAAAGCTTTCAAATGGAACCAAGCAATTTCGAAAATGGAGAAGAAATGAGGTAAGAGAAAATTATGAGTTTTGGATTTTTAAGGAATTTTTGGTTTAGATTCATTGATAATGGTATGGGTTTGTTAATTCTATGCTCAATTTTAGAGATTACAAGGTTTAATTGGTTCAATTTTGGATAATTGTGAATTTGGGGTTTATGCCCAATTTTTATGATTGGGGATTTTGGAAATTATTGGTTTAGAATCAATGAAAATATTATGGGTTTGTGAAATATGAGATCAATTTCGAAGATTATGGGATTGATGATGTTGAATTTGGGTGAATATGTTTAGGTAATTTTAAATTGGAAGAACAAAGGAAGCTATGGACAAATTGACCATTTGGATAAGCTTCTAGCATCATTTCGAGGTGGGTAGTATATTTATTTATTGAATTTTAAGCTAAGCATGCGTATTTGAAAATTTAAGAAGCAAATTTTTAAAAAATTAATGTTTATTTAAATGTTTGAAAATTTTGATTTCGAAGGATTAAATTCCTTATTTTAGAAATGATTTCAATAAATTACAAGATTTAAGAAATTCATGGTTTTTGAATTATTTGACAAATTTGAAAAATGTGCGTTATGAATATGTGTATGTTTGATATATGTGTTAAAGAAATAAATTGCTTTCATAGTTTTGATTTGGATTGATATGTGATTAAATTGATGAATTTAAATTGAATGTAAATTGCTATATGATTTGATGTGACTTGTGTATGTGAGTGTGTCAAGTTTGACATAATATTGGAAATATGAAAATTTGAAGAAAATCAAGATTTTGAAAAGTGCCTTCGGGCAATTCGAATTTTCGTTTTCACATATCTGTTATGTGGGTTTGGTTAGGTCCCCTAAGATTGGCCAAGTGCACTTGTCCTGCCCGCTAGTGGCACTGGAGTTCCTTTTAAGGACTCCCATAAGTTCATGGCTACACCGACCGCTATGCGGGAAGGTATAGTACATTCTGTTCACGGCTGCATAGGACCGCTATACAGGAATGTGCAGTACATTCCGTTTGGACCAACCCAAACCATTTTGATGTGATTATGTGTCTTTTAAAATTTGTGGTGTGTATATACTTATGTGTGTACTACTGTGCTGCATTCATGTTTTGAAATTGTTCATAAATTGTGAAAAGAATTTGTGAAGTTTGAGAAATGAGAAATTGAAGTTTTCAATCGAGAAATTTTTGAAATTGTTTAGAAATGTTTGAAAAGTTGAAAAGTGTGAAAAATAAGCATTTTGGCAAAAGTTTGTGAAAAATAATTTTTGCTTATTTTTCGATTTTTAAATATATTATTCACGAGCTTTGTGCTCACCCCCCTTTCATCCCCATCTCCAAGTATAGAGCAAGAGATCAGATGAAGATTGTCAAGACCGTTTGTTTGATTGTGTATAGCGTGTATTTTGTGTAAAGTTGATTTTGGTATTGATATGGTACATGCCTGAACTGCCATTGATGTATTTCTAGCATGTATATTCAGAATGTATGAGGATTATGAATTTGTGTATATATATTTGAGTATTGATATATATGAATCCTGAATTGTGTATTTGGACTTTGCTATGGTTGGGATGTGTGTAGGTTTATGAATGAGAATTGTTTGAGGTATGATTGTGGATTGGGCATTGGATGAGATGAATTATGAAATTGGGTATGGTTTTTATATATGTTATCTAATTGGATAAATTGGTTTGTACATGAGTATGAATGTAACGAATACGAATTGGGTATGGAAAATGACTTGAAGTAGTTTAGAAATAGGATTGCATTTGTTTATGCCGAGATCTCGGATGGAGGGTCAGGTGGATTTTGATAATTGTGTGACTGCTTGGGAATTTCAGAAGTGTTTATTTACCTTTTGCAGGTTTTGGGTTTTTACAAATGTAGCCGTTATGCTGCCAAAATTTCTTTAGATAATAAGTTAAAAAAGAATAAAAATAAGAATTAGATGTTTAAAAGATAGTTTATGGGATTTGGAATATTGATAAGAAGATTTCTATGATTTGAGATGTTATGAACGAGATCGACTAAATATGCATGAAATGAAAAAATAAAGGAATAAGAAAAGAAAAAAAAATCATACCGGATTCGAATAGTTTAGTCTAGGTTTCCAACGCGATAAATTTTCTATACTTTGTGTTTCCAATGGATGTCGGCATTTGACTCAGCTCGGTTACTTCATTTATTTTGGTTTGATTTCGATTCACATTTCGATTTGTATTTGTTTCGCTTTCGATTTGTAATTTGATTCGTATCCGATTTGATTTCGCCTTATATTTCATTTCTTTTCTTTGATTCGATTCATGTTCGTTCGTTTTAGTATTCAATTTCGATTTGCTTCCGTTTTCGTTTTGCATTTCACTTTGATCTTCGCTTCTTCCGTTTCCGCCTTTCCGGTTGGGATCCGGTCTTGGATCAGGTCCCAACAGTCATAGGCATTGATAGATAAGATCCAAGTTATCTAGTGCTTTCTATCGTGGGAGGAAAGTTCCATGTTTATTGAATCAAAAGCTATGACCGAGGAGTGGTTTGTTGGGGTTTCATTGTAAAGCAGAGTACTTGAGTTCCTGTTGACATTCAGGTCTTCGAGATATCTGCTGGAGATTACTTCACCTGTGGAGTTCTGGCTGACAAATCATTCCTCTCTGTTTGTTGGGGTCTTAGGTTCCCTAGCTCTCTACCTGTTGCAGTCTTATCAGGACTCTGTAAAACTACTCCCTATGCCGCTGGTTCCTACGAAATGAGCAATTACACTACACCTTGCAAATCATTCGAGTCTCATCTTTGCTTGCCCTGCAGTAATGGTTGGTCTGCTGAAATGTACCAGAGAACTAAATTATCTACAAAATCATATTGCCAATGCGATTACAATTGTTGCAGCTGTCATTCAATAGAATGCTTTTCAAATTGCTCTTCTTTATATTCAGATGCTGCTAGAGAAAAAAAGCATGATAGGTTTTGGTCATTTCAGTTTCCAATCATTGTAGATAAGATTGCCTTTGCTGCATTGTTAACAATTGTTATACCTACCACTGCTATTTTGTACATTAGGTACAGGTTGAGGAATTGCCTTGAAAGGATAGCAAATGTAGCCTGCAAGTATGTGAGAATGAGGGGGAAGGAGAGATCATCAATGGACAAAGTTACAACAGTCTTGGAGAGAGCCCTTGCACAACTCATGGGTAGTCCATGCAATGAGCAACCAATATTACCAATAGAGGTAGTTCTGGGAAGCAATAGGTTGCACAAGAAACCTCACAAAGATCCTCCAATAGATCAGCTTCAGACACGGATGTCGTGAAAGCAGAAGATCAGCTACGACCTGATGAAGCCTACCTTGGAAATGACAAATTGCTTGAACTTTTTCCTTCTGCAGAAATATTAATGCATTCTCCCATTAGAAGAAATGACTTCACCCCTGATTTAGCAAACAATATAGGATTAGAAACAACAACTTGG
>JANZLF010118795.1:0-15444 GCA_026546835.1 Erythroxylum foetidum | reverse complement strand
CATGAATTGGGCGAACCATCGATGATGGTTCCTCACTGAGTTCGCAAAACTCACCCAAAATTTGCAAATATTTTTCAGGACTCAGAAGAATACCCCGTTAGGTTCACGGGAGTATGTCTACAGCATTCAAATGAAGAATAGAGGTCGGGATCAGTCCACATCTGCATTAGTGTCATCCTTCTATTATTCATAAAATTGTTTTTCGCAAGCTCTGTAAATTAATACTTTGTATTTATAACGGGCCCAATTTGGTTATAGATTGGTATACATTAAATGGCTATTTTAAATTATTTTTGAATGTTTGTAATGATTGGGAATTACTGGAATGGCATAAAAATTAACTCGGGCTTGATTGCCTACTGTTTTCGCGTGTATGAATGTTTGCAAAAAAAAAATTGATACTGAGTTTACTGAGTGATGTAGCACGCTACCCTTGCGGGGCAAGGATCCGGATATCACCATCGATGTCGGGTTCGGGTCTCGCAGGAGTGGGGTGTTACAACATTGATTACCAGACCACCACTATTAGATGACACTTACTATCCTATATGGAAATCATGGATGAGAGTCTTCATCCATGCTAAGAACTGAAGATGGATGAGAATGAGACTATTGGGGACTTTCATGAAAAATTGTAGGATATAGCGAATCAGGCACATCAACTTGAGAAGAAATATTTCAATACGAAATTAGTCAAGAAGACATTGAGATCACTACCTCAGAGATTTATTCCCAAAATTGCAGCAATCGAGGAGGCTTATCACATTAATGACTTATTGCTAGAGAAGGTAATTGGGATTCTTAACAATTTTGAAATGAATTTGTTGAGGGGTAGACAAGAAAAGAGCAAGGGATTGACACTACAAGGTGAATCTGGAAAGGACATAACTGATATAGAAGATGAACGAGGATTTGGCTTTGTTAACACGAAATTTCAATAAGTGACTGAAAAGAGTGAAAAAGGATAGATCCAAGTTTAGGCAAAGCAGTGGAAGCTCATCGAATAACAACGTCAAACAACAAGCTAAGATTTAGAATGGTGAAAGAAAGATGAGGAGAATTCAATGCCATGAGTGTCAGGGATTCCGACAAGTGCTAATACCTTGAAGAAGAGAAAAGGAAAACTTTTACTAGAACGTAGAGTGAAAATGAGTCTAAAAGTGATTATGGTAATAAAGAAGAAATTCCAAATGGTGCTACACTAGTTGCTCTGTACAGCAAAAATCCAGTTACATGCCTAATAATAACTGAGAAGGAAATAACTGAAGACAATTAAGGGGGAAAATAAGAAAATTTTTTAAAAAAGGAGACAGATTAGGTCAAGGTTCGATATTAGATTATGACAGTGATGAAAGTGGTTCAGATGATAAAAGGAAGAATATTTACGAGGCTTATGAAATGATGTGTGAAAAATGGGTGAAAACATGTAGAAAGAATGAAAGGTTGAAGGAAGAAAACTTCTCTATGAAGAACACCATCCATGATTTAGCAAAGAAATTGATGGTAACTTTAGACAAGCTCAGTTAAGCCAAACTAAAGTTATCAAGTACTGAAAAGGGTTTGAGAATGCTAAATGGGAACACAAAAAAGTTAAAAAAAGTTGACTGAACTTGGTAAGGTTAAAGGGGATCTTTAAGGATTTGGTTACAAAGGTGAGTGCTCTAAGGTGAATGATGAGAAAATTGATATATCCGGATCTGTCCAAGAGGAAATATCAAGGAAGAATAGAAGATTTGTTCCCACATGTCATTTTTACAGGATTATCGGGCACATAAGGCCAAAATGCTATAAGTTATTGTAGATGTTGTTTCAAAGAAACCAAAACCAAAGGACCCCATATCCCTCACATAAATTTCAGAATCAGCCTTTAGTACTGTAATCCATTTGGGTTAAAATGGGTCAATTGCAAGCTCTCGTGGTTTTTAAGTCGATGAAGGCAACTTCGTATAACGGTGGTATTTTGATAGTGGATGTTCATGTCACATGATAGGGGAAAAGAATTACCTAATCGATTATTAGAGTTGTATGGATGGTTATATGACTTTCGGAGATGGAAAGAAGGCTTCGGTGATTGGTAGAGGAACATTATGCATGAATGGATTGCCTACCCTTAAGAATGTGCTCCATTTCGATGGAAAAGCTAATTTGATAAGTATAAGCCTACTATGTGATGATGATTTGCTAGTTAAATTTACAAGTGATGAATGCAGGGTGTTAACCAAACAAGGAGAATGCATTGTGAGTGGAAAATGATCAGCCGACAACTACTATATGTTATAGGTCACAACCACCTATAATTGAACCTTACACAATAGTACCAAAGATTTGTGGCATCTATAGCTTGGGAACGTAAACTATGAACTTATTAGCAAGATGAAGAAATTGGAAGTTGTCAAGGGACTACCCACAATGAACAAAGAGAATATGTCAATCTGTAGTGCATGTCAAATGGGTAAGCAGACGAAAGTGCCACACAAAAAAGTTAGACATGTTACCTCATCACACATACTTGAATTGATTTACATGGATTTTGTTGGTCCAACACAACAAGATAGAATTGGTGGAATGAGATATTTTCTAACTTTTGTTAACGATTTTTCTAGATATACTTGGGTATCTTTTTTGAAAGAAAAATCATATGCTTTCAAGGATTTTAGAAACCTATGTATGCAGGTTATGAATATGAAAAATATGGTTGTGTTAAGAATTCGATCGGATCATGGAAGGGAATTTAAGAATACAAGCTTTAATGAATTTTGTGAGGAGTATGGTATCACACATGAATTTTAAGCACCTAAAACTCCACAACAAAATGGAGTTGCTGAAAGGAAAAATAGAACTCTTCAAGAAATGGCTAGATTAATGTTGAATGGAAGAAAATTATCTATGTGTTTATGGGATGAAGTAGTTAACACAATATTCTACATATGTAACATAGTTTACCTTCGAAGCATCTTGAATAAGACTGCATATGAACTTTGGAAGGGAAAGAAACTAGATGTGAGTTACTTTCATGTCTTTGGCAGTAAGTGCTACATTCTTAGAGATCGAGAACAACTTGAAAAATTTGAGAGCAAAAGTGATGAAGGAATCTTTATTTGTTATGCAACTCACAGTAAAGCCTACCAAGGGTATAATCAAAGAACAAAGAAAGAGAGTCCATAAATGTTGTGATAGATTATGTGTCTCTGTTGAATGATCAAGTGGAAGAAGAAAATCCATAGGATCGATCCTCAGAATCAGCTCAAACAAGCAGTGAGATAAGATCGAATAATTGCCTAAATTTACAGTTAGCTACTACTAAGGAAGTAACTGCACGAATTAAAGAACTATTATTTACTTCGAATGATGAATTAACCAAAACACTCAATGTAGAAATTGTTCTAGTAAATGTTCAAAACTCGAGAAAAGCTTACTTAAATCAGGATCCTCCCTCCCAAATATGAAGAAGTCATCCTATAGAGAACATTATCAGAGATGCTAATGAAAGAAGTAAAATAAGAGAAGGTAGAAGGGTTGATTATTGAGAACTTGCAGGTTACTTATGCTATACTTCTTCAAAGAACGTTAAAGAAGCCATACAAGATGAGTTCTGGAAAACAGCTATGCAAGATGAATTGATTCAATTTGTAAGGAATGATGTATGGGAATTGGTAACAAGACCATCAGATGCTAATGTGATTGGAAGAAAATGGGTGTTTCGAAATAAAACAGATGAAAAAGGTAATGTAACTAGAAATAAAGCAATGTTAGTAGCTCAGGGATTCTCTTAGGTTGAAGCAATAGACTTTGACAAAACTTTTGCACCAGTGGCACGACTTGAGTCTATCAGACTATTATTGGGCATAGCATGTGTAAAGGTGTTTAAGCTTTATCAGATGGATGTAAAGAGTGCTTTTCTGAATAGGTTTATATAGAAAGAAGTGTATGTTGAGCAAATGAAAGGATTTATTGATTCAACCCATGTAGATCATGTTTTTAACCTAAAGAAAGCTTTTTATGGTCTCAAACAAGCACCAAGGGCTTGGTATGAAAGGCTCACACAATATTGAAACAAGGATATAAATGAGGTAGTGTTGAAAAAACTCTATTTATTAAAAAGTTTATGATTTTGTGATTGCTCAGATCTATGTTGATAGCATTGTGTTTGGTGCCACACATCTGAAGATGGTAGATGAATTTGTTGAATTAATGACATCCGAATTTGAAATGAGTATGGTAGGTGAGTTAAATTTCCTTTTGGGTTTGCAAGTTAAACAAGTGAAGGATTGAATTTTTATATCGCAAACCAAATATGTCAATAGTTTAATAAAGAAGTTTGGTCTTGTGAATGCCAGATATGTAAGAACACCTATGAGTGTCTTAATGAAGCTAAACAGAAATGAAAATGGTAAAAGCGTTGATGTTAGTCTATATCGGCGCATGATCGAAAGTTTGTTATATTTGACTATAAGTGGGCCAGATATCTATTATAGCATCAACATATGTGCTCGCTATCAAGCTAACCTGAAAGAAACACATCTAACAGAGGTCAAGAGGATTATCAGGTATATAAGTGAAACTTCTGATTTTGGGATATGGTATACATTTGACTTGAGATTTTATCTAGCTAGATATAGTGATGCAGATTGGGCTGGAAACTTAGACGATTGGAAAAGCTCTTCAAGAGGTTGTTTCTTCTTAAGGAACAATTTAATCTCTTGATATATAGCAAGAAGCAAATTTGAATTTCACTATTTACTGGAGAGGTAAAATATATCATTACAAGCAGTTATTGTTCACAACTTCTTTGGATGAAACAGATGCTAGAAGATTATGGGATTGATCAGAATGTGTTGACAATCTTATGCGATAACAATAGTGCCATAGACATCTTTAAGAATCCAGTTCAGTATTCAAGAACAAAACATATCGATCTATGGTGCCACTTTATTCAAGAGCTTGTAAAAAGCAAAATAATCACTTTATCACATGTATCTATGGAAAAACAGTTGGCAAATATCTTTACAAAACCTGTTGATGTAGTAAGGTTTGAACTTCTTCGAGAGGCTTTGGAACCTTGTGTTTTACGTTATTGATGTATTTTTTATATTTAAAAAATCAAAAAAAGAAAGTAAAAACAAGAAAATGGTGTGTTTTCATCCAATGGATTAAAAATCCCTAGGTGTCATTCTCTTCTCACCAACGCCCCTCTGCCACATCTTTATTCGTCCACTCCAAAGCTCCATATCACTCACATGGCGATGTTGAATATCTCTTAATCGTGGGCACATCACCACTGAAGCTTCATCTATTTCTTATTTATGTTGGCTCTCAAGGCACCTATGACATTGGGTTGAAGCTTTTTCGATAGTGAACTCAATGGATATGTGAAATTTGTGAACCTCTATTGAAGATACATATATTCTCTCTATGGTATTACTTATTTTCACTTCAAGGTTGGTCCAATTTATTGATTTTGTTTGAGTCTTTGCTTTTTTTTTTGGAAAATATGGGCAAGAATAAAGAGAAAATGTCCCTTTCAGTGTTCGAAAAGAAGACAGCGGCTCCAGCACATCACACAAGTCGATTAATGCTCAATCCAACACTCGGAAGGAGATTCACCGGGGTTGGCTCCTATTGATATTCTTGACACTACTTCTATTTAAAAAAAATTACCAAATCTAGATGACGATGTTACTCAAGTTATATTATCCATAGTTGAAGACTTTACTTTAGATTTCGATGAGACTCCCGCAGTAACTACGACTCCTACGACTCCTAAAAAATGTACAAAGGAGCAGGCTCAAAAAATAGTTTGACCACTTTGTCGCATTTCTTATGTATATCTGATAGTGGATAATGCGATTTCCTTCAAGTTTTACTCCTTCGCGACTGAATAGAAATGGGCAACTCTCAACACTGTCAGGTTTGTTCTTGATCGTCCAATCAATTTAGAGGAGTTTCAATAACATGGTCTGGATACTTTAACATCGGAGATACATTTACTATAAGCCTCATTGCTTCCGCAGCACTATGACTCAGATCTGGTAAAAAAAATGACTTCAATTTATCTTGTGATATTCTGAATGAGATTGCTTTGAGTTATAGAGTAGTGTATGTGTGCAGTCGAGTAGTCTATTTTGATGTTGATCGTTTAAATTTGTTTCTGGAATTTGATAATCTATTTGGTGATTAACTTTATGATGATGATTGGAATTTCTCTAATGATTTTAATTGCTACGGTATTAACTGGTAGAAAATTGATTGCATGGTCGTCTAGCTCTATACTTCATTCTTCAATGCTTACCTAAAAGTATTTCATGCTCTTTAAGTTAGTAGTGACCAACTGGATGTCGAGCACACACGTTGTCTCTGTTTACTTACGCAGGTCAAATTGATTTATGCGATCAGTACTAGGGTGCGATTTAGTCTTGGACATCTCATTATTAAAGCTATGTTAGCCATTGAGAATAAGCTACATTCATTACTATACTTTCTATGCTTAATCTCTCAATATTTATATACCAATGAATTTCCCAGGATGGAGTCGAGTATACTTGAGTTGGTGCCCTTGATGAATATCTCTCTAAGAATTTTTTGACAACCGTAGGTAGTGGATTTGTTGTACACCACATCTGGCCTCTTAGATGTCTTGAGGATGACTTCTGTCAATCCTTATGCAACTCTTTTTACTAAAATTGAGAGGATTGAAGGCATTATTCAAGTAGCTAATGATGCTCTTTGTCATTTAAAGTAGCGAGTTCTACGATTTCCCGGTGCTCCTTGAGTTCGTCTTTTTGGCATATGTTGTCCCAAAGGGGGAGAAGATAAGACTTTACTAAAGTTGTATTTGATCTTTTATGATTTGTTGTTTATGCTTGACCTACAGTTGTGTTGCCTATTAGATCTTAACTTGAGGGGGAGCATTGTGGTTTTAATATCTATATGTCTAATTATGTTATTTAGAGGGAGCTTAATAGTTGTGACAAAAATGCCGAAAAGGGAGACATTGTTAAGATATGACTTACATCCTTTTATTTTATTTTAGCATTCTGGTTTATTAATTGGACGTAGAAGATATTAATTGTTCATTGATAGCCAATCACTAATCCTTATGTTTAACTTGGACCCAAAAAGCTATTAGGGATAATCTTCTAGTTGTGATAGAGTTCTATCTCTAATAAATGTGTAGATCAGTCCAGCTGGTGGACAATTATTCAGAAATACTTTGGAAAGCTGAATATAGGGAAGGTTATTTTATCTCAAGTGCATTGTTATTCTTTTCTTAGTTGATTAATCATTTAAGTTATTTTTATTAATTGTCTTTCATTAAGAGTAGTAGAAAAAAATCCTCTATTGAGGTTAACACGAGTTAATCGTATTATTAGGTGTAAAAATCTTTTACAGGAAGTGAGGTTGAGAGATAGTTTCAAGGATTGTGTGAGTTGGCTTTAAAAGCTTTTGTGTACATCTATTGAACTTTCGTGAAAAGATTAAGTTAGGTGAGGGCCCCACAGATGTAGGCAAGGTGTGTCGAACTACGTTAACAAATTTCAATTTTATTTATCTTTGGTGTTTTTAATTTTTTGTTTTTTTTTGTTTGTCAGACAAGAATTGGAAAGTTTGCAAAACTACAACACCTCTTTGGATTTTTTAAATAACATTTCTTTTCTTAAGGTCGCTCACAATAGAAATTGAAAGTTCTCTATTTATTCACATTCTATATTGTCCCTGTAGAGTTAGCCCGCACAAACAAGATAACTAAAAAGTGTGATGAGTATAGCGTCGGAGTGTTAACACTAGAAGTAATCAAAGGTAGCCATCTTGGTGATATGTTATCTTTGATGCCAGGAAATGTTAAGATGGTATTAGAAGGTGTGCTAGATCAGTAGCTTTCAGCCCCATTACCAAAAGTAAAAAGTGAGATTGATATCTGTCATAAACATAGCATTCTTTTGCTCGCACGTTGATCCACAATGAAGAAAACCGTAGGGTGTAGTTTTGCAATTTGACTGCAGTTACCTGTAAGGTTCTGCCGCAGTTACTTGTAACTGTAAATGTTAGTTATTGGATATAAAGTAATTGTATCAGTAACTGTTAATTATTTGTACCAATCAAAAATAGATAAATAAATACGAAATTAAACAGATCGACATCGAAATTTGGTAACGCAATTTAACATACCTTGCCTATGTCTGTGGGGCTCTTACCTAGCTTAATCACTTTCAAAAAAGTACAATAAGTTTAGACAAGGCTTTACTAAGCCGATATCACTCAACCCTTGACACTGTCTCTCGCCCTCACTAACTATGAAGGATTTTCACACTCAATAACTCGATTGACTCGTGTTAACCTCAACACAGAATTTTTCAACACTTCTTTAACGAAAAGACAATAAATAAATAACTCAAGTGATTAACTATCTAAGAACGAAAACAAAAAAACATTTAAGATAGAAATATAACAACTTCCTTATAGATTCAGCTCATCTGAAATAGATCAGAAAGTTGTTGATACAAAAAAGGCTAATTCATGCACATTCCAGATCCAAGTTATAGTTGCAACAAAAGGACTTCATACAAGATAGATCCAGTAAGTAAACCTTCCCAGAATAATTTACTGAAGCCTTACCACGATGAGTCACACAACCACGACAAACAAGACATTCACAACCTTCACCACTTCAATTTGCATAGCTTACCACAAACGAAGGTGAAAACCATGGAGATATTTGCAGCTTCATATTTATGAACACAATAGAACATGTCTTGCGTTATTAAGACAAGATCCCACAAAATAATTTTTCCAACATAACCAAGAAGTCTTCACACATTCGTTCACTTTCTAGATAACTCACTACACACACAATCTCTAAAATCCCATGACTTCATTTCAACCCAGTTAAAAAAATCTTTATCTTCTTCACATATCCCACTTAAATTAGAATTCTATCACAATTGAACCATTATCCAAAAATCTAACAAGCTAGCTATGCCCAATTTAAATTAAATCAATTTGGATGTGAAATGAATTATTTGCTAGGTCCTATTATCCAAAAATGCCAAAATTCAATAATAAGATATATATCATATATCTTAACAAATTCCTCTTTTTTGACATTGTTTGTCATAAATATAAAACTCCCCCTAAATAAAATAATTAGATATATAATCCACATAAGAAAAGAACTCCCCTTTAATCCATCATCAAGTTCCAAAGAAAATCCATCAAATTCTTTAAGTTCAAGAAACATCCAAATAAACAATAATGAACAATTATCCAGTCATCCAAATTTCTTCCTCTTAAGATAAAAAGATGTCAAAAAGCAAGACTAATAGTAATGGAGATAACTTAAAGTCTTCCCCTGAATTGAATAGTCACCAAAAAAAAATTGATGTCTCCCCTTTGGGACAAAACAATGTCAAAACAAGAATACCTTTAATGTGATCAATCTCAATGAATAAAGAAGCATAATAGGCGCAGAAGAATCATAAGCATGTAGTGCAATAGCAGAAAGCTAAGATGACAATTCACTACCAATTAATACATAAGCCAACATATCATTGCTCACATCAATTTCATCTTCATAAGATCGATCAAATTCATAAACCCTATCATCAAGCACAACCTCATGTACACATCAGTCAACTGAGCCTTAGAAAGCCTATAAAGAGAAACTCAGAAAACTTAAATGATAACTCCTTCAAACCTCTTTTTTTATTTATTTTTTTAATAAATAACATCAAACTATACTTCAAAAATTTAAAGCACACAATCCTTCGAAGAAATTAAAACATGGGCTTATTCTTTGTCATATTATCCCGGTCATCGATTGTCTTATTGATTTCTTCATCTGAAATAACTAAATTATCCTCAGTTTGCACAATTTCTTCAAAAGTAGTAACTAACTATGAATCTGGACAATTTCTTGTTTTTCTTTCAGTACGTCTCTATGCTTATATTTGACTCTTTCTAACCCAGGAGTGCTTCGGTAAAATGGGTTGATTCTGAAATTGATATAAGGGATATAGGGTCTTTCAGTTTTGGCTTCTTTGAAACAACATCTGCAGTAACATGTAGCATTTTGGCCATATCGATGTTTCTTCTTGTACAGGTCTGGGTATATCAATTTTCTCATCATTTACCTTGGAGCACTCACCTTTGTAACCAATGCCTTGAAGATCCCCTTTAACTTTACCGACTTTGATCAACTTTTCTATGCCTCCATTCAACATTCTCAAACCTTTTTTGATAATTGATAACTTCAGTCTGGCTTTACTGAGCTCGTCTAAAGCTACCATCAATTTCTTCTCTAAAGCTTGGATAGTGTTCTTCATAGAGAAGTTTTCTTCCTTCAACCTTCATTCTTTCTACATATTTTAACCCATTTTCATACATCACTTCGTAAAACTCGTAAATATTCTTTCTTTTATTATCTGAGCCACTTTAATCATTGCCATAATCTGATATTGAATCTTGACGTAATCTGTCTCTATTTTTCTCAAAATTGTCTAATTTTCCCCCTTTTTGTCTTCAGTTACTATTAGGCATGTAATAGGATTATTGCTATACATAGTAACTAATGCAGCACCATTTGCAGTTTCTTTTTCACTACCATATTCACTTTCAGATTCATTCACACTCTAAGTGTTAGTAAAAGATTTCCCTTTTTATCTTATTCAAGTTAGACATTCCGTTTACACATGTCTTAAGCCCTAACACTCATGGCATTGAATTCTCCTTATCTTTCTTTCACCCTTCTGAGTTTTGACTTGTTGTTTGAAGTTGTTGTTCGATGAGCTTCTACTATTTTGCCTAAAATTGGATTTATCCTTCTTCACTTTCTTTAACCACTTACTGAAATTTCTTGTCAATAATTCCATATCCTCATTCTCATCAAATTCATATTCTACATCATTTAAGACTTTTTCCAGATTTAACTTGTAGTGTCAATCCTTTGCTTTTTTCTTATTTGCCCCTCCACAAATTCATTTTGAAATTGGTAAGAATTTCAATTACCTTCTCCAATGACAAATCATTGATGTCATGAGCCTCCTCAATTGTTGAAATTTTTGGAATAAATCTTGGAGATAGTAATCTCAACATCTTCTTGACTAGTTTTAGATTAGAATATTTCTTCCCTAGTTGATATGCTTGGTTCGCTATATCACACAATCTTTTATAAAAATCCCCAATAGTCTTATTTCATTCATCTTTACTTCATCAAATCTTGCAGCTAAGATTTGAAGTTTTGACACTATCACAGATTTGGACCCTTGATGAATAGTTTGTAAAGCATCCCATGATTCTTTAGGCTGGTATCATTGAGAAGCGTCATTCATCAATAGCACAAAAAATTGTATGCCTTGCTTGTGAGTTTCCAAGTGCACTTTCTTCTTCAGCTCTTGCCCATTTGGATGGCTCTTTTTGAACTACCTCCTCTTTATCGTCAGTAATCATCAGATGCATCCATCCATGTACTACCGAATGCCAAGCTTTTATACTCTGAGCTTGGATGAAGACTCTCATTTGTGATTTCCATGTAGGATAGTTAGAGTCATTTAATAGCGGTGGCCTGGTGATCAATGTACCCACTCTCATTGCCTTGGTTGCGAAACGCGAATATGCACCAATTTGTTGTACCAAGTCTTGACTTGGTAATTTCGCTCTGATACCAATTGAAGAAAACCATGGGGGTGTATTTTCGTAAAAACTTCAATTTGACCACAGTTACTTGTAAGCTTCTGCCATAGTTACTTGTAACTATATATGTTAGTTACAAGAGATAAAGTAACTATATCAACAACTGTTAATTTTTCTGTACCAAATAAACATAGAAAAATAAAAACAAAATTAAACAGATCAATACTGAAATTTGGTAACGCAGTTCGGGACACCTTACCTACCTCTGTGGGACTCTTACCTATCATAATCACTTTTACGAAAGTATAATAGATTTACACAAGGCTTTACTGTGCTAACACAACTCACTCTTGACATTATTCCTCATCCTTACTCCGGCTTATAGCAATTCAATCAGTGGACTGACAACACCATTCTTTAGAGCGTCTGAGTAATATTTTAGATGTATCTTAGGCTGCTGCATGTGAATTTTCTTTGTCCAAGCACCAGCATTGGGGGAGGTTTCTAGGAATCTAAAGTTAGTGAGCTTGCCTCCTTTCCACATGCATAGTTTTGGCAAACCTCTCGGCTGAGTATAAGGAAATCTTTCATGGATAGTGGCGAAGGTGCCCCATCCCCTTCCATGAAATTCACATCGTTATCCTCCTGCCTCTCACCGAGCCTCCTTACATCGTTTTTCCTCACATTATAGCTCCTCCATCTCAGGTCTTTCCCATAACCCAAATGCGACCCAAATCTGCTTATCCTAAAGAGCAAGAAACTTTTCCGTAGGTTTGCCTTCAAGCAAACCTATCTCAGAAATCAACTATTATTGACCAAGCATCACTACTCACTTCTTCAAGCAACTACTGACCAAGCCATAAACACGAAGCGAGTATGTAGAGGATGGTGGGTCACTAGCCGTCGCTGGTTGTCAGCAACATCACCACCACTGGGGCCCTACTCTGTCGCCTAGCTACAGAAACTTCCCGAACAAGAAGAAGAACCAATAGCTGGCACAGATCTAGCGTCACTTCCTCTCCGGTGGGTCTCCAAACGCTCGCACTACCCAGATCTTTTAGACCAGTGTAAGTTGAGTGAAGGTTTTGGAGTGCTACCCAGATCTACCCGGATCGACAAGTGAAATACGCAGAGTAAAACGGTATATAATAGCGTAAAAATGTTAGTTAAATGCTATTTGGTTAATAAATACTGCACTTTAACTTCTTTCTTTGCTACGTACATGTTCCACACAAAATATAAATCAATTTCAAGATGTTTGGACCTCCATTGAAATGTAAGAGTACTTGTGAGGTATGTGACTAAGACATTATATCATATCATTGGTGGAATTTGCACAGGAAACTCGATTTCCTTCAAGAAGCAGTGAACCATTGAATTTCACAAACAATTGTTACCCTTTAAAAATTATGAGATTTGCAAAAAATTGTGAGCAAGAATTCATCTCCTTTAGGCACATTGATAGAAACATCATTAGCATCCACAATCTTAGCTTAATGTAAAAGGTCTTAAATATATTTGGTTTGTGTGAGTAATAATCCTTTTTACACCACATATCTTCAACATTAATTTTAGGGTGCTTGATTAGTTGGTATAAAAAGGAAAGAATAGGTAAGGAATGAAAAAAAAGTTGGTAATATATTATGATTGAATGAACAATATTTTTATATCCCCTTTTGGGATAATACTTCATACCCCCTAATATAGTGAAGAATGGAAGTCATGTGTTTTTTTTATTCCTCACTATATTTATTATAATTTCTATTACCATGTTTCCAAGTGAACCAAACACAACCGAAAACTTAGATGAACAAAGCCTTAATGTTAGATCATAAATACATCTTCATTAAGTGAGCCATGAAGAAAAGCATTGGTGATTATATTGATTAACTACTCATCCCTTTGAAATTGCCAGTAAGAGATTAGTTCTTACTCCTATCAATTTGATAAATGGATTGTAAGTTTTAGTGAAGTCAATGTATGGTCTTTGATGGAATCCCTTTGCAACTAACCTTACTATATATCTTTTAATCTTGCCTTGTCATATTTTATGCGAAAAAACCCACTTTGAGCCAACAAGGCTAATTTTTGGCAAAGCTGGTACTAGTGTCCAGATTTAGTTTTAAATAATGGCATCATATTCAAATTTTATGGCACTTCGCCATTTCTAGAATTTCATTGCTCAAGCGAAGGTGTAAGGAACAATAGTAGGAGATGTTGAAGAGGCAAAGGCCTTTGGTTTTAAATAGCCAAATTGTGCTCGGGTTATCAAATGATATGTCCCAGGTGGGCCATGTTGGTGATTAGTTTTGAAGAGATCAGTAGAAGTCTAAGTGAGAGTGAACTTCAACTTGTTTTGATGGTTAGAGATTGATCATAATGGGTAAATAAGGCTTTTATGTGGAGTAAATAAGGAGAAGATGTTATTCGGTTAAGATCAGATTGGTAAGGATAATGGTAAATTTGTTGAATTTAGATGTGCATGTTGGATTACGAGAGTTTGGGTGTTCTTGCATTAAAATTTAAATGGTGTTTGTAGTGTTTATGTTGCATCATTGTTATTGGATAGTAGGGTTCACTCGAGGAATTGATGATGTGTAACATCCCATCACCGATGGGAGGGGTAATTTGGTCAATTGGGACGAGTTAGGAATGTTTAAATATATCTCGGCATGCACATGCATCGTATAGTCTCTATATTTATATGAATGATAATTTTTGCATATGCACATAATTGTACATGCATTCATGACATTTCCCAACATATGTATTTATTTGTGAAATTTGTGTTTGAAAAATTGAATTGGAGTGATTTATGTGTGTTTTATATTTTTAGGAAATTTCAGGAATTTTTCTGAAATTTTCGGGGAGAATTTTCGGACCGAAAAAATTGCCAAGTAGCGGACTGATTGGTTTCCGGTACCGAAAATTTCTGCTCAATGACACTGGAATATTGGATAATTGATTTTTTGGAGTTGTTATAGAGCCTTTAGCATTACATGGATTAAAGATTAATTCTAATAGAGTTCTTTAATTACAAATTCATTAAATTGCTTCTTGTCTTTTAGTTATTAATGCCAAGTGTGTCATGACACTCTTGGACTCATTTATTGCTTGGTGTATAACATTTTCTACAATCTTCAAGAAGATCCGCCAATCCAATTCAATCTATAAGATGGTCAAAAACATAAACAAAGTTTCTGCCCAATGAAACAGTAAAACTACCATATAAACAGTAACTGCACTCTACTAAAAAAATCTTATCTTTCCATTCCTTATGCAAAAAATTCCAAGCTATATGTCAAAAGAAAGATCAAAACATGTTCTACAAGTTTCATGAATAATTTGGAAGCAAATTCAATCTCTAAACCAATCAATTTCTCAATCCAAGTTTCTGCCCAGATCTGTCATCCTCAACAGCAACACATTCTTCCAAAATTCATAACTTTCCAACCCTTTGTTGAAAAATTACATAACATATAGCAATAAAAAGCTCAAACATACTACAATTCTCAAGAAGGACTTCACAGCAAATTCCCATTCAAACTAGGTCAAATCCTCTCACTAATGTGGGTGTCCTGTTAGGGTTTAAGAAATCAGCATTTAACCCAAACCATAACAAAACTTTACAAATTTATATCTAACAATCCTTACATCCAAAATTCGCATAAAATACCTCATTAGAAAGCTACAACAATCCTATACAACTTTCCAGAAGGTTACTTGAGCCAATTTCACCCTTAACAGTCCCAAATAAATATCAGAACACAAAAAGCACAAAACCTATGCACTTAGAGTCACTTACACACAAAACACATT
>JANZLF010118564.1:0-15533 GCA_026546835.1 Erythroxylum foetidum | reverse complement strand
TAAATCAAAGTCTCAAAATATCATTAAATCATGATTAACTTAGGACATTTTTCTAATCATCAAATTGAAGGAATTTGCTAAAATTTCCTTCTAGAGAAATGTTCCTTATAGTCTCAATTTTATAATCACACCAAAATCATTCAATTTGGTTAAATACTCCAAAAATTATATGTCAAACATTTTTGGACTATTTTTATGCTAAAACATTTTCTTGTGATTTATTTCCATCCAAAAATTGATATTCTTAGAGACTAAATTGAAACTCAAGTTCATCAGAACATTTGTAGCCCTATCTCACTAGTTTAATCCTAATTAAGAATCATCACATTCGGATGACTAGAACAAAAGTTATGCTTTAAACACTTTCAACTCTTACAAATCCAAGACTGAACACTAAACCCAACTTCAATTCAGAAATTGAAAGTCTTAGGTGCTGAATTAAAATTCAGTTCCTTCAGATAACTTGTAATTCCATGTCGCTAATGTATTTCGAAACAAAAATCAACTCAATTGGATCTCTACATATCAAGATATTACTAAAATACCTAAGCATGTTCGGAAAAATGTCCAACTCAAACTCTTTAATGAATCCTCTCACTTTGATTTAATCAATCTTTTTCAAATTAATCTAAAAAATCCACAATTTTCATGGAGAGGTATAGGAATATATTAGGAATCCAACGCTTCAAAAATTAAGTCAATCGAATGTCGGACGAAAAAGATATAAGCAAAAGAATGGAAAAAAGGTCGGATCGCCCTCACGAGCTGGTCGCGAGGCGACGAGGTCGCTCTCGCGACACGTTGCCATCGTGAGATGCGGCAAACAACATGGTGCTTGCGATCATGAGACTCGCCAAATTGCGGTGCTCGCAGTCGCTACGCCTCCGACGGCTAGGCGCACGCAAGCGCGCCGAATCGCGAGAGCGATGCGGTCGCACTCGCGAATGCGCTGGAACAAGCTTCTAATATTTTTTTCTTTTCTTCAACTGAAATTCTAAAATGCATAACTTTTCACTCAGAACTCCAAAATTTTCAAATTTGTTATCCATGGAAAGAGAAAAGAAAGCTCTACAATTTTCATGAGAACTTAAAAGCCAATTTGGCTTTTAAGGGAGTCAAAATTCAACTCAAAAGTTTCAGTCCAATTTATGTTACCCTAAACAGTAACACAACTTCGAAAATTTCTATCTTTCAGCTCTAAGGTCCAAAAATGTCATACTTTATATCAATGAAAAGATAAAAATAAAACCCACAACTTTTATGAAGATCTTAAGAGCAATTTCAGCTTCTATAAGGGTCAAAATTTCAATCAAAGTTTCTATTCAATAATGATCATCCTGAACAGTAACACAATTTCTAAAAATCATAACTTTCTATTCCATTGCCCAAAAATTTCTTACTTTATATTAATGGAAAGATCAAAGCACAATATTCAACTTTTAAGAAGGACTTCAAAGCAGTTTTCAACCTCTAACTAGGTCAAATTTCACTTCAAAGTTTCTGCCCCTTAATTTCACCCTAAACAACATCCAAACTTCAAAAATTCATATCTTTCAATTGCCACATCCACAAATGGTATATTACACATCATTGTACAGCTATGAAATCCATCTATAACTTTCAATAAGGCTACTTGATCCAATTCCAACCATATCAATCCAGAATTTGCCTCAAAGTATAGAACACACAAACCTACCCTTATGAGCATTTTAAAAAATAAAGCAAAATAAAATTAAATTCGAATAATCAAAAATTTCAATCCTGATATCGAAAATGTTATACTTTATAGCGATAGAAAGCTATCAAAAAAAGATACAACTTTTATGAAGATCATTTTATCAAAATCCTTCCAAATCAATTCAGTTTCTGTAACTATTCATCCTAAACAATTTCAGACTTTCAATTCTCTAAAAACTAACACTTTCACTATTCATTTCTTGTTTTTCAATTCCATTCTAAACAATTTGCTCACTATCAATTTCATAACACATATAAATTTACTCAAAACATCACATCAATTCTATTAAACTTAAAAACCCCCATTTCATGCATTAACCTCAAAATATCATTTCAAAATCTTGAATTTCCCTTTTCTTTGCACATGAAAATAAAACCACCAAATCCTCATTTAATCTCATTTAATAATTCAAATTTTCCAAAAAACGTTCGGGGTCCAACAAATAAATATCTTAAGCATTTCAACCTCTCTAATTTAGATATCCCCTGAACTAGTAGTTCTTATTAAGAGTAGTAGGGATGACAAAAGTAGTTTAGGGAGAGAACCCAGTAATTTTAGCTCTGGAAGTTATAAAGATGTTAGTTTAATAACGTCTAACTATAAGAGCCATAATCCTTTGTCCCATAAGTTTGTTGAAATATTATTTGGGGTCCATCAAAAAAACCATGTCTCTTTTTAAAGTGTTATATGAACCTGGTTTAGTCTTGTCTAGGAAGAGGCTTAACTTCTTAAACTTGTTATCAGACTCCATATTTAAAAACTTTCACAAAAACTTCAAAGCAAGCTTATATCCTAACAAATTATAAGGAGTTGAGTTTAAGAATATGAGGGAGAAATTCCATATCTTTATAAAGATTTTACTCATATTTCTAGACAATGACAAATGCATATGTTACCATAGACTTAATGATTCAGGGTTTTATTATGATAATTTTAAATGTAAATTTTGGCTTCCACTTTATCCTTCAAACTATTAAATACTAAATGCCACAAGCCCAAGTTCAATCTAATTGCATCCACATTCCTACATTATGTTGATTTAGGTTAATCATCACCTAAAATATAAGGGAAGTATCCTCTTGCCTCATATTATTTAAGTTTATGCACTTATGTAGGCTTGTATGAATTCAAAATAGATGGTATAACATAAGTGTTAGGAGTTGATGCTAATTGCTAACAATTTCAAAAGGCATGTACTATTAGAAGTAGAAATTTGTCTTGCTATCAAACTATATAGTCTTAAGGAACTTTATGGTTATCTTGAGGGGCTTAGATGAGATGTTCTCTAATAAGATAAGTACAATGCCTCTTTGAAGTTATTATTTTAAAAACTATTTAATCGAACCATCTCACTCTCACCTTAAGAGATTTTACTAGACAAACAAAACTTGATTATATCATAAGTTTCTTGTAAAGAAGAGCATTATTATAGATTTCTTTTCTTCATCTCTATCATTTTTGTTTTTAAAAATTTTACTGATATCACTGTCATTTCCTTGATAACCATAAACACGAACATGAACAAGATATTTGTAAAGACTAAGGCAAACAAGGAGAAAAACTAGTTGGCTTCATTTTTCAAGGATAGGAAGAAGCAAAAGGTGATGGATAATGATGAAGTCAAATCTACCTACTACGTCCACCCTTGCTTCCTAGTCTTCTCATCCTTCTCCTCTTTACTCGCCTTATTAAGTGGAGAACATGGCTATCCTCTATGTTCTAAGAAAGCCTCTAGGGGAAGAAGAATGCTTATTCCTAAGTTCAACTTGAAAAACATTGAAACCATATTCAAAAAGGTTGGGAGTATATTTGAGATGGTCTATAGGATGGTCACTCCTAGGGATAGATAAAGCTTAAAGGAGATGCTTTTCAACCACATTATGTGCTTTCTAAAATAATTCTTTTAAAAGTAAGTTTACTTAGATCATCATGTTTTTATTACCTTTTTATAGGCTTAATATTGTTTTTTTTTTCAAATTATCGCTTCCATAAAAATGGGTTATGAAAGGGTTTGTAGAAGCTAGACAAGCAAGTAATGGAAAGTAGTAAGGCTAAGGATAAAACCATAAGGGCTTGTAACAGTCTCGTAGTATTCATGAAGAAGGAGGTCATTAAAGAACAATGGTTTAAACGTATTGACGATCTAGGCAGGGAGATAGTAGCTTTGAAGAATAAGAACATAAGCTTAAAGTTTATTAGTGTTAGGTTACATTTAGAGGTGTAAAGGCTTTAAGGTAATGACTTTAAGTTTGAAATCATCTATCATTATCATAGTTTCAAGTCTTTTGAGAATTAGAACTACAATAACCACAATAGTGTAATGATTATATGTTTTGAGGCCTAAAGGAAGGTTATAAAGAAAAAGCTTATAGATTTGTCTTCTATAAACCAAGAAATATTAGCAAAGATTTGAAATTTGGTATTGATGCACACATGATAGGCCTGCTAGCTGTATTTTTTTTAATGTTTATGTTGGCATTGATAATGAATTAATAGTTTAAATTACATATTGATGTTGAATATTTTTATGTTCATAGTTCTTTTCCTATACTTGAGAATGAACAGTAATGATGTTGTTGTATTAATGAAAGTAATAGAGGTAATGATATTCAATTCTAGTTATGGAGAGGAAGAGTTAAAATTTTAATAGATGCATCTAATTATGGTAAGGCTGTAGATATTCTAGAGTGAGTTGAGCTAGTAGACTAAGTAGTTGATAAATGCTTTTTAGGAGGAAACACCGTCTTTAAAACCCATGAAGAATTGCAAGATCTTATAAAAAACATCTCATTGAACAACTACTAGTGGGGCAATACAAGAGCAAACCTACAAATAATTGGGATCCATAATGATGATATGGTAGTAACATTAGAAGCCAAGCTAGAGACTCTAAATAACAAAACTTAAAATTAATCCTTTCTGTTTACATATAGTAAGAACTGTTGTTGCTTTTTTTTTTATAAATGATCTTCTTTATCTTTGCTAGAAAATATAATAGGTGGATTTAAGTAATTTGGTTCCGCCCTACCTCCAACTCGAGTTTTGGGTAGCAAAGTAGTATCAGAGCTAAAGTGTGGGCCTGAGGCTTAGCCCAACGTCATGTGTTCGATTCCCAGTGCAACGAATTGGGTCATCTAAGTAGTAGTTTTGAGTAGCAAAGATAATATCATCTATATATACTAGTATAAAGTCTTCTAACCCTTCTAAATTATTGTCCATAAATCTTTGACAAATACGTGGGACTTGTTTAATCCAAAAGGTAGTACATTCCATTGATAATGTTTTTGTGGTGGACAAGTAAAGGCTGTTAATGTTTTTTATTTTTGTGTAATCTATTTTGTATATAATATAGTAAAACAATGATGTCCTTTTAGTTTACTAATAATATAATATTTTCTGGGTAATTTATATGCATCGTTTATAGTAGCTTTATTTAATTCTTTACAATTGATTACCATTCTTCGTTTTTCCTCTTTTTTGTTTGAAATGATTGTTTACCTAAATGGCAGGAACTAAATATTTGCTTGTACTTGGTGAAATTAGTTGTTTTTGTAATAGATTGGAACATGCATTTATAAATTCTTGTACATCCTATTATGTATATGGTATATTATTTTTAATATTAACTTCTTGTATTGGATCTTTTAATTTATTATATTTTGTTTGCTTTCTTTGTTTATGATAAGTAGAAAATTCACATCCATATTGTTGAGGAACCTCTGAATATTTTAAACATCATAATTGAATATCTCTGTGTCGTAATTTTTTATGTAATTTTGCTTCAAAATATTTTTGTGATAATACTTCTTTTGTTATTACTAAATTAGCATTTTGTTTTAACATCAGCTTGGCAGCTAAACTAATGTCAGTAGTAAGTTCCAACATTTGTGGTGGAGGACATCTTAATTATGAATGTCAAGAAACTTGTACTCAGGGCTAGCAATATAAGCATGTTGATTTTGTTAGGAGCCAATCTCAAAATAACCCTTATAGCAATACAAGCAATTTGAGATATAGGAACCATCCAAATTTCTAATAGAGCAACTAAAGACAATAAAGAAAAATAACTCCAATACTATTTAAACAACAACAACAAAAGATGCCAAATCTTGAGGATCTTATAATGAAATTTTTTAATAGAACTAAAGCTCACTTCCAAGAAACTAATTCAATGCTTTAAACTTAGTAAGCCTCCATGTAAGAGGCAACAAAGTACTTTACATAGCAACCTTAAGCCTAACTTGATAGAACAAGTGAATGCAAGTATCGTAGGGAGTGCAAATAAAACAATTAGAAAGTAATTTGCCTTTAGTTGAATATCTATTATAGATGCCATCATACAAAGATCTCCTTTCAAAAAAAGAGAAACTCAAGGAAATGTTGATAGTGAACCTAAGTGGACAGTGCTCTGAAATCCTCCAGAATAAGCAACTTCAGAAGATAAAAGACCTAAGGAGTTTTACCATCCATTTCAAAGTTGGTAGTTTATCTATTAATAATGCATTAGCAAATTTAGGAGCTATAATTAATCTAATGCCTTATTTTTTGTTTAATAATTAGGATTAGATGATCCCAGCCCAATTAGGATAAGCCCTCAGTTTATAATAAATCAATAAAGTATCTTAAGGGTACAATAGAGGATGTGTTGGTTAGATTGGTAAATTTACTTTTCATTAGACCGTGATTTTAGTTATGGAGGAACATATATATATGCCATTAATCTTAAAACGACCCTCTCTTGCTACTTCTAAGGCTTTGATAATGTACATGATGGGAAATTAATCCTAGGTATTATGAATAAAGAAATAGAATTTACGAGATCCAAAAATATAAATCATATTATTAATAATCATGATGCTTGCCTCTATTTTGTTGTGATTAACACTAAAATGTCTTATATTACACAAGAAGCAATCGCACAAGATGTCATAGAGATATGTGTCTTACAAGAAAAAAGAAAGAGAGAAGGATAACCTTATTTGAATGAAATATACGATACACTAGAAGGCTATTGATTATTGAACTTGTTAGAAAGAAGAAGAAGATTGAGGTGATTAACAAAAATGAAAAAGGTAACATCATCCATAAAACTAAGGAATCATTAGGGAAAAATTAGAGTAAGAAGTCTAACTAAATGATTTGTAGGGAAGTGCTTATTGAGAGCTGACCTAATGTATATTTGTTTTTAATGTTTTGATTTAAGTTACTTATAGAGTCTAAGTTCTTTTTTTAGTAGTTTTAGGATATTGCTTAATGTTATTCCCATGATATGATATTTATTTTATTGAATCTTAATTTACTTCTTATGGCTGAGTACTTAGATTAGTAAAATGTGATTTTGTAGGTTAGCACAAGAGTAACATGCCTATAATTACCTATCATGTTTCTCAACACAACAACGCATCACCATAGCTACTCCTATGTTAACCTACATCTGCAATTGAGAACTAATTTTTTAATGTTTTAGGTCATTTGATCATGACTCGATAAACATCATCGATAGCTCAGCCTAGGTAAAAGGACCAGTTTTTCAAGAATTGGTACTGGAGCTTATGTGTAAATTCCAATTGAACGTGAATAAGACCAATTAGGATGATGATTCAGTGATTCAATTCTACTAGAAGGCGCGCTTTACTATTTTAGCCATAATTAGTTTAGTATTCACGTCAGACTCTATTTTAAGGATCATGTCTGTAGCTTGCATCCTAGCTGGACACAACTTGATTGGGACTACTAAAGGGCTATACTAGAAATTGTTACAATGATACGGTCTAAGTGTGACCTTATTATCTAATATAATCTAAAGCATTCGCCTTCTATTTTACATCAGTAAGAAATGTGAACAAACTACTTGTTCACTTTTTGTGTGCTCAACACGATAATATAATTGTATTCACCTGTTAAGATTTATTCTTCCTCTACTACATGTGTCATTAGGTGCGAACATATCTAGGGTATACATTTATTCAACTTATCTATGGTGCTTTTATCAATTCAACTTTGGTGTGATTAGAAGTGGGTTAACTATCATGCAGTTGGTAAGGAGACAGTGAGTGCTAAAGGTTGAGTGTTAGCTGATGGTTGTGTGCACTCCTATTCCACTTACCATAGATATCTTACAGGCGATAAGGAAGGTAGACCTTTGGGTTAAGGCATAGGGCCAACCCTTTATACTTATTGACACTCCACTGCACGTAATGGAAGATTCCTAGGCATAGAGAGAGAAAGTAAAGAGTGACGAGTAGGCAAGAGTACAACACCACCCTAGGATTCGAGCCCCTTATTAGCTCTCCACTACCCACTTTAACATACATGGAGCATTATATACACTATATTGGTGATATGTTAATGAGGTTGGTGTAGTACTTAGTTGTTAAGGTCCTCCCACCATTAGTTCGTCGTTTGAGCCTGCATAAGGAGAGGTCACACCCTAAACAGGATATAGAGAATCAAAAGGAGACAACACCAGTGGAGCCATCACCTAAAGAGGACACTAAGGATCTTGCAGTGGTAATGAAGCAAGGAGGGATCGAGCTTATAGCTGCCACGTCAAAGTCTGAGAGCAAGAATTAGGGGGAGATCGAGACAGCTACCATAGAGTCATCCCTTGAGACATTTTGTAAAAATGGTTTTTGTGCAAAATGTCATTGGCCTTTAGGCAGTAGTCCTATATATATTGTCATCGTATCCCTCATCCCAAGATTAATTTATTCAATTTTATCTTGTATTTATTTTCTTTTGTTGTTATTTTGTCAAATTTCTTGATTGTGTTCGAAAGGATTTTAATGAAAAAATGACTTAGCCATAATTTGGCAAGCTTTGGATCTATTTATATTATGTCAGGGAAGTAAGATAATCCACAATGAGGGTGATTGTTTTTGTGATTTTGAAGTATTTAGGCAAATAACCATAAGTTTTAATGAATAAGTTGAATTGAATTTTGTTCTTGAGTTTGTAGAATGGATATTTGATTTACATTACGAAACTTTGTATATAACTTGTATATATATCTAGTAGATGTGGCATCTTTTAAGCATTTTCATTACTTGACGTATATATATATATATATATATATAAAATAAAATATTAAATAATTTTAATTATTACGCATTAAATAATTTCACTCCATTAACTTCATACTAAAAAACATGAAGTTAAACAGTGTTGTTAGTTACCGTTTAAGAAAGTGACCTAGTTGATAACTAAGAGTATTCATGGTAAAGTAAACACTCTTGCCTAAAAAACTAAGTGCCCTAAAAAAACTAAGTGAAATTATTTTACTTGAGGACAAACAAACGTTTAAATGTGAAAGAATTTGATATGTGATAGACAAACTTAATTTTTATTATAATTTTGTTAGCATTGTACTTATATTTAGGTATTTTTATAGGATTTGATACTTAAAATAATTTATATTTGTTTTAGATCTAATTTCAACATCTCAAAAGAAAAGGAATGAATTTGGAGAAAATTTAAGTCAATTTGGAGCAACTTTGGCAGATTTGAAAAGAGGGTTCAAAACATGGAATAACATGATAATGTGACACTAGCTGTATTCAAACGTACCCTATCTTATTTCTTAAGAAGATTTTTACCTAAGAAATGTGGTATTAATATGATCTAGTGTTCATGCCATGTTCAAAGTAGAGGCATTTTATTTCTGCAAATGCATATGACATGCCCCATGCTTAGTTCATATTTACCATCGTGGTGGTTACATAGACTTGTATTCATCCCTGTATTGGCAGCAACTCATTACATAAAAATTTTAAAAATATATGTAAAGCAACATGGAGCCAAACATGATACCGTGTTAGGGTCATGTTTGATAGAAAATCTAAGATTCACATATTTTTGAAGCAAGGTGATTAAAACCATAAGAGAGCTTCAGCTAGCAGATCAGTTTTAGAGAAAATAATCCATTATTATCTAATTAAAGCAGTTAGAGATTAACATAATGGAAATCTTAGAAGAGGAAGTGAGAAATCCATCAAGATATAAGAACCATGAGGATGTTTTCTTTGTTTCTTGTTCTTACTTATTTATAGGTTGTTTTTCCTGATTCTATTATGAAATAATTTGGATATAGATTTGGTAACAAGGAGCTTCTTGAGAGAGAACAATACGATCTTTCTTGGTATTATGAGAGTTCACGAAGTGAATTAATACTCCCTCTTATCCAAAATGAGTGTTGTTTTAGAGAGATGAACACTTATTAATAAAGTTAGTGAAATGTTTGATATACCCTTATTAATTGCATGTTGAATTGTCTTGAAAATGTAATCTGCATAATTAGGATGTGAGAGAAATTAAAGGATAATTTTAGAAACAAAATTATAAATATGCATGAAAAATAGTGAACGACACTTATTTTGAATAATTAAAATCTCTCTAAAATGACACTTATTTTGAATAAGAGGGAGTACATTTTTAAGTTGTTTTAATTAGAAATATATTTTGGTAAATTAAATGTAGGAATATGGATTGCATTGTTCGAGAATGTAGTCATAACTTAGAAATTCGTACTAAGACGCTAGAATTGTTTTGCAAGTTAGATTAAAGTCAAAGCGTAGAAAAGTTTTGTGGAAAATCTTGCATGAGTTTATTCATCAATTGTTCAAACCAAATATTTTTGTTTTTCTGAAGATGGTCGATTGACACTTTCCACAAGAAATAAAGTGTCCAAAGAAAATGTTTTGTCTTATGCTCTTATCCTCAAAGTGGCCACGTGTCCTTCAGGCCCTCCACCGAAATCTAACTACAACCATTCCTTGCTTTTCTATAAATATCCATCAACCTCGTATAATCTGCCAACCAGCCTACGCTGGCACGTCGTCGTTCTACTCGCCTGCTTCACCATAAGATACCATGATAGGGAGAAAAGGTATTGGACGTTAACATTTGCATTACACTCCACAGCTCTCAGCTTCACTTGTCCATAGCTTTGGGCTCTCTAAGCTTCATACTTCGGCCATGGTCCCTTTTGGCGGGAAAATGGTCTGCCAGGTGGTAAACTTTGCCGGCAACGGTTTCGGCCAGGCTCTGACGGCCGCCGCCGTTGCTCTCCTCCTCCGTCTCTTCTCCGGCCCCGGCCCCGTTCTGTTACCTGAAGAAGAATTCGATGACGCCGATAATAACGGCGATTACGCTGGAGATGACGGTGATGGGGAAGCTCCGGTGACCGGAAAAGTTGTTCCGATGACTATTAGGTGGAGGAACATCACGTGTTCACTTTCCGATAAGTCGTCTAAGACGGTAGGTTGTTTGGTAAATAGAGTTCAGTTTTGCATTCTGTTTCGATGCTCTAAAATTGTGGAGAAACTATACTGTGTTTGGTTTTGGAGTTGAGTGACTTACTATTCTGATTCGAGTTTAACTGGTAGGTGAGGTTTCTGCTTGAGAATGTGAGTGGAGAAGCAAAACCTGGGAGGTTGCTTGCAATAATGGGGCCATCAGGATCAGGAAAAACTACTTTGCTCAATGTTCTTGCGGGGCAGTTGATGGCATCCCCTAGATTGCATTTATCAGGTCTTTTGGAGGTCAATGGGAGGCCTAGTTCTAATAAGGCCTACAAGTATGTACTTCCGGGGTGTATGATGTGGAGTTTAAATTCACATTGGATTTACTGTCTTTTAGGTTTTGTCTGTGATGCTTATTGTTCTGTCTGTTTCAGGTTTGCTTTTGTGAGACAGGAAGATCTCTTCTTCTCTCAGCTTACTGTTAGGGAGACACTTTCAATAGCTGCTGAGCTTCAGCTCCCGGAGATTGCTTCAGTTGAAGAGAGGGATGAATATGTGAACAATTTGTTGTTCAAGCTAGGCTTGGTATGGGTGAATTTGATGAACCTTGAATGTTACAAGTCTTTCATACAGTTAAAATATTCAATTTTATAAGTGCACCCCTTTTATGTCAACATAATTGAATTGTGAGTTGATCTTATAATCATTTCTAAGATCTTTTATTTTCATGTCCTGTGATGGCCTACTTAAGGTGGAACGTTATCCTGTCTTCTAGTCGTTTTTAATGTCTCCTTGTCAATTTATCCAAGTGTTGTAATGTTCTGATCTTTTTGTGTGTGCGTTTGTTCTGTTTCTTCAAAGGTCAGTTGTGCTGATTCAAATGTCGGTGATGCAAAGGTTCGTGGAATAAGTGGTGGTGAAAAGAAACGTTTATCGCTGGCATGTGAACTTATAGCAAGCCCATCTGTTATATTTGCTGATGAACCCACAACAGGTTTGTCTGCTTGATGTACTACCAGCTTCATTCTGTTTTTGTTTAGACTTGGTCGTGAAAAGAAAAGTTTCTTACTGGCATGTGAACTTATAGCAAGCCCATCCGTTATAATTGCTGATGAACCCACAACAGGTTTGCCTGATTGATGTACTAGCAGCTTCATTCTGTTTTTGGTTAGACTTGGTGGTGGAAAGAAACGTTTATTACTGGCATGTGAACTTATGGCAAGCCCATCTGTCATACTTGCTGATGAACCCACAACACATTTGCCTGTTTGATGTACTAGTGGCTTCTTCTGTTTTTTGTTAGATTTCTAAATGATCAATGCATCATCCAGTTTGAAAGCATGCCTTGTTTGAGTACAAAATACAAAGAACAAAACCCAGACAACATGCAGAATGTTTCATGTAGTGATGATAGATATTTATGTACAAGAGGAAATGAATATGTTAGGTTTCTTGATTGGCAGATAACAATATTATGCACGGTCTTTTTCCAGGACTTGATGCTTTCCAGGCAGAGAGAGTAATGGAAACTCTCCGACAACTCGCGCAAGATGGACATACTGTTATTTTCTCCATACATCAACCTCGAGGTTCTGTATATAGTAAATTTGATGACATTGTGCTGCTGACAGAGGGTGCACTTATCTATGCTGGTCCTGCACATGATGAACCACTGGCCTACTTCTCAAAATTTGGGTCATTATCTCAACGAAACTTTCATCAACTAATTGTCTGAATCCTATATTTGATGCTTATTTTATTGATTTCTTTGTAGGATCTTTTTTTTCGTATATTGGTACATTTTCTACTAGCATCCTGGAGACTTGACTGTTAAGCAGCAAGTAGAACTTGTACTTTTTAATCTCCTAGAGTTGCACAAGTTATAGCAGGCTCATGGGAATTCATCCAATAGCATGTGAAAGTCGGTGTTAATAGCCGAACTAATATGTTAGCCATGAACCAAAACCGTTACTGGTTTATCAGAGGAAGAAGAAGCGGGACGTTGAGGGGGAGAGAGATTGATGAGTGGTAGTGTGATGCATGTGTGCTTAACCGTTAGGGAGAATAAGGGAATATTGTGTGGGCTGTACGGGTAACCTCCTAGGTGAATATAAGTTAGTTAGCAATTATGAGAGAATTACCTTTTCATTCCAAATATCTGTCTATTGTACGGCCTTCGGCTGGGGAGCGATAGCTCTATACTGTTTCATCAATACATACTGATCATTTTCTGGAATTCCCTACCCTTACTCTATCAAATTGGTGCGGTGAGCGTGGAACTCATGACCAACACCAGAATGGAGAATAGGCTAGAAGTGGTAGAGAGGAGTTTGGGAGCATTGGAGCAACGACTAACAGGGCTTGATGGAGAACTGAGTGAGATCAAATTGATGCTCGTTGCTGCGTTGAAAGGAAAAGCAGCGGAAGAAACATTGGGTGGGCAGTCGTCGATGACAGAGGGGGGCTCAGCCAGTACCCCTGTTCCTGGGCGGTCATCAGCACGGTTAGTGACTCTTGATGATGTGCAAGTAGCTGCCAAACTTTACCGGTGTAGACCCCATGAGCTGGGTCTGACGAGCAGAGCAATATTTCCAAGTGCAAGAAACCCCGGAAGAGAAGAAGGTCACGTTAGCTTTAGTGTGCATGGAGGGTCATGCTCTCCACTGGATAAGTTGGCTTCAAGATTGGAAACCCCTAATGACCTGGGAGGACGTGAAGAGAGAAGTGCTCACTAGGTTCGGAGGTGCATTGGCGACTAACCCCTTTGAAGCTTTAGCGGCTGTTCGTCAAAATGGGGTAGTGGATGAATTTATTCAGGATTTCGTGGCCAAGGCAGTGCAAGTTAGGGGGTGTTCAGAAGAGTTTTTCATTGGGCAATTTCTGAATGGACTAAAGGAGGAGATTAGGGCAAGGATTCGTTCGCATGAGGCTGTAGATCTCTATCGGACAATGAATTTGGCCAGAGAAATCGAACATGAACAGGAAGTTTTGGGCAGGAAGAAGAGCGCACAATCATATTCTCAACTAGAGGGCTTTGGCTTAGGGGTGAAAGCAGGGTCAGTTATTGGGGACAAGGGGCCTCAGACCACCCTTCAAGTTACTGATGGAAGGAGGAGTGGATTTGGAGCTGGAAGGAGTGGATTTGGATCGGCCCAATCCGGGAGTCATTGGAGGGGGACCACCGGGCCAGCTCAATCTGGAGGGAGTAGCATTGGGTCCAGTGGCCATACGGGTTCAGCCCCAACCAGAGGAGTCTGACGGTACACCCAAAAAGAGTTTCAAGAAATTAGGGCAAAGGGGGTTTGCTATCATTGCCTCCAACCCTACCATCCTCTTCACCAATGTCAGGGGGCCTCACTACACACAGTGATACTGGCCGACGACGATTCGTCGGAGGACAAGGGCGTGGAGACGCCGCCGGTGATGGAGCCACAGGAACTTCCGAATGACCAGCAGTTCACGAGTCTCGAACTTCCTTATTTTTCTCTCAGTGGGTGCGGAAGTCACCAAACCATGAAGCTACGAGGGTTGGGTTGTGGTGTAGCCGTTATTATTATGGTCGACAGTGGGGCGAGCCACTGTTTCGTCACTCAAAGGGCAACGAAGAAGATGGGACTCTATGTTGAACCAACAATGCGGACTGATGTGCGGTTGGGAGATGGACGACGTGAAGAGACCCAAGGTCTCTGCCGAAATGTTTCTATAGAGATTGGGGGAGCTAAATTTCTGGTCGATTGCTTTGTGTTTCCTTTAGGTGGGGTTGACCTCATTTTGGGAGTCTCGTGGTTGCAACAGTTGGGTGATGTTAAAGCCAACTGGGGTCGTATGACTATGGAATTCCAGTTTGGTGGACGAACAGTCAAAGTGGATGGAGATCCTTCTCTAATTAATGCCCCAGCAACAGTTCGGTTTTTGCAAAAATGAAGTCTGAATAGTTGTGGCCTGGTACTTTGGCAAGCTTCGTTGATAGAATTGAATGCGGTTGAGGGGGAACTTTTCAGCTGGACAGGAGTCCGAATTACAACAGTTACTTCAGAAGTTTGCAAGCCTGTTTAATGAGCCTTCGGGGCTACCGCCACGACGCACCATTGACCATAGATATAATTCAGCAACAGGTATAATTCAGCAAAGTTTTGGGCCATTTTTCAGTCCCGTTTTGCTAGTAAGGAAGAAAGATGGAGGGTGGAGGTTCTGTGTAGACTATAGGGAGCTGAACAAGGTGACTGTGGCGGATAAGTATCCGATTCCGGTGATTCAGGAACTATTGGATGAATTACAGGGGGCTAGGTTCTACTCCAAGGTTGATCTACGATCTGGATACCACCAGATTCGAGTACGGGCTGAAGATATTCCTAAAACGGCTTTTAGGATGTATTCAGGACATTACGAATTCAAGGTAATGCCTTTTGGGCTGAAAAACGCACCGGCTACGTTTCAAGCGACAATGAACGAGCTTTTCCGACCATATTTGCGTCGGTATGTACTGGTATTTTTTGATGATATCCTTATTTACAGCAAGGATTGGGAGGAGCATCTGGGTCACTTATTGGTTGTTT
>JANZLF010118539.1:0-15542 GCA_026546835.1 Erythroxylum foetidum | reverse complement strand
TTCTTCCTTAACATACTGTCACACAATGCAAAGCCAAATGCATTGTGTTACAGATAATCAAAACAAACGAATAAGCACTCTTAAACTACTCTCACTTCAATCGACTCAATAACCAATATTTTAGCTGACATTAATCGCAAGCAAAATAGTTGAATTACTTACCTCAACCAACACTCCGACTGTAGACGACAGAAGGACGTCAACTGGTGAAGCAACCTCCAACGATTCCAAGCGCGACAGAAGATAAGAGAGGGAAGGTGGCTCGAGGGAGAGGGAAGGCGAAGGCGAAAGAGCTACGCAGAAGATGAGACGCGGGAAAATGAGATGAACCTGTTTTTTCATTTATACAGAAGATGAGACGACGTCGTTATGGGGGGCGGGGACACGATGTCGTCTCATATGCTTGAAGGGCAAGAGCTTGAGATACAAAAATGACGACGTGTTGGGCCAACAACACGACATCGTTCTGGTGGGGGCGAGGAAGGATATATAATTACGTGGCCTTTCCCGACGTCTACCTCACCACAATGTCGGGCTAAGCATTATGCGACGTCTTCCTAACAAAACGACGTCAAACACTTCGTTTTTCACGACGTCTGCATACAACATCGCGGAATCTTGGCTCTTTTGTGACATTTGAAAAAACTTCACGAAAGCCTCCTATATTTCGCGATGTTTTCTCGAAAAACGACGCGAAATGTATGCTTTTGTTGTAGTGCCAGAACGAGAAGCAAAAGAAGCAGCAAACTAACCGGCTTAAAATTAATGAATTAAGTTAAAATTAAGTTGGATTGATATCTTAAATTTAAATTTTAAGTAAATTTTAAATTTTAATTTACATAACTTTAACTCTATGTAAAGGAAAAGGCTGTGTTTCACGTGAAGCTTTAGACCATCAATAATGGAACGAACGATTGATTATGTTCTTTTGTCGTTTGCTTGCAAGTGGACTAAAAGTAAGCCTTTTCTTTATGTCATTTTATTAACCTTACGACTCCTGCATAATTAAAAGAAAATGAATCCAAGAATTAATCAAGTTTATTAGTTCAAGAGAGATTTAATTTCCTGTAACCAAGGTCTGATATTCAAATTTTATTAATAAAACAAGCAGGTTTTAGAAGGAGTTTACCCTCATATAAATTTACTCGTCCTAAATTAAATTAGTCAGAATTTAATTAAAATTTTAATTATTTTTTTAATTAAAATCTTATAAAAACACATTAATAATAAGATTTTAATGTGTAATTTAAGTCAAATTTAACAAATTTAATTATAACTTTGAGAGTATCAATAATTTTAAGAATTAAAATGAAATAAAAAAATTATTTGTAATTATGTTTAGTAGTTATGAATTAAATAAAATAATATATGTAATCATGTTTTGAATTTCCTTCTTTTAAGTCCTTCAAGGGCTTTTAAGTTACCAGTCTTTAGAGGAATCGAAATCGTCAAGTGTGAGTTTGAGTTCGAGTACTCCGATCGGATCAAGTTTGAGTAAATTAATTTTTATTACAATGATTTTTATATTATTTATTGGTAAATTGTGTTCGATAAAATTAAATTATATAGCATTTGTTAACTTTTTATTGTGAAGATAACTTGAGTAAAAAAATAAGAATGTTGATTATAGTTGGTAAATAAAAAATTGTTAAATTAAAGTTAAGAATTAAAATTTTAGTAATAATATTAATTAAAATTAGTTAAGAAAACAAAATAATTATAAGCATTGTAAATTGAATTTTATATAATTTATAGTTGAAACTTGAAACTATTCCTCATTGTCTATACGTATTGATATAGTAAATGAGCATCATTTTAAGTATTTGCAAACAACTCTTCATGCCTCTAGTAGATGATGGAGACCAGAATTTTTTTGTTATCTCTTCATATTTTAGTGTTAAGGTGTTTATCCTAAGAATTTTCTAAAGCCAATAACTTAAGCGGCATAGTTAAATTTAAAAAAGAAATTTACATTTTAAAATTTTCCTAATTTTATGATATTAATTAGAATTATAAATAATAATAATAAGTTCAAACTTTAAATTTATTACAAAATTATTCTTATAACTAATACGGTGGACCACGTAAATAGGATTATTGTCAAGTAGGCATCATGTGGTAAATTTGTATGTTAATAAATTAATAAAAATTAAAAAATTAATGCATAATTCTATTTTTATTCAATTTATAGGTAATATGTTTTATTTACACAAAATCCATTTATTTATATTATTTAATTTAAATAAAATATAATAAGAATATTAAAAAATCTAAAACTTAATTCTAATTTTTTATTCAATATATAGGTCAGTCTCTATGGACAACCTACCCTTCTCATCTTCTGCCTCACGCCTTCCTCACTATGTCGGTCCAAGAATGGGTTCGGGAAAATCTTCAGCACCACCGACAAGTACACGGATATGATTGGGCCATCCTATTTGGCACCACTTGTTGGTTCCTCTGAACATGGCGCAATCAGACTTTATTTGATGACACGTTTACTTGGCCTTCCTCACCCATTTCTTGTATTTTGTCTTATGCAGGTTTGATACGGCAGGCAAAAGACTGGCGGCAACCAACAGTTTCTGGCTCCCGACCTCGACATCAGCAATGTCTCAGATGGCGCACACCTTCCTCAAGATGAGTGAAACTTAATACAGATGGCACCAATAAACATTCCTCGTCCACAGCGTCTGCCGGAGGGCTCCTACGGGACTCCACAGGTCGATGGCTAGGGGGATTCACACAAAACATCGGATGGTATTCCCCGCTATCTGCAGGCTTTGGGGGATCTTCACCGACCTCACTCTTACTTGGAACCTAGGCTATCGCCGGATTGAATTAGAAGCGGACTCCACTATGGCGCTACAATTACGTTCATCGGCAGCTACCAGAGCCAAGGCACTCAATCCCATTATTCAAGGCATACATGAACTGCTCTCCCGGAATTGGACTGTTACACATCATCACATCTAACGAGAGAGCAACAGATGCACAGATTGGCTCGCAAATCACGCCACTCATTTTGGTATCGGAGTTACCTATTTTGAAGCCCCACCCATCGGATGTAATTTTCTCCTTGTAGCTGATAGTTCAGGGCCTCGATCCCCTCCCCCCTGTTGTAAATTATTCCGGTTTTCTTTTTTATATATAAAAAAAGACTTATCTTTCTCACATCATGTAGCTTTCCCCTGGCATGTCCTACGTTGTCCTCTCCATTTCCTCCTTTTTTCAATATTCTCATTAGCTTTTGGTGAAAGGGCAGAGTATTTTATAACTTTCAAAGTCCAATAATTTTAAGATTAACAATGAAATCAAAAAATTATTCGTAGTTATATATGGTGTAGTTGTGAATTAAATAGAATATTATATGATTTGAATGTCATTCTTTAAGTTCTTAGAGGGCTTCTAAATTCAAATTAGTGCAAGGATACAAAAGTTATCTTTTATGAATTGATTCATTTTTAAATTGAAGTTGATATTCTACCAAGCATAACTATGGTGATATAAGGAACTATACATTAAAAATTCAATGTTACAAAATTGTATGACTAAATGGTAGACATCGATATTATTTATACTATAAATAACAAAAAATATAATTTTTGATATAAAAGTTTCTTTATTTTAGTAGTCCTAATTTACGGAAAAGACTTAGTCTTTATTATTGATCTTCCAAAATTTAATATTGGTAAGCCGCTATGAACTAGATCCTTAGATATCCTTAAATGTTCTCAAAACAAAAGAAGATTGGGATTCCTATTCTTCAAGAATCACATGAATAGGATTACCAAAGAAATTTCTATGGAAAATGAATTTGCTTAATAACCTTTGTTTGGAAATTATGAAATCAGATTTCATATTAAAGAGTTTGAGAATTTGTGAGAGGAAAAACACACACCTTGTATATTGATTGAGTATCACATTTATACACAATTACAGAGAAGATCCTATCTTAATGTATATATCCTAACTACCTAATTTAGATACACTGAAGATATATACAATTTGAACTGAAATAGGAAGAATCAGTCTGTACGCCTATGATGGTGCAACGGTTACTTTGTTACATATGCTTGCTTTAAAGGGTATTTTTGAAGAAATAGAGTTTAATCATATCTTAATCTATGAGGAAAATAAGAAGCGTCGATATAAGAGTATCAAAACGAAGTAGAATGTTTATGTTTTGATAGATGTTTTTATTAGCTATTTATTTATTTTACAATTTCTGAAGCGTACCAATCTTTCGATAGCACATACATATATGTAGTTAGATTGAGGATGTTTTTATAATGTTTATTGTTTTACTAACTTGTGATATGTTAGTTATATTAAATTGAAGTTATTGAAAATCTAATTGCAATTAGATTTTATTATTTTTTAACTCTCCACCAATGTTGAGTATCTTGTAGATTTTAAGTATAAAAGAATATTTTATAATAGAGAATTTCCAATTCAACTATCTAAGTGTTCAAGGAGCTTTTTATATCCTTTTATTACTATTGATGCACAATCTTAAGTATAATATTGTCTAGGTGTAAGGGTGGACTAGAGTTAAATCTAATTCCATTGATTTTTATCATTTTTTATAAATCTTTAGATTTTATTAGGTTATGAGATTAGGTTCTCATTAGTATCTTTAGGTTGATGAAATAAGTTTATACATAATTTAAGATTGAGATTGAGTGTTAAAAATTAAATTTATAATATAATTAAGCAGATGTTATGCAAATCTTGACTTTGTGAATAATACGAAACTTAATTTGTTAAATAAAGGACATGAGTTATCCTATAAGGATTTAAGTGTTCATGAAAATTTTCTTTTCTTATGTGGATACATTCTTTGATTATAAATTTATAGATCTTGAATTTCATATTTTTAAGATTACATTTAAGATGCATATAAACATTAAAAATGATAAAGTCACCTAGGATTTGAATTTAAACCAAATTGTAGGCCTTTTATACATTAATATATTAGTGCATCCTTTTTAGCCTAAATTCAAAGTCAAGCTATTTCTTTGTAATCTTTCTTAAATAACCTTAAGCCTAAAAAGAAAAATAAGTATTTACTCTTTAATTCATAATTAGTAGAGTTTTTACTTGTATTTTGATGTTTTACAAATGAGATGCAATGAAATAAGTATAGGGAAAATGGAAAGTGTATAAAAGAAGCAATGTAAAAAAGGGAGCTTGGTTGTAATTCAAAAAAGTGTAAAAAGTAAAAATGTGAAAAAAAGAAAATAAACTATTGAAAATTGATTGGCGTGGACTTTTTGTTTAAAAAGAATGAAGGAAGAGAGGTGGTTGAAAGAAGGTGAAGACTTAATGGAGAGTGGACTAATGTTTTTCTAATTTATTTGTTATTACTCTACGAATTATGAATATTTTTATTTCTTTTATATCTTTTCTTAGTTAGCCAACTTAAACCTTAGGCTCCATTATAATCCTATTCTGAAGTACTATTGATTTTTGCTTGTACATATCTATTTAGGTAGTGGAGATTATATTATTTTCAAACTTATGGCAATTTCACTTTCATAAAAAGATGATGAGAGTTCCTTTCTCATGTTTCAAAAACTTATGTGAATAAGTGTTATCTTATGAGGATACGTTAGTTAGAGTATTTGAACTTAGTGAAGGAGGTAGAATAGTATTTACTTGGTCTTGTTTATATTGTGATTATTTTAGAAATATTATATGTTTAAAATTTTGCAGTTCTATTGAGACTTGAAAAATTGTATGTTTTATGGTATTAGTTATGAAGTTAATTAAAGAGTTTAGGTCAATGTTATAGGTAGCACTAAAGGAATCTCTTAGGAACTATAAGTCCTCTATTAAAGACACCTAGGGGTTTAAAAGTTTATGACAGATGCTCTTCGATGTCACCATACACATACTAAACTAGAATTTTCATGTTTAGTTAGGTAACTCTACCTTAGTAGTTATGGTGTATTTGTTATTGACTGCTTGAGGACAAGAAATGACTTAAATATGTGAGAATTTATTAGGTCTATATTTAATATAATATTTGGGGTTAATTTACTTGATATTTGGTATGTAGATGTTTACATGGATTATATAATGTTTTCCTATGTTTAGCTCATTATCATATAGGTGATGATCTTAAGGATAAAATACAAAAATTGACTACAACTTTCTTCATAAATTTTCAATTGAAGAGATTTTGAAGTCATTTAGAAGATAAGAAAGTGGACAACTTCTTTGAAAAGGATAGTGGATGTTATTTTTAGTTTAAAAATATTAAAAAATGGAGAAATTGGTAGTAAAGAGCATAACAAGCTTCATACTTACCAAAGTTTAGAGAGGTTAAGAAGCAAAAAGAACCAAGAGCTGGTTACAAGGAGATAAGCATCTATGTTTCATTAAGTGTACTGTTGTGCATAATGGTAGCAATTTAGTTTGAACCAAGTAAGCATAGTCAAAAGTTAACAAATCAAATTGAATTAAATTAAATTTAAGTTTATATTTGATAATTTTGTATTCTAAAAAATTATAAAAACTAATCATATTTGATTTGAACTAATTTGAAATGAACCGGTCAAAACAATTATGATTGGAGTCAAACTCAAATTTGAATTTGAGTTTGTGAATTAAACCAAATTAAGTTTGAATTAGATTACTCACACATTAGCAAAAAAACCTTAGGGTTTTGGTTTCATGCACCCCGACTCACGTCCTTAATAGATGGCCTAAGCCCACTAAGATTGTTTAAGATGATGTCATTTTAAGACATCAAATTAAAATAACGCTATTTTGAAATATTAATGAATAAAATTATGTTATTTTCAAAATAACAATCCAAAGCATGATTCAAACAACCTAAATTCTTTTCTCAATTTTGCCATCATTAGGCTTGGGGAATAGAAGCCAGCAAGTGTGAGTTTGAGTTTTGAGTACTCCAACCAGATCAAGTTTGAGTACATGATTTTTTTTATTACAATAACAAAGCAACAAGGTAAACCATTTTACAATATATGGGAACCAGCAACTCCTTCCAACCAATCTCAAACTTATTGGAAGATACTTCACGGCAAAGTAACTGAAGAACATAACCAAGAAAAGGAAAAGTAAATAAATAAGAGGCAAACCTTTTGTTCGTTAGTTGGAAGAAGATGAAGATGAGTGAGGCAAGAAGAATATAATGTATAAAAACCTTTTTCCTTGTTTATTTCATTTGCTACGAGAGCAATATATACAGAATGTATGTAAGGTTCTAGACTATTCATGGAATACATTTTATTATACTGGCATAATAGAATTGGTTATTTATAGCTGGTAGTTTTGTTGGGAAGGATTGCTTTCGGTAGTAGCAAGTGTAGAATGAGTTGTGGTAGTCTTGAGTAGTAACTGCTTGTTGTCTACAGAAGAACCCATGTGAATGGTTCTAGGCCCATTGCAAGTTGCCTAGCCCAATGGCTTGTATAGTTGGGCAGAGTCCTTAAGACCCCCACTGAAACGAAACCTAGGATTGGCAATTAGGTTGAGTTTGAAAGCCAACTCTTGAAACTGTGCAGCAGTGAGAGGCTTAGTAATTAAATCGGAAAGTTGGTTAGTAGTGGGCACATACCTCACCTATAGGAGACCGTCGGCAATTTTGTCCCGCATAAAGTGGACATCAATCTCTATGTGTTTGGTGCGAGCGTGAACGACGGGATTTGGGAGAGAGAACGAGCGTGAGAGAACGTGCGTCATTGTTATCACACCAGAGAATAGGAGATCGGGGAGGTTTGAACTCAAATTCGGAGAGAAGATAGATTAACAAGAGGACTTCAGTAGAGAGCTGAGAGAGAGCCCTGTATTCGGCCTTAGTGCTGGGTCGCGCCACCACAGACTACTTCTTAGAGCTCCAGAAGACGAAGTTGATGCCGAGGAAGACACAACCTGTAACACCCCATGTTAGGGGTTAGAAAAAATTGAGGAATTTCAGTGCACTATATTTCGACATGTATAAAGAAATTATGCATGCATTGATTGACATTTCTGGGTACAAGTAGTTTTGAAATTTCTGATCAAGATCACAATTGTGGTTTATTAGTGATGAAAATTTATTTGGAGATTATTGGTATTACATTGCAATTTTTGGAAATTTTAAAATTTTTTTTGAAAATTTTTAGGGTATTTTGGGAGATTAAGAAATATAGACCAATGATAGTTTGCCATGTAACACTTTTATATGAATGACAAATGGCCCACATGCAATGGGGCCACTTGTCAATGGGTTACTAAAGCACGTATCACAAGTGCGTAAGGCCAAAAAAACATTGTAGCTCTTTCGGTTTTGCCTTGTCCTCACCGAAACGCTATTCTTCACTATCAAAACTGAGATTTTGTTAGAGAAACAAGGTAAGTGAAGTTTTAAGTTTCTAATTTCTGTGAATGTTTTGGATGATATGCTAGTTTTGGAAATAAATTCATGCATGAGTTGGATGATGTTTTATGTTGGAAATATATACATGCATGCATGGTTTTAAGGTGATCTTAAATGAATGTAAGGATAGGGAAAATGAATTTAGTGAGATTCTGATACTGAGATGAGTTAATGAAGTGATTGTATTGATCAAATGTAATGAGGATGAAGATACAGTAGAGAGAGAAAGTTGAAAATGATTTCAAGTTCATGCATCAGTTTTTAGTGTTTGAATATAGATTTGATTTGTTTGAGTTGTGATGATCTGAAATGGAAGGAGAAGAATTGATTTTATTGTGTTATGTATTCATTGAATAAGAGGGAAGTGTGAAATCTGGGAAAAGAATGAGAGGAAGAAGATGTTTTAAACACCGTAAAGTTCACCGCGATCAACTCTTTTTAGTTCATCGTAGCAAGCTCAAAGGAATTGGTTTCTGTAAAAGTTCACCGTGGCAAACTTTTGTGAAAGGTCGAACAATTTTGCTATTAGGAAAGTTCGCCGCGACTAACTTTTGGCTTGCCACGGCAAAGTTTCCTGACAGTTTAAGTATACTTTGGTATTTTAGGCATAACTTTCTTCATAGTTATCCGAATAGAGTGATTTTTTATTTGGAGTAAACTAGAGACATAAGGCTACAAATTTAATGAAGATATTAAAATATAATTCTGTCTCTAATAATTTCATAATTTGATTGGAAATTGAGATAGGAATTTTGATGAAGCTCAAGAACATCCTGAAATCTTTTGAGTATAACTTTTAGAATACTAAACCAAATTGGACGAACTTGGTATCATTGGAAATCTAAGAAAAAGAGGGACAACTTTATAGAAAGAAGTATTACCTAATTACCTCAACTACTTGATGAGAATAATTGAGCAAGGTGGACTTGAAAGTTGAGTGTAAAATAAATCTAGAATGAGGAATTGAGTTTGGTTTCATATGAATGATAATGTGATAAGATTAGGGATAAGAAACCTGGATATTTGTCATGAACATGCATTATACATATTCAGTATAGATGAATGTGCATAATTGAATTTATAATTGTACAATAGTAATATGTGCTTGTATTAAATGCTATAAAGCAATGCATTGAGCGATCGATTCCAGATATTACTGGGACGTTGAGACAATAAGCAATAAGCAATAAGGGAGATTTTTGTAAGTAATTTTAGATGGTATTTTGTGTAAGTAATCTTAGATGGTATTTTGTGTAAGTAATCTTAGACGATATTTTGTGTAAGTAATCTTAGACGGTATTTTGTGTAAGTAATTTAGATGGTAACTTTTGTGAGTAACCTAAGATGATCTAACATTGATTTGTTTTGTTTATTAATAAATTGAATTTGATATTGATGATTGTGTACTGATTTCGGACATGAAGGCCCGAGATATTGATTGATGAATGTGATATTGAAGTGCTACTTGCATGTTAATATGATTGACTACTTGCTTTGCATGAAATGTCTGAAAGGACTTTATTTTGTTGTAAAACTGTTGAGTCCTAGTTGTCGGTAAATAGGCATGCCTTGAAGGGTCTGCAGCTGCTCCGGTATTGACGCTTCGGTGTCTCTTGTACTAACACTTTGGTGTCTTCTGTACTGACGCTTCGGTGTCTCCTGTATTGACGCTTCGATGTCTCCTGTACTGACACTTCGGTGTCTCTTGTATTAATGCTTCAGTGTCTCCTGTATTAATGCTTCGGTGTCTCCTGTACTGACACTTCGGTGTCTCCTGTATTGATGCTTAGGTGTCTCCTATATTGACACTTCGGTGTCTCCTGTATTGACGCTTCGGTGTCTCCTGTACTGACGCTTTGGTGTCTCCTGTATTGATGCTTCGGTGTCTCATGTACTGACGCTTTAGTGTCTTTTGTACTGACGCTTCGGTGTCTCCTGTACTGACACTTCAGTGTCTCATGTATTGACGTTTTGATGTCTCCTGTACTGACACTTCGGTGTCTCCTGTATTGACGCTTCGGTGTCTCCTGTATTGACACATCGGTATCTCCTGATATCGAAACACATGTCTCTCCTGCTGATACCAATTATGGTATCTCCTGTTTGAGTCTCGTTACCCGCTTCTGTAAATGGATTTAACAGTTATATGATTTTGTATTTTGATTTCTGTTTGACTTTGTTATAAACAAGAAATTGTGTTTTAATCATGAAGGGTTTATACTCTCTCGTGAGACTCAATTTTGTTTCCTGTACAATCTGTTTGAGATCCAATATTATATGTTTGAATTGTTCGTTCTAATAAACTATTATTACATGCTTCTAATAGATAGTGATTATGTATAATTAATTGTAAATTTATGAATAGAATAGTTATTACTCACTAAGCTATATGCTTAGCACGGTGGATTTGTCCCGTGTAGGTTCAGAGAGAAAGACTTAAGGACTGGGACGAGTCAACCGCAATGACCAATGAAGTCTGAGTCTTGTTTTGTTAAAATTGTATATTTTTTTTTAGTTTGTTTTTAGCTTGTCTTTGATGTATATGACTTTGGATTTATTTGAAGTTTTGTAATAACCTTAATTCAGGCTAGTTTATGAAATTATGATGAATGTTTCGAATGTTTTGTTTTTGTCTCAATTCTGTATGCATGTATGTTATGTTGTCTACGTGGCATCCCGTATCCTCCCAGGGGATATTAGGGCGTCACATTCTTTCTTTAATTATGTGTTCTTATCTCCTAACCAAAACTTTGCTTTTAAATAAGAAAACCGAACGATGTCATTTTTTATTTATTAAAAATGTTGAAGCCGAAGCTAATGACAATGTTTAAGTTTTAATTTTATCGATGGAATAACTTTTTCGTCGTAAATCATCGACAGAATCCAGCGCTGTTAATAAAACTTGACACTTATTTTTGCCATGAAGCATTCCCAGTAAATTTACTGACGAAAATAGTTATTCCATCACTATATTTTTCCATAAATTTGTTGGGATAATTTTCCTCTATTTTACCAACAGAAAATTTATCCGTCGTTAAATGCAAATTTTTCTGACAATTTTATTGACGAGAATTGATTTTATGTCACTAATTGCTTATGGTATTTTTACCTTTAGTAATATTCCGTTGAAAATTTATAATTTTTCTTGTAGTGAATAAGATTATTATCACTCTCATAAGCTAGATATATTAAGCAAGTACTTGAACAATTTCATATGCATGATTGTAGGTCATTTCATATTCTCATTGTTAAAGGCAAGTGCTCAAGCAATAAGTAGCGTCCTCAAACACCATAAGAAGAGGAATTGTTGGTAGTTTTATAGATATTAATCAAATCCCAAACATATGCTGGCTTAAACCTTTTTTTATATTATTTAGATGTCAATATGAATGTGACTAGTGTTATAATGATACATTATGATAGTCACGTAGCAATTGCATATACTAAAGATCCCAACTATCGTTACAAAATCAAATGTATAGATATCAAGTATATTATGCCAAATGCACAATAGCTGAAGGAGAATTAAAAATAAAGAATATTCTTACATGATAAATAATTGCAAATTGTATATTTAAGCTGATTCTTAGGGATGTATTTTATATGCATGTTAGGTCATTAGGATTGCTTAGGATTAAATTTTTTTAATAGTTCTTCCTTAATATGGATATTCACTATACTTTTTTTTAATCAATAATGATACTTTATTTGTTATACTTAAGTATTTGATGTAATATATGTTTAACTAAGTATTAAACACCATTTTCTAAACTGAATTTTAGACAAAAATTCAATTATAAAAATATATGAAAGCTTGATTTTGATTTGAGTATTTATTTATAGAATAAATCTTTAAATGGGTATCAAAATTTCAGTATAAGATACAAGAAGTATTTGGAACATATACAAGATACCTTCTCATATAGATAATCAAAAGTATGTGGAACATATACAAGATACCTTCTCATATAGTTAATCACCTCTATTGTGTTGTAATAAGGATGAGGCAATTTCTAAATTGTTTAAGTAATAAATGAGACTTCAAGGTTTAGAACACTAATGTGAATGTGAAGTATATTAAAAGATAAAGAGTTATTATTAATGACACTACTAAAAGAAATAATATGTTTATCTAATTTTTCTTAATAAGTTAAATGTGAGTTTTGAAAGGTAAATTGAATGAGTAAATAAGCGAACTAAAGTTAGGAATTACGTATGCGCTTTTGTATGATATTATCAGATAAGAAATATACTTTGATGAAAGAGGTTTAATATCATAAAAAATGAATCATACCATGTTTACATAATTCATCGATAAGAATCATATATATGATATATTATGTAAGGATCCTTGAGAATATTTGAACGTCAAATTAAAATACCTTTTTACTCGACTTATAATTTTAAAGAATTAAGTTAATGTTTGTTATCTTATAATATTGCTAGAAGATCATGAATTAATTGATCTAATAAGATATTCTATAAAAAGAGAGATAATTTGATTTAAAGAGTTAAGAAAGTTGAGAAATCATTATAAATATGAGCTATCATCATGATGTACTTAAAAGGTTCTACCTGCTTTATAAAAAGCAATACAAATATAAAGTATTTATATGATAAAATTGTGTTAATAATTAACGTAATAAATGATTTAGGGTATAAATACTGAGTTTATATTGAAATCAACAGATATTTCAAGGCATGTTGGGCATATAGATTCTTAGTCAAGTTTGAAAATTGAAAATGTAAAGCAAGCTGACCCCAATATATCTGAGCAGAGATGTTGGGATAATTTCAAGACACTCGTAATAAGTCTCACGTAATAATAATTTATTTTAATTTAAAGAATATCCAATTATGCTCATGTTTATTTACATAAGTGCCCTTCAATAACTAATGTCGCAAATATAATTATATAAATATAAAATGAATATGTTTTATTAGATATATATTACTTTGTAGGAAATTAATTTTCTCTAAGTACTTATAAGAGAAAGAGACAGTATATTAAAAAAAAATACAAAATGTATTTTCTAGAGTAGTAGAAGACTTATCAATAAGTTGATTTTAGTAGACTTTTAATTTATAAATTATCTATAAGTATTTCTTTGTAAATCTTTGTATCAACACTAATAAGTATATCTTTAATTTATTATTCAGATAATATTATCTTTTTCATAATTATATTTTTATACACACGAATTATCTTCTGCACTCTAGTTTTCATCATTTTGTTAGGCTCTCCAATCTCTCCAACAAGAACTGCCACCGGGATGGACTCCCTAAAGCCTGAGGACCTTTGGAGCCAACTCCAATAACCTGTCCAAAGCATCAGAAGAGAACTTCCTTGCAAACAGGAAGCAAGTACGGGTGGTCTCTCCGTTGTACTCACAAGTGGTGGAATTCCTTAGCCTTTCCAATAAACCAATGGTGACATCCAACGCTCCGAACTTATCTGGATGAGCTGAACGCCTGGACCAATGAACCCATGTTAATGACCTGTTTGTATTCTCCTCCCAAAACCTGATACTTACAAAAGTTGGCAGGTAATGCTCGTCACTGAAACATGAGCGTGCGCAAAATTCCTGAAATGCCGGGAAATATATCTGGTCGGAGACAACCTCTACGGCAAGGCCACGGTCCATTTGGAACCATTGGGACCCTTTTTGCCATTGATGACGCTCAACCACGGGACTAATTTGTGGGTTATAATGGCGACGGACCTCCGAGACTGGTAAGTCGCTGTAGACCGAGACATAGGACAGGTTTGAGCCCATTAGATAAGAGTAAACCGTGGAGAAGTTAAACAGAGGAATGCATGATTCTGAGATGAGAGCAAAACGTTGGTTTGAAAAGTCCAATAGTGCATTGGCTAATAGGCGACGCTCCGCTTCAATCATTGAATTCGTTCCCCAGTGAACCTCCTGCAATAGAAAAAGGTAACATTGGAGGATGTTAATTGTAATAATAGGATCTGGGGGGGGGAAAAAAAAGTGAGAAGATGCAACAAAATTTTTGTATAATGGGGAAAATTAACCATGTTACTTAACTTGCTAACAAAATCTAAATTACGAAGTGAGACCGAAGAACTGACCTTACTCGGTATCCTCCTGCCATAAAACACAGATTTCTGAGGCACTGTGCCATTGAAGTTTGGACTAGTGTGCCAATAGATAGAATATAATCCTTCGTGTCCTTTAAAGAACAATTCCCATAAAGCAGCAAATGGCAGAGACCCTCTACTCAAAAACAAGAACGCAACTTTTGGGACAACCTTAACTGGGAATTCATGGATACGTGGAACCAACGAAGCTCGCCACAACAACTCTTTCTCTTCCATGTCCTGGGCCGTGTTGCGGGGTTTCATAAACTCATTTAGACCGATTCCGGTTCTGGTTACGGTTGAAATATCGTAAGCAGCTGGAGGAGGGGATTGAGAGATGAAGGATTTTGATACTGGAGGGCTTTGGTTGGGGTGTTGTTTGAGTTGGATCGCTTTCAAGGAGATGTCATTGAGAGACAAACTGAGAGTGAAACCAAAGGCTACACCAGAGCCGAAGATGACGAAATAGAAGATCAAGTTTTGGATTCGTACTAGGGTTTCAACGAGCATGAGTGATAAATTTAGGCGTAGTTGGTGCTTAGAATCCATGTTCTTCGTTGTTGTTGTTGAAGAGATGATAGATTGGAATGGTAAGAGTGAAGGAAGGGTTTGAAATGAAATATCCTATGTATCAAGTTTCTAATGAAACCAGCTTACATATTAATAAGCATGCAATGGAGTTGAAGCTTCTGTAAATATAAAGAACTTTTAGTTGTCTTTTGGTTAAATAGAAATGAAACATTGAAATATTAAATACTTGTTAGCCATCGCTAATGGCCTTTTTCATTATTGTGATAATATTGGAAGATCACATCCAATTCATCACTACAAGAAATTAGTGTTTTACCGATGGAAATTTCCGTCGGTAAACACCAGATATCCGTCGGTGGAATTAATCACCGACGGAATATGGTGGAGCAAAATTCGATCGGTGAACTGCCCGAAGCTAAAAATACCGACCGACTCTTTCCGTCGCAATTTTACGATGGAATTACCGACCGACATATTATTGTCGGTATTTATTTTACGACGGAATGGTAATTACGA
>JANZLF010118535.1:0-28747 GCA_026546835.1 Erythroxylum foetidum | reverse complement strand
TTTGAAATTGTTTGGGATGAATAGTAGCAAGGTTGACTTTTTGACCTGAAATCTTTGTAAATTTTTATGGGTTGATTTAGTCTGAATGTGAGAAAATGATCTTCATGAAAATTGTAGCTTCTGTTAAAAGTTTTCTGTCGCCTTAAAATATGACATTTTTTAATATCGGGATTGAAAGTTATGATCTTCCGAAGTTAAGGGTATGTTATTTTGTTTTTGAAAATGCTCATAAGTGTAGGATTTTGTATGCAGTGTTTTGAGGAAAATTCTGGACTGATGTGGTTTGAATTGGATTAATTAGTCTCCATAAAAGTTATAGAGAAATTTCATAGCTTTACAATGATGTATAATATGTTATTTTTTGTTGTGGAATTTGGAAGATATGAAATTTGGAAGTTTGGATGTTGTTTTAGGATGACAAATTTCTAGCAGAAATTTTGATTGAAAAATTGACTTAGCTAGAGGTAAAAATTGCTTTGAAGTTCTTCATGAAAGTTTTAGATTATATTTTGATCTTTCCATTGATGTAAAGTGTGGAAATTTTGGGCTATGAAATAGGAAGTTATGATTTTTACAAGTTGCTGTTACTGTTTGGGAAGAGTATTAGTGGACAGGAACTTTGAGGTATGTGCTTATGTATGTTATATTGTGATGCATTACATGATTTGAAAATCGTTCATGAATTTTAAAAGAAATGGAGATTTACATGATTTGAAATGGTTCATGAAGTTTGAAAAGTTGAGAATTTTGAGAAATAAACAATTGATAGTTCAACTGTGAAATTTTTATAAAATGAAAAAAGTTTTAAAAAGATGATTTTTGCTTATTTTTTGATTTATAAACATGTTATTCACGAGCTGTAAAGCTCACCCCCTTTCATCCTCATCTCTAGGTATCGAGAAGGAGACCGGATGAAAGCAAGTTATGACGTCTGTTTATTCGTATATATGTTGTAGGGTTAAGTTTATCATTTGTAAGAATAAGATTTTAGACGTTTGTGGAGGATTTTGGAATTTGTGTATTCTTGTGTATTTCGAATTTTGATATTAATGTTATATTAGGGCTTGATAATGCCATAAATATTTTGTAAGCATTTATTTCATGACGTCTATGATTTATGAGTTTGTGTATTGAATTGAGATATGCATGTGACTTGGATATGTGAATGTGATTGAATGTGATATAGGTTCCGAACAAGACGTCCGATGATTCTGATTACTGATTGAGAATTATTGAAGTGTTATAGGTATATAAATGTGTTTGATTATGATGGGATTCCGGATAGGAGATCCGATGAATTATGATGTTTGAGCTGAAATATTGAAGTGCTTATTGTGTATGAATTGTGGACTTATGGATATGTGCATTAGGTGCCTATTAGCAAAAGGAAAAATAAGAATAAGATTGTTTTAAAGATGGGATTGAGATATGCATGATTAAGAAGAATTATATGAATTGAGTTTGTATTGAGGATGAATTTCCAAAAGGGGAAATCCAAGTGCTTTGTATGAATAAAGAATGAAAAAGAAAGAAGAAAAAAAATTATACGGTTTCGGATTGGTCCAGTCTAAGATTTCCAATGCGTGTTTTGCTAAAATATTCATTACCGGATGTCGGAATTAAGTTTTTGTTCTTAAGCGATTTGTTTTCGTTGAATCCGTTCCTTCGATTCCGCTATTTGATTTTGTTTCCGCTTTATGACTTCCGATCCAATTTGTGTTTTGCCTTTGTTTTTGCCCACTTTCAACTTTGAGATCTGTTCTTTCGCTTTCGTCCATTCTTTGTTTCGTTTTATATTTTCGTTCCGTTTTTTGTTTTTCCGGTTGGAGTCCGGTTTCGAAATCGAGTCCCAACAATTTAATAGGGAGATCTTTGATCTGTAGGTTGAAAATGTTAGAGAGTCTCTGAGCTAGGTTTATTGCACTAGTCGATAATACCATTAAGCTCTTCTCTTTGTTTATTTTTAAAACATATAAGTTCCTAAATGTATATAAAGACTTTATGAACCTTTTGATAGATTCTTTATATGCACCACAAACCATTGATAAATCATTTACAAAAGTTATACAAGTTAGTTCCATCTTCTTACATTTTCTATGATACCTGAATTTTCTATCCTTCCTTATGTTGAAATTAATTAGTCTCATTAAGGATCCTATATAAAGTGGAAACATATAAGAGAAGATTTTGTCCACTTGTCTCAGCCCTCTAGAACATCTGAACAACTCCATTCACTAGAATGAAGTGTAAGGGAGTAGATATGTAAATTATGATCCAACTTCTAAATTTGTTTGGAAATCCAAATACATTCTGCATCTACTCCATGAATTTCCAAATAATAAAGTCACAAGCCTTATTAAAGTCAATTTTGATTGCATAATTTTTTAGCCTCTTCCTTTTTATATACCCCTTTGCCTCCCCTCCAAAAAGCCTCTTGATTCTAAAAAGTTATGTCACTTACTATTACCTTAAGTCACTTTGCCAATATCTTGAAGATTATTTTATATAGGAAGTTGTAACAAACAATAGGTTTATAATCACTCAACTTCATAGGGTTGTTGATCTTATGGGCTAAGCACACAAAATTTTGATTGATCTTTAATAACATTTTCCTTTTGTTGAAAAATTCCTTCATTGCTTCCCCTACTGTTCCCCTAACTAAAGGCCAAGATTTTTAGTAGAACTTACCATTCCATCCACTTGGTCTAGGGCCCTTTTTTGGGTTCACTTCCATCATTATCCTTTCTATTTCTTCATCTGTAGTAGGGGTTTGAGTTTGGCTATTTCTTCATTAGAAAATTGATTCCCTATGAATAGGTAAATTGCTTCTGTTTTTTATTTGCACATATGATAATCCACTTCTGGTAAATTGTAGGTACACAAAACCAATTTGGGAAAAGATATAGGCTGGGTTAGGGGTTTGAATACTAGCTCAAAATTGGGAAGAAATGGTAGACTAAGTCACCAAACTAAATATGGACAGAAGTACAGACTATAAAGCTTTAAAAATATGCATTGTGGCAATGGTATATTTCAAATTGTAGAAGAGGAATATAATACTTTTCAAAGGGAAGCAAGAGAAATGGAACAAGTTTACCGAAAAAATAATTCTAAATAGTAGGCTCTGGATGCTAGGAAGAGGAGTAGTAGACAATGTATCCCCTAACTTCAAAGTAGCATGGAAATTTGAATGAAAGTGTTATAATTAGAAAATTGGATATTGAGCCTCTTTTAGTCTACATTTAATATGTAACCTGTTAAGGATGTATGTTCATTTACTTAATATAAATTCATTACCTTTTTTTAAATAGTGATGTTTGAGTTGTATTTAGTGAGCTTATTTTTAAAAAGTTTAAATCAATAGATAAAATATTTGGTTAAGATGACCCAAATAATCTTCAGCAAGCATACGATTTTGGCTTAAAAAAACATGAAATAATTACGTTACACTGTTAAGGATAAGGAAGGATTACACCTAAGCCTTATTTAGTAGCTTCAAATTAGTTTAATTAATCAAAGAATTATTTAGGTATTTTACCTCGACCAATAGCAGGTAATATTCCCAAGGGGAACAGGGAAGTTAAGGTGATAAGGGCTACTACCAATAAAGAGATAGATGAGCGAAGAGTTGAAAGGTTATGTTTTTAGTGCAAAGAGAATTATACTTCTAACAAAAAAAATGTAAAAAGAAAAAATAAGCTATAAATGTCTGTAATAAAGGATAAAAAAGAGGAAGACCATCCTAAGGGAGAATATGAGATAAAACGATAAGCTACTACTTATTGCAAGTGATATTTATTACTAGCTCCATCAAGCTTTAACAAATGAAAGTTTCAGAGTAATTTAATGGTCAAATCACAATGTTATGAATACTGTACCAGTATTAGTATCGAATTTGATTGTAGTATAGTACTATATTAATAATGGTCAATATTGAATACCATTTCGGGTAATCTTTAAAAATTATAAAATAGTTCCTAAATTCTTAAAATTGCAAAATAATCCCTCAATATATTATTTTTTTAATTTTACACCAATCTTTTCTGCAAAAATTATAATAATAGAAATTTGAAATACCAATAATTTATTTAGTTATATTAATATTACTTTTCACATATTTCATATATACCATAATTAATATGAAAAAAGATTGTTTAATAAATATACAAATATAAACTTAACAATATACAAAGTACTTAATATGTTACAATTTTATCATATAATAAAGAATAATTACATTAAAACATCAAATAAAAAGAATAATAAAGCTCCATGACTTTATAAGCATTACAACAAGAGTTCATATTAAGGAACACAGCCAACTAAAACCAAAACCTAAAAAAATTGTTTATAGTTAAAAATTTTATATTTATATTCAATATATAGAATTTAACATATGCAACAAATATAAGTGAAATTAAAAACAAAAATGAAAACTGGAAACTTCATTCAATCAAATATCCCTGCAATGACCTAAATTCTCTTTTGGTAAAAAAAATATTTATAATTGAGATGAACCTCATCATCACTATAATTCAAATTCATTGCATCAAATGACATGTTAATGCTTTCTCATCCAATATTATCTTTCAAGTCACTTTAATTTATCAAACTTGAATCCATGAAAACCTAATCCACTTAAAGATTAATATGATCAATGTAAATTGGATCTACAAAACTAATTGTTCTTTTAAAATTTTAATAAATAAAAATTTACATTATTAAGAAATTCCAAGAAATTATATTTAACGTTATGATAAATGATGATAACATACCTTTCTTGAAGCTTTAAATTATATCAAACAAAGAACAATTTATTGAATCGTTTATCTTCTAAACTATTCCTTTTGTTAGAATGGATGAATTCAAATGTGCTATTATTCATTTTATACCCTATTGTACTCATACATTAACTTATAATTCAAATTACAAACCTTTATAATTTTGAACTTTGCTGCTGAATTGATCTTATCAAACAATTGTAATACTAAATAAGTAACATTATAAACAAAATAAAATGATGATTAATTTCCAATAAGTAACAAACTAGAAAAAAATATATATACCTAGATTAAGTTTGTTTCTTTGAAAAATAGCAATAAGCATCCTAAAATTAACATAAGCATCCTTATAAACCTTCATTTTTGAGCTTAGGAGATCTTGCATCATCTCATGGCCAAAAATTATTATAATAGATAATAACATGTCCTTATTAACTTTATCTTTCTTTGTAAAACTTAGTCTAAAATAGACACTAAGATTAAAAAATGTGCCTACTAGAAATAACAGAGAGTAAAGTGGCCTTTATACCTCTCATTGATGATTGCAAGATAAGGTGTGTATAAAGAAGACCTATTTTTCATATTCGCCTTGATTGCTTCCTTCGCCTTCTTCATGGCCTCATAAAAAAAAACTATTGTTACCTTATCATCACTATTATCCAGATGAAGTACTCTCAACAAAGGCTCACAAACTCGAAAGAAAAATTAACATTGGGACCCAAATTCACGATCTTCAAGCATAATTCTAGAAACCTCCAATTTAACATTAGACTTGGCATACTAAAATAAACATTTGCCTCAAATCCTTCTTCATTAGAACAAAATACTGAAGTGATAAGAAATTATTTGTAAATTTTGTAATGGTAAAATGACACTAATTCTTATCATTGGTGAAATCCTTGCTCATTAAATTCAAGTCTCATGCACGATTATAGATGAACTTAAGTCATATTTTTCTGATTTCTGGTTGGTTTCATAAATGATAGGAGAGCATATAACATCTCCTTTATTTTCCAACATTAGGTTAATGCAATGTACAGCACAAGGAGTCCAATACAAAGAATTATACATGCTTTTCATTCTTCTTCCAGGTGCTTTGTAAACAAAATTATTATCAGTGATGAACTAAATAACATTTTCTAGCTTTACTTCATTCACAACCACATTAAATATCTAAAATAGAGTATCAAAATTTCCAATAAGGCTAGATGCATCAATAGACTTTTAAAACACCATCCATTTTGTATAATAAACCCAAAAATGACAATAGGTTCTTATCTTCTATTTTTCCAACCATCACATATGATTGAATACCTACAAATAACCTAAGTCATTATTCTTTCATCCAAATAACTGTATATTTTATAAAAATAATTGCTTAAAGGTTTACCTTTATAGTCATTAATTGAAGGAGCTTCATATCCTGGACTGTAAGAGGAAATAATATCCACCATAAACATGTAATAATATGATTAGGCAATATTGAATGGTATACCTAAATAATTCCTTCATTTAGCCATTTCCATTTCCATATTGTATCACCCCCTATACGGAACCTACAATCACCTACACACCTGGCACCCAAATTCTGGTACATACATTGAGGGAATACATTTCTATTCATTTATAAGGATTTTCATCACTCATTTATCTATTCAATGTTGTACATATACATATTACAAAATTTCATATCACTTAACATTATTATAAAAAAGTAGTATTACATCATTATATTTATACGGTAATCCAAAAGAGATAGTACACAAATAACTTAAATTATTAACTACAAACTGTTAAGAAACTACAATTTCCTTCATTACATAAACAACCATCTTTAACCAAAAGACACATTCCAAAGGTGCTTTTACTTCTAGCGATTGGCCTTGGTCCTTACAGATGTTCCCTATTCCTTACTCCTATTATTTGGATGTACATAGATTAACACTTGTGCTAAGCTTGAAATCTTAGTAGAGAAATACTTAGTTTGAATGACCACTCACAGCAGCCATCCGCCAAGCACACACACATTCATAAATATCATAAACTAATGCAAACAATAGTGGCATACTTAAGAAAAGTACATAATGCAAATATGCTTCAACACATTATCCATATACCGGAAATGCACATTTATAAGCCAAATATTGATTTGAAATCTCATCAATACAAATTATTCATGTTGTTATATTGTACCTCTTATTTATGATTGTTAAATTTCTTTTTTGGTGTTAAGCCTGTACATTCTTATGGGTTTGGATAACGAGAGCTAAGTTGATTGCCCCTTTTACCAAAAAGCCTTAACTTACCATTAAAAGACATAAGTAGTGGAGTTTTTTTTAATAAAAAACCATTTTATTAAAAATTTCAGCAGCATAACAATTGTATTTTGTTTCAAAATTTTCAAAATCGCTATAAAGGTTTGAAACACGTCTATAATCACATCAAAATCCCCACTACAAATTTCTGACTGCAAGTTCATTCATAAGCAATCTCAACAATCATTTTATTAAGCTTTTAAAAAATTAAACATATTAATGGAGTTAACTTTAAAACATTCATGTACATTCGTTCTTTACATATTCCAAAACATATTCATGAATATGCAAATGTTCCCAAAACCATTCACAAGGAAAAAATGCCTACAAAACAACACATGATGAAATTGACTAGTCATGAGGTGAAGTCCTTACTACTAAAGCCCCTGAACGTGCACCTAGGAGGCTTCATTCAAAAACAAAAAAGAGAGTGTGAGATAAACTAGCTCAGTGAGTACTAGGTTTTATATTCAAATTATAATTAACAATTTAAACCTCCTTAAAACAAATTCATCTCAATTCTTATAATTCAATAGTAATATGAAACTACATGCTTCTCGAAATCAAATTTCTCAAATCTCTTTTCAAATAAGTAGTGTAGCATTAAAAATATCATGAATTTTCTACACAACATAGCCTATCACTAACTTATTTGCCATATGGTGCCATCAGACATAAAGTCAGAGAGCTGGTTTTGCATCGCTTACCTGTAATTGGTTATCCACTAGTTACAGGGATAGTTCTATATCGCTTAGCCGCATTAGGAAAATCACTATACATTAGTAGTTACGAAGCTAGTTCTGCATCACTTACCCACAATTGGTTAACGACTAGATATAGAGTTAGTTCTACATCGCTTACTCATACTAGCTTAACTGTTATATACCAACAGTTATAGAGTTAGTTCTACATTGCTTACCTGTAACTAGTTAACCACTAGTTACAGAGCTGATTTTATATCGCTTACCTGTACTAGGTTAGCTATTATAAACATATATAATAACATGTAAAAAACCTATTGGTATACCACAAATTAGAAATGATTTCCTTTTTTATCAACCAATAACATCATCTCAATGTAAACTCAAATCATATAAGATTTAACTTTCAAATTTCAATTCATATATTGCTAAAACATAAATTAATACGAGCAATATTCATATAAAACTTATAATCAATATTCACTTCAAGATAGAATAGAAATCATTTTCATAAAATCAATTTAAAGAACACTAACTATTTTGCAAATTTATCGTCAAACACATTCCCACATTTAGCGCCTCTCCTTTACCTTCATAAAATGTATTTCACTTAGACATTTATTTCCAAATTTAAAAATAAGACATTAAAACTATAAATTTGGATTAACTGACTTTGAGATTAGTATTTAATCATGTAACACATACACTAATCATATTTTCGCTTACTTCTGTAAGCTAACCTATTGTTCTTCGTTTCCAAATATAACTTCAAAAGTCACTTAAATGCCATATTTTACCTATTCTAACTGATCAATATCTTCGAAACACTATCTCACGTAATTTAATTCACCATATCACTGTCATATATGATGAGTCACGGTTTTGACACTTGTCCAGAATTCATATCTCCAATGTTTCCTTAATTTTCACATACCAAACGTTTAAATTAGATTCTAAGGTCTTCTAGACATTTGTTTCCCATAGCCTATACACACAAGCCATGAATTTTACACTCTTATAGGAATAAGCTCATCCCTATCATTTCTAAACACAGTGACCCCACTCTTTTTAGGCACTACATGTACTAGACTATCCCCCTTGCTATTAGATATGTGATAGATGATCTTAGCACTTAGAAGTTTAGTGATTTCTATCTTAACCACATCTAGGATAAGTGGGTTTAGTCTCCTTAGGGCCTGTCTCACAGGTTTGGAATCCTCACTCAGTAGGATCCTATATGTGCAAATAGTTGACTATGTTGGAATTATGTAAATATAGTGTCCTGGAACGCAAGTATATTTACATGTAACTTAATTTTCTTCAGTTATTGTTTTGTAATTTATTATTAATAAAACAAAAGAGTTTTGTTGTTTTTATGAGCATTATATATCTAGTCATAAGGTACCGAGATTCTTTTATAAGTAATATACATACACATGAAAATGTATAGGAAACATGTATATTATAAGAATCTAAAATAATGGATTCACAGTTGAATAATCAAGTTGGTCGTTTGATTATAGTTTAGACTATAGTGTTGTGAGTTATCTCCATGTAAGCAAAGGAGTTTACTTCAAGGGAATGATGAGTTTCATATCATGATAGTATTCGACTATCGATAATGGAACCATTAAATGAATCTACAATCAAGTATGCTTTCAAGAGTAAAGTAGGTCATTACTTTAGTCTTAAAACATATATTTTAACATTTGCTTATTATGGACCACAATCCTGATGAGTGGTGAACTCATATATGTTTCATTATAATTTATGATATGATTGAAATGATTTTTTTACAGAGTATTAATTCAGTGTCTGTATGTTCGAATTATTAATTAAAACATGTATATGGAAAAATTCACTCAGATAAAGAGTTTATGGTGATATCATCACTTCTAAATGTTTTATGGAGATTGGTGATTAAACTGGCACCAGGAGTTTGATGGACTAGCTAACCATCAAGTCTTAACACCAAGATGAGATCTTGTGTGTTAATCACTGTATAGAGTAAAAGGGGAGATCTAAAAGGAAAAATCAACATAAGGGTAAAACGGTAATTTTACCTTTTATTGTGTGGATGGCTATAATAAGATTTATAATAGAGTTTGCAATTGGACAAATTATTTAAAATATGTGTTCTCATAATATTTAGTAATTCAAGAGTTCAACTAATTGTCTTTATGGAATGACATTTAGTTAATAAGCTAGAATTAATTCTAATGAGATTAAATTAATTCTGAGCTTTGGAGCTTGAATTATCTAAATCCAATAAGATTCCCCACTTGGATTTAAGGAAGGTTATCAATCAAAGTAAGAAATATCAATGGAGTTTTTAAAGCCCATGATTGAATGTTAGGCTTGTACTAATTAACGGTTAATTAGAAGCCCAAATAAATATTTAAAAATAGGCTAGATTTTGTTTTAATTTAATTAATTATATTAAGTATATTAAAACAAAATTCTTAAAGAAATGAAAGGGAATTTCGATTTTTAATGGCTGAATGTGCAGCTACACATTTAGTTTTGAATTGATGAATAAGGATGGTATTTATCATGCATTATCATCATTAAATGGATTTATGATCTTACCATTAAATGGTTTAATAGTTGTCTTTTAATGATGGCATGTTTTGTAACCTTTTTAGCATTCATTTGATTAAAGATGAAAGGGGTGCATTTCATGGATGATCTTGCTTCTTTCATTACTAAAAATGAAATTGACATGTCATTTTAGGTTATTGGTCTTTTCATATAGCCATCTTAAAACAAATGAAAAGAGTCTCATTTAATGGCTTCTTTATGCTTGATTAAAGAAAGGTGTGATGCATTAGATGTTATTCTCTTCTTTCTTTTCATGCATAACTGAAATTGACACGGTGAAAGAGAGGTGTTCTTTTGTTTTTGGACTCTCTCTCATTTCATGCATGTATGAGCCGAAATTTGCATGAGAAGTGTCTCGTCTTTGGCTTCTTTCTTCTAAGAAAAATCTCCTCCAAAGTTTTCTTCTCCTTTTCCACCAAAGGATCTTATTAACCAAGTTGTCCAAGAAGAACAAGTGGTATATTAGATTGGTTGAGGGTATAATTTGAGAAGAGGAAACAATAACAAGAAGAAGAGGATGCATCACCTTGGAGAGGATATATTGCCAAGGATAGGATAGCACAGTGAGGAGTTAAAGCTATAACGAAGGAGTTGATAATATAATCTCCAACTTGTTATTATGTTAAATAATATCCTTATATTGTATCATCTATGGATTCACATATTGATTTGGTTATCTTGCTTCCGCTGTGTTATGCTTTCTAAAAAAAGTTTTGAAATCCACCGTTTAACCAAATCTTGCTTGTCTTCTTTTCCGATCCAATAATTGGTATCAGAACCATTTTTGTTATGCATGATTTCAGTTCCTATATGTGATGCATGGTTTGGCAATTATTTTTAGTATGCTGCATATTTTTATGTGATAGAAATATATTTGGTTTATGTGTTGCTCTTTGACCATAGAATTTATATTTACCATGTAAGATTTCTTCATTTGGTTTGTAATAAGGAAGGTGATCTATCATCACCATGTTTCCTCTTTGGCTTCATTTTTCTATTTTCTTTGATTTTGTAATGTACAAATTGATGTAATGATGAAGGTGAAGCAGCCTTGGATTGAAGAAATGAAGAGGTAATGGTTTCAGTGTATCCTTTTGTATATTGGTATAGTTTCGGCTTTGTGAAAACCAAAAATGCTGGATTTTTGTTTCTATAAATCAAGTTTCAGTTTTAATGTCAAAACAAGTGCTGGATTTTTGTTTCAACAAATAAAATTTCAGTTTTCATAAAAAACATAGTGCTATTTTTTTTTTTCATGGAACAAGTTTCGATTTTAACGAAAACAATTGCTGGAATTTTTTGTTATGACAAAGATTTGGTTTTATGAAAATCTAGTGTTGGATTTTTTGTTTTCAAAGAAACAAAATTTGGTTTTATAAAATGCCATTACATTTTTTTACTAAATAGGTCGGGTCATGTGAGCGAAGATTTTGAATCAGAAGATCTAAGTCTAAGAAGAATATTTTGGGCCTAAAAGGCTTGTAATTATTTTTGTGTTTTATGATGGACAATCAAAAGTTGCTTAATTAGTTTTTGTGATGAATGGATAAATGAATGCAAATAATATGTGATATTAAGTAATGAATGTCATTTAGAAAATTGCCAATCCTAGGCTTTGCCATGCATTCATTATGTATGAGATATTTAATGAAACAATATAGGATGGATGATAAATTGCATTTAGACAAAATGGTATTTATTAAAACTTAAAGCCCAAAAAGATTGAGTGGGAGAGGATGTTCATGTGAGAGTCCACGGTCTCCAAATGATGGCCCATTTGCATGTGGTGAAAATGAGCCTATAACTCTGGCTGAAGATTCATCTCCTGAGCTAGTCCAACAATATGAGCATTGCTAGAATGCTAACAAGACTACAAAGTGTTATGTTTTAGCTTCTGTCAACAGCATGTTGCAAAAGTAAATTGCTTGTATGAAAATTGCTAGTGTAATGGTCTATCACCTATATGAGATGTTTGGTGTGAGGACCAGGTCTGTAAAAATCAAATCTATCCAAACTTTCATAATCTTAGACAAAAACTTGGTGAACCGATGCAATATTACATGTTTAAGGTAATCTCTAGAGTTACTAAGGCTGAGATGTTTGGAGAGGATATAGATGCGAACATGTAGATGATTATGATCATCAATAGCTTAAAGTCTTCTTTTTAGCAGTTTAAGTTGGACTATGAGCTCAATAGCAAGGATTACACCTTGAGTGAGTTAATGAATACCCTCTAGAGTACGGAGGAGATATTGAATATCAAGGCTCGAGAAGAGGAAATAATAACAAGAAGAAGAGGATACATCACCTTGGAGAGGATATATTACCGAGGATAGGATAGTACAATAAGGAGTTAAAGTTGTAGCGAAGGAGTCAATAATATAATATCCATCTTGTTCCTATGTTAAATAGTATCCTTATATTGTATCATGTATGGATTGACATGTTGATTTGGTTATCTTGCTTCCATTGTGTAAAAAAAGTTTTGAAATCCAATGTTTAAAAAAATCTTGCATGTTTTCTTTTCCGATCCAACAAACTAATCCCAGGTATGTCTGCTAAAGTCCACCCTATAGCCCTCATGTGCTTCCTCAACACAACAAGGAGTCTCTTTTCCTCATCGTTAAATAGAGAATTGGCAATTATGACAAGTAATCGTTGATTAGACTTAAGGAAAGCATACTTTAAAGTAGGGGGTAAAGGTTTTAATTCGATCTTAGGAGGTTACATAATAGAAGGGATCAATTCATGAAGTTAAAGAGAGAAAAAATTACTCCCCTTTCCTTCAACCAATGATAGTTCAGGCTCCATACAGTCAGCTTGACAATCTCCGTCTATTCAAAGCGTTGAACTAACCTCAGGTTGATCTATAGCAACAACTGCCTTGGATAAATCCTTCTACATACCTAAATCATCACTAGACAACAACTTATCCAAGTATCTCAAGGTATGAGAAGAATTAAAAGTAGATAAGTTAGGAGATGTAAGGGATTGAGAATAATCCTTAGAATCAAGGTCTCTTTGCATCAAATGAGCAGGTGAAATAGCTGAAAGTGGACCATCTTTGTTATCTTCAGTCAAACACATTTTTTGTAGTGAAACAACTTCATCAATTGCCACATCAGCGTCGGCCTCCATGATGCCAGAATCACCTGAAATATTAACAGAGAACCTTTCCCCAAAGTGTTCATCATATACAATAGAAGGAATAGAACTCACATGTGAGACAATAGATGATACCATTGCTTTGCAATTAATTACTGCACAGTTAAGGCTGTTATGTCCCCTCCACATGAGCAAGTGGAAGGAAAAGAATAAAGAGATGAAAAGGAAGAAATGGTGTTTTCCTCATCAGTAGAATCAAGTGAATACAATTCAGAGCCAAAGGAATCATTCTACAATTCAAATTCAGAGCAAGCATCATCAACAGCAATATCAATCATGTTAACACGCAAAAGTGAGTAATCTTCATAACGATGTTTCATTGTTTCATACGTATTAAAACAAACTTTGCGATTACCTACTTCCATTATGATGGTGCCTTCTTTCATACTAATCATGGTGTTAGCAGTCCTTAAGAAAGGTCCACTAAGAATCAGTGTGGTGTCATGAACAATTTTAGAAGACATGTCAAGAACATAAAAATCAGCAGGAAAAACCAAATCCTTAACCTAGACCAAAATATCCTCTATAATGCCCTCAGGATACCTAATAGACCTATTAGCCAAAAAAAGTAGTGGCAGACTTAAGAGTCTTGACTCCCAATAAAGTGTAAACAGACTTAGGCATGACATTAATAGCTACCCCTAAATCTAACAAAACTCCCCCTGTAGTAACTTCACCTAAAGTGCAAGGGATAGAAAAGGATCCAGGGTCTTGGCATTTTACAGGAATTTGAGAATTAAATAGGGCAAACATATTTAAGCTTACTTGAACTCTTTTATTTGTCCAAAACTTCCTCTTATGGCTATATAGGTCTTTAAGGTATTTGTCATAAGTAGGAACTCATTTCACAAGATCAAGCAAACAAATATTGACTTCCACTCTACTAAACAAATCAATAATATCTTTTTCATGCTTATTTTATTCTGCTCATCAAATATGAATTAGAAAAAGGAAGGTCTTTAAGATTTACCTTCTTACCATTAGTTTTATTGGCTCCATGCTTGCTTGACTCAACATGCTCCCTTGCTGTTGTTTGTTCATGGTTGCTCTCAGAATTTGTTCCTTTACTATTTAAACATGTGGACTCGTTTTTAGCTAATAATGCTCTCTCCTTATAGCTTTCAGAATTCTTTACCCTTGCAAGTGTGGGAGGCAACTCATCATATTCAATATCCTCCTCAACTACTTCCTCATCCTGATCACTAAACTTCACTTGTTTCCCACTTCAAAGGGTAATGGCATTCAAACCCTTAGGTTTATAGCTGTGTTTGAGGGAACAGTGCCACTGCTCCTAGCTTATTGCCCACTCATGTTATTGGATAGGTGAGTGACATAGGAGTTGATGTTTTCAGTCTTTGTCTCCTATTGCTCCATTCTTTTCTCTAGGGAATTGAATCTGGCAGCATTCTTAGTAGAGTCTTGTTGAATTAGAGAAGCTAGGGAATTGAACTAGTTAAACTGGATATCATTAGAGGAGAGATTCTCTCCTCCTTCATCAATGCCATCATATTACACAAGAGTTGATTTGTGTCTTCCTTTTGTGGAATGGTTAAAGCTTGTTATGGGTTTTGGAACTGGTTAATAGATGGACCACCCCTCCACCTCGCTGAAATCTGTTTGGAGGTCTACTTTCTTCATTTCCCCAACTAAGTTACGGATTTGAATTCCATCCCTTATTATATGTATTAGAATAAGGGTCTCATTTCTGATTTTGTCGACCTTGATAGACAGCAGATACCTCTTCATAACAATTGGGACAGGCACTAGAAATATGCATCACAGAACCATAAGTTTTGAAACTAGGTGCAGTGAGATCCATAGGGGTTAGTGGACGATGCACACCCATATTTTTCAACTCTGCAGTAATAAGGGATAGTTAAGTAGTCATTTTACTCTCCAAAGAGTCGACCTTAGACTCAAGACTTTCCATTCTTCTAGAGTAAACTGGTGAAGCTGCTAATTCATGTACTCCCGTGTCCCTAACACTATACTGTTGACAATTCAGAGCCATTTTCTTAATCAGACCCTAAGCTTCTTCAGCAGTGAGGTCTGTCAGTGACCCTCATGAGGCTGCATCCAATATACCCTTGTCTTGACTCTTCAGCCTATCATAGAAGTACTGCACTAACTACTCATCTAGTATTTGATGGTGAGGGCATCTTGACAATAGATCTTGAAAACGTATCTAATAATCATAGAGGGACTTATCAAAGTCTTTTCGTGCAAAGTAAATCTTCTTTGTCATTGATAAAGTTTTGGAGGCAAGAAAGTACTTCTCTAATAATGCTTTTCTCAAATTTCCCCAGCTGTGATAGGCATTCGCCATATGTCTCGGAAGGCTCATATACCACTCCCTTGCTTTATCCTCCAAGAACAAATGAAAGACTTTCCATAGCACCTGATCTAGAGAAGTGCCCACCGGTTTCATGCTCTGACAAATTATAGACAGTAATTGCAAGTAAATGTAGGGATCTTCTCCTGTCAAATCATGAAATTTAGGAAGAGAGTTAATAATAAATCCTTTAATTTCAAAATTCACATCAAAATTAGGGCAAACAGTAATAAAAGGATCATAATTCACATCATAGATGATAACTTCGCTAATGGTCCTTCTTCTAAAGTTTCCATTGTTCTCAGCAACTCGCTCCTGCTCTTTATTACCTCTGTTATCACCATTACTAGTTTGGTTAGCATTAAGGTTAGGGTTTTGCAGATTAGCTAGGTTTTCAGCCATTATCTCACCTTCTAATGATTCACTCTCACTACTTGATAGGCTAGACTCCGCCGAGATATTCTCCTCTTCAACGACTACCTTGCTTATCCCTACAACTCTCTTCTCCTTTCTAATTTTACTCAGACTTCTCTCAATTTTAGGGTTGAAAGGTAAGAGTTTGGTTTTCCAGGGCATGTAAGGGAAGAATTCAAAAGAGAATAAAAGTGAACAAATTTGATTTGCAAGCTCACAAAGTCAAGTAAAAAGATGAGATGAGATGGATGCAAGTGTATGGGTGTGTGAAAGTATGTATGCACAAGTAAAGAAATTTTCAAAGCTGTGCAAGAAAGTTGACCGCGACAAAAGTTTCCCAAGAGGAATCCTCATAAAATCCTATAACTTGGTTATAGTGAAACAAGGAGTTGGCTGCGGTGAGCTTTCATAGAAAGCAACAAACAGGACTTTGAACTATGTAGATGTAAAATGCTAAGTATGAAAAATGAAGAAAATTAGTGTCTTTGTTTATATTTCCAAAAATTTTGATGCTATACAAAATGAAAACCTATACTTTTGACAAGTATGAAGCTAAACTATCTAGAATGCAATCTAAAAAGGCTCTTAACCCCACTTAGCAGCAAAATGACAGAAGTTAACCTAGAGAACCAATTTCTTAGTTCCCTAGCAACAGCACCATTTGATTCATACCTAGTCGTAAAGCCCTTGAAGGTTAAATCAAAATAATCCAAGGATTGCAATATAGGGTGCAACCCTAGGTCGTTCACTTAATCGTAACCTAAGATGAATTGACCTAAGTTAACTATATGCCATGCTATCCAAGCTAATTGAGGAAAAGGGGGGGTTTTGATTTTTGAAATCATTAGTTGAACTAAATTGAATTGTAAAATGTATTCCTGGATTTTAGGGATATAGAAAATGGGAAGATGAAAAACAGGTGATTCAACAGTGATAGAATCCTCTTGAAAGTGAGCTATGGCTATCATAGTTCAAAATTGATTTTAGTGGAAGTAGAAATCACTAAACTTCAAAATGGTAAACCTTAAAGTACTCTTTAAGTCTAAGATCTTAATCAATGAATGGGACTCCATTTCTTAAGATCCAGTTAAGTGCTCTTAGTGTGTGTAGTAGGATAAGCCAATGAAATAAGTCAAATGAAATCTAGAATCAACTCAATATTAAACATAACCGTGCAAGATAAAAGAGAATCAAGGAGATTACAAATAGACATATATGAAACTTCATATATTTAAGCTTAATGTTCTACATAAACCAATCCAAACTACACATAATGAATATCCAACATTTGGTTAAAACTATAATCAAGTAGCTAAACTACAAATTATAAATCCTAGACCTAGGAATTTATAAATTCATAACTGAAGCATGGATTAAACTACTCCCCTTTTAAGCTCATTGAACTCCAACTATTACTACATCTTCAGGAGGAAAAGAAACGCCTAGCCACGCATTGTGCCCGGAAGCTTCACAACTGGGAATGAATCTGAGTCACCCATGGTGGAGGTTTGACGGTGGAAAAATGGAGGAAATGAGGGTTAGATGGGAGAAAGATGATAGATGATCATATGGAGGCTCACCTCTTGAGTTCATATGTCACCTATCCCGAAATAGGGTTTTTAAATCGGTGTTTGGGTCGGTTCGCATGAATGGGTAAATGATATTTCCAAAAATGGTTAAAGTCTGGGTTACTGATCCAAAGATTTCATCGCGACAAACTTTTCCCGAGAGGTCTTCTTGCTTGATCTTATGACTCGCAATTTCTTGGTCTTCGCTCTTGGCTCTATTTCTTGAGTGTCCTGCGATGAAAAGCAATAGTTTGCAATATCAATTGTCCTAGAAACCAAGTGAGTGCAATTACTAGTTATGAAAATTTTACCCTTAAACTACATTAATTCAAAACAAGCATTCTTAAGCTAAATTAAGCACAATATCCAACAAAAAGAGCCGAAAAGTATAATAAAAACCATGAAAATATCACTAAAAATATAGAAAACTTGGGTTCAATCAATTACGCAACTAGTCTGAAAAGTTTGGTCTAGTCAATTTGTTTGCATCCATGATGCTCCTCAGGAACAAGTTCATATTAATTTTCAAAAGCTAAAACATCAAAAAGCGAAAAATTAGTTTATGCCATAAAACCAAATAAATAAAGACCTTTTGTTTAAAAATATGTTTGGATACTCCCACTATTTTATACAAATTAATAGCCCTCACTATTAATTCGAGAAATTATCACATAATTTCCTAGTGGGCTAGGATCCCATTTTAATTTAATTGATCTTGAGTTTGCTCAACAAACTAACTAAATTAAAATTAGGTAGATAACATTTTATCAATCACATCCTATGTGATTCCTAGATCCGTTAGGAGACAATTCTTTGCCAAAAAAATAATTGATTCCTAACCTTGCCTCCAATAATTAATTCCTAACATTGCCTTTAAATTAATATAATTATGAGTTTGCTCATCCAAATCATATAAATTTAATTAAGTAAAACCCATCGTTATAAGACTAAACATGTTCAAGTTAAAGCGAGCTTGAGTTTACTCAATAAGTCTTACAATAAACAAAACTCTGGTTTAATCCTGTAATAATGTAATGCATTATTCATGTTGTAAACATGTACTTAATATTTTAATGAGGGATTTAAAATAAAGTCTCATTCTATATAATATAATCTCATTATATTAATATATTTGACATAATCTAATTATGAAAAATAAATTACGCACTTGGCTTGACTGCAAAAAAATGATTTGATAATTAATTTAATTTAATTAATAAACTCTTGAAAAATTAAATTAAATTTAAAAATGCGAAGGTTTCTGGAGAAGAATGGGTGGGTGTGGCACGGGCTCGTAGACAGTGCCTCCTAGCCCGTGCAACGCTAGCTACTTCTTCATTTATTTTTTTTAATTTGTTTTCTGATCTACTCTCTAGTCTACCAGGCCCCTTTCCTTACTTTGCTTTTAGTCTACTGTCTCCAGAGGTGTGAATAACATAAGATTTATACATAAAAAAACTCTAGAGAAATAACTCTATATAGAGAGAAAAAACATCACTGCCGTAGGCGGTGATTCTCCAACCGCCAGTGGCTACACCTGCTGCCAATGGTCTCCATTTCAACAATCCTTAAGCCCAATTAATCTTATTAACCAAAAACCAATGAAGCAACCGAAGGTGAATAAAAAGCATTGAATGAACAGTAACAACAAAACTCAGAAAATCAAACACAAATGTAACCCATTTAAAACTGAATTTAATGACTGCCTAAAATGTTTTTTCTTTTTTTAGTTATGCATATATTAAAACGTTATTATAGAAATGCAAATGAATCTCTTCAATTTTTTTAAGAAACATCAAACAAGTGAAAAAGGAATGCAACAAAGATCAAAATAAAAAAAAAATTAGAAAACTTGAATCGTATTCCACATTTCTAGAAAATGATGTAACTATTTTACATCTTGTCTAAAAAATTTAGCGCAAGCTAAAGCAATAGTCAACTAAGTTATACAACATGTCCTTCCATATCTAGAAACACTTTCTAGATGAACAAGAACAAAATATTTTTTAGAAAAATAAAACATTTCAATTTCATTTCTAAAGAGCAAACGAAAGCATTCTAGAACATTTCAAGACAACAGACTAAAGACTAATTCATGGAACATTTCTATAACATGCAAAAAAAAAATTAAACACAAAGAGCATGAATATAAATACGCAATTGATGCATAAATATGCAACTTATGCATATTAAGATCAAATAAAAATTTTAATCAATCTTCATAAATAAATCTATTAAAGAAAGCTTTGATACCACCATCAGTTAAAAATACAAGATTGAATCTAAACGCAGCGGAATGAATTTAAAATTTTCATAGAATCAACTTTAACAAAATTTAATTAGAAACATAAAACAAGAAATTGACAAAGCTATACTAACCTGTTTCGATTTCTTGTTATAATTTCCTATGTCCTTGAATCCTTCAATCCATAAGTCATTCAATCGTCTGGCTTCTAATGGTATCCACAGATCTATTCAGAGAAAACTCAAATCTAATTTGAGAGGAAAAATGTAGAAAGTAATAGCTCCAAATTTTCTAATTTTTCCTTTTATATGAAAAATCTTATTTTTCATGTTCTTGACTTTTATTAAGATTACAACTAAAGTCAAACTTTAGTCATAATTATGAATTAATCCTTATAAGATCAAATATCACATATTGATCCTTAAAGTCTTTAAAACTTCTCAATTAAGCCTAACTTAATTCAAATTTCACTTTCTCCTTTATAGATCTTTTATGTGTAACTCATTAAGTTCCTAATATGTTTGTCATGATTATAAATTATAATTTTAATTCATAATTATAACCAAATAAATTAAAACTCTTTTTAATTTATCTTTAATTTCCTAATTAAACAATTTATAATCATAGATCATAATTGACGTCTAGCAATATGTTTCGATCACCCAAATATTAGAAATGTCAAAGTAGTTTGACTTAATTTGACTTAACCTATTTATGTATGGCTATAATGTATAAATTAATCCTTTCTTCATATAATGTTTCTATTGGAATTAGAGTATGGTATTCGTGTCTACTCTAAATAATCCAATCATGTTCATTCTTGCTAATTAGTAAATGATTTATAATTAATATTTAAAAAAAACTTTTCCAAATTTCAATTTACTCTGACCGGAGATTCCCAAAATCATTACTAATCAAGAACAACATAACATTCTCCCTAATTACTTTAGGAAAATGAATTCTTTATTGTTTTACTCAACTATCTCCACATAGTTCATACTATATCCAATAACTACCGAATTGAAATATTCCAAGAATAGAACATAAGTAGCATCAAAACATAGTAATTCCTACATGAGATAACTTTGGTAATCTCAAGTCTAAGGATCAATTATACAACCATCATAATGAGATAATCCATAGACACGCAAGTAATGTTCCATTCGGGATTTTCATAATTGGGTTATTAGTTTATGTCCTACAGCTAATCGCTTTGTTGTAGTTTAGTGACAAAATATTTAAAAGCATTCTTTGTCTTGTACATTTCTAGATGTATATGATAAAGTCCGTTAGATAATTGTACATTGCAAATGAAATCATAATGAGATTCATATTGCATTTATGTATTGTTTTTAAATGTTCCTAGTTATTGTTCTATTAAAATTGGACATTATTAGAATGTAAAAAGATTAGCACACGTTTTGTTTTTCCTTATGAAGGAAGTATTCGATCTCATAGGCTAAAGTATAGAGATATTTAAACAAACATGTGGGTGCTTGCTAGAGAACAAGTTCATTGAACAGACCTGATAGGAGAAATCCATTGGAACATTACTTGTATGTCTATGGAGTTCTCATTGTGATAATTGTATAAGTAATCCTTTGACTTAAGGTTATCAAAGTTATCTTGTATGGGGCTTGTTATGTTTTGATACTACTTATGATCTGTTTAATCATAGGTCGTTTAATCGGTAATCATTGGATGTAGCATGAACTATATAGAGATAGTTGAGTGATCAAAATATGATTCATCACCCTAAAGTAATTAGGAAGAATGTTTCGTTGTTTTTAATTAGTATTGATTTGGGAATCCTTAGCTAAGGTGAAATGACGCTTTGTAAATAGTTTACAAATGTCATTAATTGAATCAATAGCTAATAGAAGAGAACTAATATGATTAGACTCAAATAGAGTAAACATTAATTCTATGCTCTATGTCTAATCGGAACATTGTATGATGAAAGGATTAAATTATAAAAAAATTATGCACGGAAAGGTTAGTAAAAACTACTTCGACATTCCTAAATATTTAGGTGGTCATGATGCATTGCTAGACGCCAAACTTGATCTATGATTATAAATTGTTTAATTAGAGAATTAAAGATAAATTAAAAGGAGTTTCAATTTATCTAATTTTAATTATAAATTAAAATTAGATTTTATAATCATTGCCAACATATTTAGAAACCTAATGGGTCTCACATATAGAATGAGTTTAAGAGAGCAAAGTTAATTTAATCAAGTTGGACTTGCTTGTAAAGTTTGATAAACTTTATGATTAAATATGAGATATTTACTAAATAAGGATCAATATGAGATATTGAATCTTATATGGGCATAACTGGTATTTAATTAGAATTATTTGTAATTCTAATTAAAGTTTAATTGAAATTAGAATTTAATTTCAATTAAATTACTAAAACGTCCAAAGCTTATTATAAATAGTTTACGCTCTATGGAGCTAGTACTTCTTGCTTAACCCTCTTTGTAAGAGTTATAGAGTTCTCTCAATCTATTTTGTGGATACCGTTAAAGGCCGGATGCTTGTGCGGCTATGGTGGTTGAGACGGATTAGTTTTGGGAACAGTTCGAGGGATATGACAACATACAGATCAAGCTTCGGAATACGGTATGATTAAGTTATCGCTTTATTATGATTTGTGTTAACCATTTTATAAAATTAAATAGATCTTGGTTTTCGAGAAATCAAAAGTCATAAAAAAGTTTTATGTTTATTCCACTACGGTCGAGATTGGATCTCAACTTGATTTCCAATAGTGGTATCATATTCATTTTTATTTCTATAATTTAATTAAATTACTTGATTGTTATTGATGTTATGGAATTAAATTTACAATTGTTGTAAACCCTAAATAATCTGAAAAGTTCAGATTAACAAAATTAATAACCAAGATTTTCTTTTCAAAACTCGAAGTCGTTTGATTTGTGCAACCCAGAATCTGGATATTCACAATAAAAGGGATAAGATGCTTAATGCATAAAAACTGAAAAATGTTGGACTACTTTTGGAAGATGGCACGACTTGGTGTGCTTTGGGTGGTCTTTTTTTTTTAAACAAGAAATGGTAAGAACTAGTATTGGCTTTCTAGCCGAATAGAGTCATAAATACACATAGGCGGTCGTTAGGACCAAACCGCCTTGTCCGTCGAGATGGTAACAGCTCGAGCAAGTCGATGAGCTATTCCATTCGCAGACCGCCTAACAAAAACTAATCTCACATCTCTAACTTCAGTGAGAAGGGATTTACAATCAAAAACTAGTAGTCCAAAAGTAGATTCATCTATATAGTTAGGGTCAAGAATAGCCCGAACACATGATTGGGTATCAGACTCCAGAACAATAGGCGACCACCCGATATCCTTAATCCAACTCAAGGCTTCGCGAATGGCCATAACTTCGACAGTTTTGGCCTCAAAGTGACCCGAGACAGCTACCTGCATAACACTAACAAAAGATCGAAGAGAATCACGAACAACAATACCCAAGCTAACAAAAAGATCATCAAAAAGAACTCCATCAACATTCAACTTGAGATGGTCGTGAGCCGGTTTAGACCATCTTGCTGGGGTGAAAGAAACAACCGAAGGAGAGGGGGACTCATTAGCTTGAAGCCAACTATGGAGGAAATTAAGCGCACGCCTAGCAACCTATATATAGAGGAGTCATTCGTTTGGTTGCCCAAAGCAAGCATTCTAGGCTTCCCATATCGCCCATAAAGTCACCACCAAAGTTTGCAAGTCAAATCCATGGAGTACATCCAGCATACTCACAAACCAATCACGAAACAGCACACATTGGCCGAAGTGAAACCCAACGGCGGTGGAGAGCCAACAAGCTCTTGCAAAAATACAGTACACCAGTACATGAAGTTCATGTTCCTCGCAATATTGGCAAAAGGGACATAGACCAGCAACTTGGAGATTACGACGTTGGAGCAAGGTCACACAAGGAATGGCAGCATTCAAGGCCCGCCAAACAAAATTAAGGCATTTAGGTGGAACATGCAAGGACCAAAGTTTTCACCATATACTTACTTGGACTTAGAGGTGCGGGGGTGGCTGGAAAAACCGCAATCGGCGGTAAGCACTTTGAACTGTAAACAAACCTTTGTTATCAAATCTCCAGAACCAATCATCCTCACCGCCACTCCAGCTTAAAGGGATTGATAAGATGGTAGCCACATCCAGAGGGTCAAACACTTGGAGAGTAACATCGGATTTCCAGCGGTGGTTGGCTATGAGGTCCGAAACTAACAGCAGATTGATATCGATAGGGCGGGCCGTCGCGATTTTCATAGACGTCGTACATGGTAGCCAACAATCCTCCCAGATAGAGATTGAGGAGATAGAACGAACCCGTAAACAAGCCCCCTCCTTGATTATGGACTTACTCTCCCAAAAGCTCCGCCAGATGAAACTCGAGTTATTGCCTAAAGTCGAGGCTAGGAAAGAAGTAGATGGAAAGTATTTTGCTTTCAAGACCCTCGCGACAACTGAAGTGGGGTCCTTAAAAAGTCGCCATGCTTGTTCCCAACCATGGAAAGATTAAAGTCACGTAAGTGCTTAAAGCCAAGTCCACCGAAGAATTTTGGTTGACACATCCGTTCCCAACTCATCCAATGAATACCTCGATCAAGTTGTGTGCCAGGATCCCACCAAAAGTGACACATCATACGTTGTATTTCCATGTAGAGAGTTTTGGGAAGCAAGAAGAAGTGCATAACATAATTTGGTAATGTAAGCAAGATGGACTTGAGCATAATTTCTTTCCCTGCCCGAGACAAACAATTCTGCTTTTTGGTTTGCGTTTTCTTGCTGAGCCATCGCCAGCACTGGACACTAGTGGTGTGGCTCATGGCTGATGAAGTACAACCATTGACGCTTCAAAGGGCGACCGTTGCCGAAGAGGAAGATGCAGCACGTCACTGGAGCACAAACATTGGTCGTGAGGGAAGCAATCGTGGGAAGCAGTTATTAAGTTGGAACAGACGTGAATAGTCATGATGACCACTACCTTTAATTGTCACTTCCATAAACAGTACATAAATCATAAGAAGATGCACATAGAATTATAAGAATGGGTTTGAAAAGGTTGATTTTTTAAAAAATTATTTTTATTAGGAATGTTTTAGAAGTTAGTTTAATTTTTCAAGATGTTGAATTATTAAATTAAATTAATCATTAAATCAATTTCAAAATTAACATAATTATTTTTCTTAATTTAATTAAGATTAATAATTATATTGACTCTTAATTAATTTTAGAAAAGTATTTTCTAAAATTAAAATTAATTAGTTTCAATTAGAATTGAAATTAATTAATTAGAAAAGTTATTTCTAAAATTATAATTAATTATTTTCAATTAGATTGAAATTAATTAATTAGACTTCTTGAAATTAAGAAAAAAATTCCTCAAATTATTAAGAAATTGTTTCTTAATTAAATTTATTTATTTCAATTTTATCGGGATAAATTAAATTTTATTTAGAGAATTATTATTTTATTTATTTAGAAATTGTTTCTATTTATAAATAATAACTTTCTTAATTTATTAGAAAGGATATTATCTTGATTAAAATTTGAAAAGTGCTTTCATTTATTTATCAAGAAAAGGAACTTTCTTTAATATTTCTAAAATGGTTTTCTAACTTATTAAATAAAGGTTTTCGAATTAGTCAAGAAATAAATCTCTAAATAAATAATATATAATAACTTTATTAATTAAATTTGAAAGTGTTTTCTTGAATTTTGAAATAGTTTTCTAATTTTATAAAATAGTTTTCTAATTAAGGAAAAATAATTTCTAATTAGATTAGAAATAGTTTTCTAATTAGATTAGAATGTGTTACTTATATAATTTTTGAAAAAGAAGTTTTTTCGAAATTATAATATGTAAGAAGTACAATTTATTGAAAATTGTTTTCAATTAAATTTTATCAAAAGAGTCAAGATAAATTAGAAATGGTTTAAATTGGATTTGAAAATTTGTTTTCAAATCAAATTAAATTTCCATTTGGAATAGGAATTTAATTTATTTAGGAAATCAAATTAAATTTCCATTTGGAATAAGAATTTAATTTATTTAGAAATCAATGGTTTTAATCTAATTTAAGTTTTCCATGGAGTTGGAACTGTTATTTTAGACTATGAAAATCAATAACTAAAATCAAACGAAGCTTGATATTTTATACATATAATTTGATTATGAATGCATAGGTTGCATACTTTATTTATATGGTTGATATATATATTGCATGCATGATAAATTGTATGTTTTATATGTGTGATATTTTACATGCAATTTGTGTTTGATGAGACGAATGAAGTTAAATCTCTCGTTAAAATTTGAAGTATACGTTAAGAACGTGATTGTTGCCTTCCATTGTTATAAGAATAAACCAGAATTCTGCTTATTGCAGGCTTGTTGAGCAAACTTAAGGTCGCTTTAACCCGAACATGTTTAATTTTATAATAATGACTTCTAATTTTAAGTACATGTTAAGAACGTGATTGTTGCCTTCCATTGTTATAAGAATAAACTAGAGTTCTATTTATTATAAGCTTGTTGAGCAAACTTAAGGTCGCTTTAACCCGAACATGTTTAATCTTATGATAGTGGGTTCTACTTAACTAAATTTGTGTAATTTGGATGAGTAAACTCATGATCACATGAATTTAGAGGCAAGGTTAGGAACAATATTGTTGGGACCCGATCTCGGCACCAGATCCCAACCGAAAAAGCAAAAAACGGAAACGAATACCAAGAGAGACGAAACAAAGAGAAGCGAATTCTTAATGTGAAAGAACAGAAAAAATGCGAAATAAACTAACGGATTGGAGATCAAAGCGAAGCAAAAACAACTCGGAATCAAAAGCAGAAACCATATCGAAGGCGAAATCAAAATCGAAAAATAAGACGAAAGGATCGAAAACGAAGCGAATACAAATCGAATTATCGAATAACAAAAATGCGAAACAAATACAGATCGAATTCAAAGCATACAAACGGAGCAACTGAACTGAACAAATATCCGACATCCGAAATCTTAAACTTATGAAACAAAACAAAAGGGTCACGTTGGAAACTCTAAGACTTAACCTATCCGAATCTGTATAATTTTTTTTCTTTTTCTTATTCATTCCTTTCATCTTTATTCAATCTTATATAAATCAAAACCATTTGGAAACTTATTCTCAATCAAAACTCAATTCTTATTAATCATACAATATCTCAATACCATCTTTAACAAGATCTTATTTTTATTCTAGCTTTGCCATACAACTAATTTTATCAAAATTTGGCAGCATAACGGCTGCATTCTAACAAACCCAAACCTGCAAAGTGTTTTAAAACACACTTCTATAAACCAGCTCAATCAAATCACATAACTCCTCGGACCTTCTGTCCGGAATTCAAACTCAATCTAAATCGCATTATCCATATCCCATTCACATTCATTTCTCAATTCGATATACAAACCACATTCATACATCATATGTAATTCCCATTCATCTTAACTCAATATAAAATTCCAAATTCAATCCAAACACAGCCTAAACACATTCATATACATTTACAGTTCATATCCCATGATCATACGCAAATTTATACCTCAATTCCCTACATCAATTCATAATTCATATACATCATACTCAATATACACAATTTTGTACTTCTTATACATCCCGAAGTAAAAGCTTGGAATACATTTATGGCAATTCAAGCCATATCCAATAACAATAGTAAAAATCCAACTTTACACAAAATACTTGCTATAAAAAAATGAACAAAATGTTTTGACACTCTTTCATCCGATCTCCTGCTCGAATACTTGGAGATGGGGATGAAAGGAGGGTGTGCTGATTGCTCGTGAATAACGTGTTTATACGTTGAATAATAAGCAAAAGCCATTTCTCAAAACTTTTGCCATCTTATAAAGGATTTCACAGTGGAAATTTCATCAAAAGTTTATTTCATAAACTTTTCATCTTTTCAATACATTTATATACAATTTCCAAAACTGTCATAGTTGAAAACTTCACTTTCTTTTTTTTCGAAAATCTCAAATTTTCTTTTCACAAGTCATGAACAATTTCAAAGACATGAATGCATCATATTACAAACAAAATAAAAAAAAACACATAACACATTATAATGGTTTGGGTCGGTCCAAAACGAAACATACTGCACATTCCCGCAAAGCGGTCCTATGCAGTCGTGAAGCGGGAATGTGCAGTACGTGAACGGAACGTACTACACTTTCCCGCATAGCGGTCCAGTGTAGCCGTGACTTATGGGAGTCCAAAATCGGAGCTCCAGTGCCACTAGCGGGCAGGCGGGAGAAGCCTTTAAAAAAGAGACCAGTGCACTGACTCTACTTAGGGGACCTAACCAAACTCATATAACACATATTCATGCTTGAAAATCAGATTGCCCGAAGGTACATTTCGAAAATTCAATTTTTCATATTTTCATATCGTATCGTACTCTACACATTCACATTCACAAATTTGCATACATTCATATAGCAATTCAAATGCATTCTCAATCCATCAATCAATCTCATAAATAATCAAATTCACATATTGAAATCTCAATCAATCAA